>CM031241.1:340936262-341202334 GCA_018340775.1 Taxus wallichiana var. yunnanensis | reverse complement strand
TCGCCTTAATGCTCTTGATCATCTTCAAATTTACCAAATACATATCAAACATGCCTATAAAAACATGTCCATGAATGAACCTTCTAGGTCAGTGAACTCATCTTGAAGGAAAATCAATTTGTAACCAAAGAGGAGAAAAGTAAATGGGTCAAATTTTCTCCTAATTGGCTTGGACATTATATCGTTACTCATACCTATGGATCGTGTGCTTATCATTTGTCTTCACTCGGACAGTAAAACCCGAACTTGAGCCCCTCAATGCCTTACATCTTTGACCATTCTATTTTGAATCAAGTCCTATATCACCCTTTGTCTATTTAAAATGATCATCCCGAGCACCATCCACCTTCCGCTCACCTATTTTAAGGATGACTGAATCATGTGATTACCTATTACGTTTTCAACCTTATCTTCAATATGAGTACCACGACTCTACTCATGGCATGATTCTCATGGATACTTTTCATCTTTTTCATGATGGAATCCAATGGTAGTTCATCACTTAAAACCTCTTCATCATAGTTGATCTCTGTGCTATAGTTTTTTCTTCAACATAGGAGCATATTTTTCTCTATAGTCTTGTCCATGACTTAAAATTCAAAAAGAAAAATAATTTCAAAAGCACAATGGGATTCAAATCCTTGAGTCAAACTTCTAGCAAAATACATGACTCCTCAAAAGGACATCTATTCTCTCTATCCCACCGCTATAAATAGAATGCTCCCTCAAAGGACAACTATAACAAGCTAGCCATATAGTACTTAGTCTCTCATTAAAAGAAGACTATTCTTGCAAAACAAAATAAAACTATTCTAAAGCTTCCTCATCTATCAACTTCATGAAAACCTCAAGGAGAAAATCCACTCATCCCACATAGACTTCCCACATCGATCATTCTATCAAAAATAAAAGCAAAAAGAAGAAAATAAATACTTTTTGTTATGGACTTGCCTATGTTTATCTTGGGTCTCTTGCCAAGTAAGTATATTGTCTCACACCAAGGTTACGCTAAAACCAACCATTTTTACCTCATCTCATTTTCACCTTGATTTCCTACCGATTAAGGGATGTGTTGCAAATGCGATATTTCATGATCATGTGACTTTATTATACCTTAGAATAGTCCATTATGCAATGCCTTTTAGGGTCTTACACTCATACACCCATCTTTGTTATTAAGGACTTGTTATGGTTCTTATCAATTAGGTGACTCTTTTTGTCACCTCTTACCATTCACCTTCTTCCTTACTTGTTGATTCTCCTATACAGACCAAGCCTTTGACATTTAAACTCAACCAAGCCGATATGACCTAAAAATAAATGATGCCTAAATAGCTATCCACCTATTCCTCTACCTCATCATATTCTTCCCTAGCTTACATGGAGAAATACATCGGCCTAAGGCCCCTTTTCACTGTGGCTATGTAGGAAACACTGAGGGAATGGGGCCCTTAGAGGTTAGCTCGGACACTCTTTCCCTAATCAATTTTCCACCACTTTGTCTATTTACATTCTACCTTAGTTAGTTTCCATCTTATACACTACTTGGAAATTAAACAACCATACAAGTATATAAACATGTATACTTACCTATTTTTTTACATCATCATATCATACCTCCATCATTTCACATTTCCATGATATCAAATATTTTGGAAATTTACACCGTACCATACAAATTCATCATCATTTATTTTTCGATGTTACCAATAACTTGAAAATTAAATCGAAACCAAAACCTAACTCAACCATGCCTACATGACCTTGAATCCACCATGCCTAATCGACCTAACTCAACCATGCCTACATGACCTTGAATCCACCATGCCCAACTAACCTAACTCAACCATGCCTAACTAACATAACTCCACCATGCCTAACCGACCTAACGCAACCATACCTACATGACCTTAATTACACCATGCCTAACTCACTTAAACACAACCATGGCTAACCAACCTAACTCAAACCATGCCTACATAACCTTAATCGTGCACCATGCCTAACTCACTTAAACATGACCATACCTAACCAACATAACTCAACCATGCATACATGACCTCGACTCCATCATGCCTAACTCACCTAGTTTCCATCACATATACAATAATACGTAAAATTAAAAACACAAGTACGTCATCCATACCATAAATATCATCATTTATAATAAACAAAATTATTTGTATCAATATAAATATACACCGATACAAATACATAAAGTATTTCATATTGCTTGATACATCCTCACTATCTTCGCACACATGCGATATAAAATCAAAATATCAAACACTCTCATTTAAATCCTCACTATCATCAACGCATGCAGGGCCGGTATATACAAAAATCAATACACTGGTTATATCGGATGACTAATCATCACCCACATGATCACTTGTATTGGGGAAACCACTTCCTAAAATTTCTCCACCAATCACACGTCTCCAACTGATCTCATGGATCCATCTACCTAGATTATCTCATCAGTTAGACACCTCCACCTCAACCACATTCCAATGCCTTGTCCTTTTCTCCAAGAAAAACACAAAATTCACCAGGCTCTATAGTTTTCTCCACGCCACAAGACAACAATGATTCCGTAAAATATAAAATTTCTACCTTATAAACCCAAATCGACCTAACCAACATCGGTCATGTCGTGCCCTACTAAATCAAGCGTTGGTCAAACCTTAACCGACATCAGTTACCTGCCATTACCATTTGCTCACATTTTTTCCATTTTGATGAAATCGATTCCTACCAAATACCTTTTCGCAGTACTCAACATTCAAAGCACCCTACCTACACACCTAAACTATCCATACATTTCCCGATTGCATTTAGAGATTTGACCTATACCTGTGGCCTTACCTAGGCCACAACTTATCTACCTTGCCCCGACCTACTTTTTTGTGACCGTTGAACTTGTGTACTCGTTATACTGCAATGTTGTTCCCGATGTTGTTTTAGCTACCAACCATACCTTACATATTGTTGTGCCATTTATCCGACTAAACCTATGGTGTGTGTAACATACCTAAACGTTCTCGCACCTAACCTATGTTGTGTTTGTGACCATATCCTATACCTCGGATACCGAATCACTTCAACCTTGTTTGGCTTAACCTATCAACCTTGGACGATGTAGAGTTTACAAGCTATTCAACTCGCATCGTCGGTCACAGCTTTATACATGTGTGTGTGTGCATTCGATGGCCCATTGCATTCCCTAATTTGATCGACCCATTACCTACTACTTATTTGACCTGTCTCATTACCTATTTACCTAATTTGACCATTACCCATTACCCCATGTTCCATAACCTTCTCTATCACCCACCTACATTACCTTTCATCACCTACATATTTATCAAACCAATCACCGACTCCGTCTCAAACCTCATCGAGTTCTGGTTTAAGAGGGATCACCTCCATACACACAGGACTCAAAAATGGAATATCAATCCATTTTGAAAAGAAGGGGTCATGGAGTGTTAGAAAAGAGAGGAACCAAGAGCAAGAAAGGGAAAAAATGGTGAAGTTTCAAAGTTTTTGGGCTCAAGACCGTTTAGAAAGAGTCCAAAATTGACTAAGTATGGAGGAGGCAAGCGAGAAAGAACCACGTGTCTACGTGGCGATGCTTCTCTAAAGGTGAATCTAAAAAGGGAAGCCCAAATGAGTGCCAGGCTTCCACATGTCTAGAGCCCCAAAAATTTGTGGGGCCATTGAAAAGTCTTCAACTAAGAAAGAAGGTGCAGTGTGGCTTGACGCAAATCTGAAATGGGAGCCCAGGGCGGAGACTCAAACTTGTGCCAGCCCTCCACGTAGAAAATGGTCAAACAGAGTCAAAAGGCAGACAGGGCGGGCCTCAAAATTGGCTAAGTATAAAAGTGTAAGTGGAGAATGCCAAGTGTTAGTGTGGCGCATCTCCAAAAGTTAGTCCAAAGGTGGAGACCCAAATGAGCGCGAGCTCACCATGTAGCCCAAAGTCCAAAAAGGGTAAGAGGGACCATTGAAAAGTCCACAGACCTGGAGGCTGCAAGTGTCAACTCGATGCTCCTTCAAAGGAAAATTTTGAATCGGGCTTTCAAGAGCGGTGCCTCCACGTGTCCAGTCTCAAAAAGGGGTAGAGTCGGTTGAATAGTCAATGCATGGGGTAGGCCTGGAGGCTGCCAAGTGTCTAAATGGTGCTAATTCAAGGATTGAATAGAGAGAGGTTCCCAAATGAGTGGTCAGGATACCGCGTGTCCCTAGGTCAAGAGATATGACCCCGCCAAGCAAAAGACTTAGCCAAAAACATAGAAATTGGGCAGGAAATGGAGGAAACACCACGTGGCAAGCCTAAACTAGTGTAGCTAAAGTTAAAGCGGGCCATTTCGGGGGGAAAGTTGGTTTTTGCCCCTTGTTATTCCAAAGGTGTAAAAGTTACAAAATGGGCGCAACTCCACCCAAAGGAAAAAGTTAGCATTTGAGCCCGAGTCAAGGTCAAAGTGGGAGTCGGAGGAAAAGGTGAAAATTTTCCTTTTGTCAAAAAGGCACAGAGATAAAAATTGAAGCACATCTCCCCAGCCAACCAAAGGGTGCCACGTGTCCAAGTGGAGCGTTGGGGCCAAGGTTTTTTGAGTTTTGCATTTTTTTTGGAAAAGGGGGAAAAAGATAAATCATGGACCCGTAAACCCAATTTTTCCCTAATCTGGCTGCCACGTGCCCCATATTAAAAAGGAGACCCATTTTTCAAACTATTTTTCCCACCCATTTGTATGGACCGATACAAACTTTGAAGGGGCATATCTTTCGACTCAGGGCTCGAAATATTGCAAATCTTACACCGTTGGAAGCATCTCGACGTCTCTCATGCCATGGAAAGATAAAAATCATTTTTTTCAGGCCCTGGTAGGTGAAAAATGGAGAAACATCTTTGGGCCTTTAATGCAGGATCTTCTTGCCTCAACAACTAGATCGGATTTGATCTGTTCCACCATTTCTCCTTCCTTCAAGGTGTCAAACCAGTGGTTGATGCAGTCAAGATAGATTTGGGGGAAGATTTTGTAAGAGGCATTAATGGTAGTGGTTGAGTTTTGACCTACTTTCCCACTTCTCTCTCTTTCTTCTCTCTGATTGAATCTATAAATATGGGGTAGTGGATTCATTGTAAAGGGTTGGACATTCTTTGTTTTGTAGGCTCCCTTTCCTTCTAGCAAAGGAATTCATGGAGTTCAGGCCTTCCATTAAAATTGCAGTATGTTTCTTGCCTCCTGGTTATTTTGTAATGCATTGTATCAATCTGCAGAGCAATAAAACACATTTGTGATCGATTCTAGATCCTTTCTGTCTCTTTTTCTCACATTTGGTCTTTCATTATAAATCTGGTTATTTGTGCTTGATTATTGTATGTATTTTGTTGGTTTGTGTCTATCAACAAAACTAGTGTTCATCATTCCTTTGGTGCATCACCTTGTAGTTTAGTTATTTCTTATTTCTTATATCCTTTTATCCCTGTCTCCTTGGAAAATTTTAGATTAGGTATAGAGATAGATCCTCTGCAAGTTCTCATGTATGCACCTAAATAGAGGAATAGGAACCAACCTTTAATCTGGAGAGCTTTTCCATTTTGCAAGGTCCCACACCTTGGGGAAAGTTCAATGTTATGCAATCACACCAAATGACTCTGCCTTAGAAAATAGATCTATAGAACTCATTTGGGGGTGTTGTGATTTTGCACTAATTTTGGCATGCCCGGTGGGACAGAGAAGTCTCCATCTTATTACAAGTAAGATTGATGTGCACTTGTTGTGATTCTAACTTTTAAGAAGTTTTAAAATTGTACATCTGGTGACTCCAAAAGAAACAAATCCACTGGTTTTAAAGCAAGTCCAAGCAAGTTCATGAGAAGAATACAAACATGGTCAAGAACTAGAGAAGAGGGATTATTTGTCTATCTAGACTTATCCCCAGATAGAGGGAGGGGAGGAAGAAGAGCCCAGAGGTCTCTATCCCCACCAAATAGAGCCTTATCGACACCTCCTCCCCAAGAGGCCATTCTTCAATCAAGAGGGGTGCTTAGGCCGATTAGGATGGCTCAACCAAATCCTTATGTCAATTTCACTGGTAGCAGCCCACTCACTCTGAATGCACAAAATCCGGTCCCGATAGCAAGCATTAAAGAGCATCCCATATTTCACTGGGGAAAACTAGACTTCTCCTGGTGATCATGTCCAAGATATTGCAAATGTTTGTATAATCCATGAAATCCATGAGATGGACATTATAGTCAAGTTGCTCACCTCTTCACTCAAAGGTAAAGCTTCACAATGGTTCAGGAGCCTTGAAGTAGGCTCTATCAAAATTGGAACCAGTTGTGCACAACTCTTCACAACTAGTTTGGAGAAAAAGGTGATAACTTATCTTTGTTGGAGCAACTAACAACAATCAAGAGAGCCCCAAATGAGTAGCTGATGGATTTCAACCTCAGATTTCAGTGGAGACTGGGACAGATTCCAACAACAGTAAAGCCCACTAATGAAGGTGCCTTCTTATACTTTCTTAGGGCTTTAAATTCTGATATTTCTTTGATGATTCAGTCAATGGGGGCACAACCTTACCTGCAACCTATAGCCTTTCCATAGGGGTTGAGAATCATTTGATTTAGCTGGAAAATCACTCCTAGGCCATCCATGCCTCTGTACCCCGAGTTAGGAAGCCCAGATACTAGCCAAACACCCACATTAGCCCTGTACCTACCCCAGAGTCAAAGCTCAGCTGAAGCCTCCACTTCATCATCTAACACCTCTAAGGAACTCCAGGAAGTCATGAAACAACTTCAAAACCTGGGGAATGAGTTAGTAACCATCAAAAGGTAACAAGCTCAGAGTTCTAGGCCGTATCAGCCTCAGGCTCAGTATCAGGCTAGACCCTAGTATCAGCAAAATAGACCACCATCTCAGACTGTAAATCAGAGCCAAAACCAAGGACAACCTCAAGTTGCTAGACCTTTTAGGTCATATGATCCAAACACAACTTCAACATCAAGGGCATTGGTTCCAGCACAAAACAATATGGCAAGAATATGATTGGTGTTTCCCATGCAATCAACCACATAACCAATCAATGTGCTTTAATGGTGCACTAAATCAGGCCTTGATGGTGCAAACCTAGTATGGTGTCACAAGAACCTAGCCAAGAAGGAGATCAGCAACAAGGAGCTCAACAAGAGGGACCTCCAAGTGAAACTATGCTTGTCAATTGGCAAGTTGAGGACTTCTGTGGGATGAATCAATTCCCTTCTCAAAGTGTAGCTGCCAATACATGGTCCAAAAAGAGAAATATTGGAGAAGGCCAACCATTGAAATTCAGGTGACCCTCAACCTTCCATCACTCCACAAGGTTTGGTGCTCCAAATATAACTCCCAACATGTAGAACCAATCCAAGCCACCTTCCAAATCCACTCAAGCACCGGTTGTAACAACCCATGTGCAAGAAAAAAATGTGCTAGGAAGGGGCAGAAAAAGGATAGCTCATTCAATATCATTGAGAAAATGAAGAGGACAAGTGTGAACATTTCACTATGGGAGTCACTGGCCATTCCAGGGTAGAGGGATCTATTGCAGACTACTATGCAAAATTGGTCAAGCTCAAATCACACCCCTAACTAGCAAGAGAAAGTGCTTACCAATGGCTCAACATGGGGAAAACCACCATCGAGAACAACAAGGTAAGAACACGAAGACCTCCTCCATTCTATGTTTCATTGATTATTGGAGACAAATTGGTGCAATTGTATGATTGATTCTAGGGGAAAGTAGTTTTGTAATGCCCAAGAAAATAGTTGATCAACTGGGTCTCAATATGAAGTCATCTCTAGAGGGGTAGTGCAATTAGATGGGACAACAGTGACAACTATTGGAATCATCAAGGATCTGAGCCTCACTCTGCATGCCTGCCCTAATGTGACTATTTTGTAGAACGTATCAATCATAGATTTTCCACCACATTTTGCTTTGTGTTTGTCAGGGACTTCACTGCCAAAATTGGAGGCTATCTATCTCTGTTGATTGGTCACATATGCTCTTTAGAACAAGGTATGGGGCAAAGGCCACAATCAGATCTGAAGCCCATTGTTGATTATCATATTGAATCTTATGTGCCTAGCCCAATCAATGCCAACTACTCAGCTTTTGATCAAGAAGACCTCCTAAGCACTTGTGAAGTAGATACCAAGGTGGGATGTATCCAGACTTGACTCTCGATGAGTGGGCCAACAAAAGACATGCTTTTGACCCCTATAAGGAGATGGAAGAATCTGAGCTAGGTGTCTACTATCTACATGAAGAGAATCATCCTCTTCCTGACCTAATTAAGCTAGAATATAAAGATGACAATGAGGTATGGAAATTGTTCTTTGATGGCTCAAGGAGTAGACAAGGAGCTGGAGGAGGAGCTATGATTGTGTCCCCCAAAGGTATGAAATATTATTCAGCCTTCAGATTTAGTTTTCCTGCTCAAATAACACTGTTGAATATGAGGCTTTGGTCCATGGTCTTCATTGGGCAAGGAAGCTAGGAATCAAGAACTTGCAAGTGTTTGGTGATAGTGAACTGGTTGCCAATCAAGTCAGAGGACTTAATGTTGTCAAGAATGACCTACTCAAGAACTACAAGAGTAGGGTATGGGATCTCATGGAGGATTTTGAGGCCTTCAACATTGTGTCCATACCTAGGAAGGAGAATGAAGTTGTTGATAGGCTTGCAGTAGTTGGAGCAACATTTGATGTGGTCGAAAACATCAAAAGAGACAAAAGAACAACCATATCCATATAGTTGTGAGGCCAGTAGTGCCAGATAACAACACATGTTGGTAGGTGTTTGAGAATGATCAAGTAGATCATTAATTTTTTTAAGAAGAAGTTGAATTCTCAGCTAGAAATCAAAGCAGATTAGAGCAGCAATACGGGAATCAAATAGTACAACTACATACAAACAAGCTTCCCAAAGGCTTAGTGACATTGGAGTCTATTTTCAATCCTAATGATCAGTTTAGAAAAGAGAAGGCTAACATACAGATCAAAGGAGAAGATTCAGAGTCAATCCCAGTTGGAGAAGGCAAAACACTTCAAATTGGAAAAGTGGCCACCGAGCAAGAAAGGTATGAATTCATACAACTTTTCCAAGAATTTCAGATGTATTTTCTTGGAGCTATGAAGACCTAAGAGGGTTCAATCCAAAGCTAGCACAACACACAATCGAACTAGATCCATTTACTCTCAGCCCATCAGGAAAAAGTAGAGACCAGTCAACCCACACATTGAGCCTCTGATGAAGAAAGAGCTGAACAAGATGATAGAGGCAAGTATCATATTTCCAATCAAACACTCAAGTTGGGTTGCAAACCTGGTCCCAGTCAGGAAGAAAAATGGAGAGATTAGGTTGTGTGTAGATTTTGAGACTTGAACAGAGCCTCCCTCAAAGATCACTACCCACTCCCTTCAATGGAGCAAGATCTTGCAAGTGGTGTCTGGATCAGAGAGATTCTCCCTCCTAGATGGCTACTCAGGGTACAACCAGATCATGGTGAAAGAAGATGATCAATTCAAAACAACTTTCACCACCAAATGGGGCACCTATGCCTATAGAAAAATGCCATTTGGATTGTCCAATGCGGAGCCACTTTTCAAAGGGAAATGGATATGGCATTCAAAGGGATGATCAAAAAAATAGTACTGATCTATCTGGATGACATTACGTGTTTTCCAAAAATGTAGCAGACCACCTTTTCCACCTAAGGTAGGTGTTTCAAGATGTAGGAGTTTTGGGGTATCATTGAACCCTAAAAAATGCATATTCTTGGCCCATGAGGGCAGGCTTCTAGGCCATATTGTATCAAAGGAAGGATTGGAAATTGACCCAGAGAGAGTGGAAGCAATAAGAGCATTTCCATTGCTAAGCCACAAGAAATCTCTTCAAAGCTTCTGGGAAAAATCAATTTTGTCCGTGAGGTTTGTACCAAACTTTTTTGCCCTTGTTAAGCCAATAACGTTGATGTTGAAGAAGAGCTTAGCATTCAGGTGGAAAGCTGAAGGAAAGGAAAGATTTGAGGCCATCAAAGAAGCTATATCACAAGCCCCAACTCTCGTGAATCCATATTTCTCTAAAGACTTCATATTGTATGCCTTTGGTGGCAGTGACACAATTTCTGCAATCTTAGTTCAGCAGAACAAAGAAGGTACAAAACAACCAATTGCTTTCTTCAGTCAAGGTCTATGGAAGACTATGAAGTGAGATACTCCTTCATTGAAAAGAAAGTCCTAGTAGTAATAAGAGGATTAAAGAAGTTTAAGCATCTGGTTTCAAATAATAAAATCCAATTGTTGGTCTCCCATGGGAGTTAAAGAATTCCTTCTCAACAAGGATCTGAATGAAAAACATGTAGGATGGATCACTCGTGTCATGGAATATGACATTGAGATCAAGGTCACTAAGTTGGTCCATGGGAAGGGGTTGTGTGAACAACTAGCCTCAAGTCAACAAGATGAAGCAAATAGTGAAAAGGAGGTTGTTTTTGTTCTACAAGATAATCAAGAGGAAGGAAATGATGATGTACCTACTCCTTGTTGGACTCAAGACATGGTGCACTTCCTTCAAATAGGCATGTGTCCTCATGGGATGAGTAAAGAAAAAGGGAGACATTTTAGACTACAGGCCATCCCATATGTTCTTATTGATGGTGTCTTGTTCAAAAGAGACATCAATGACATTCTGTTGAGATGCATTGAGACAGATCAGGTTGAGAGAGTGTTACAAGAATTCCATGTTGAAGCAGTTGGAGGCCATTTTTCTCCAAGGGTGACAACACTCAAGATCATGAAGGTGGGTTATTATTGGCCTAGAGTGTTTAGTGACTACTATGCATGGATCAAAAGGTGCAAGAATTGTGCATTCTTCAAAGGAAAAGAAAAGCTAGCAACACTTCCATTGCACCCAATTTCAGTCGACCAACCTTTCATGCAATGGGGATTGGACTTCATTGGAGTCATCAATCCAAATTCAAGCCAAGGCCACAAATGGATTCTGACAGCAACAAACTATTTCACCAAGTGGACCGAGGTAGTGGCACTCAAGGAAGCTAATGAGTCTAGTATACTAGATTTCTATGAAGGGATAGTGACCAGATTTGGAGTGCCAACCACCATTATATCAGAAAATGCATTGGCATTCATAGGTTCCAAGATCACAGGATGGGCTGTTAAGAATGGGACTTACTTGAGCACTTCATCAAACTATTACCCTCAAGGTAATGGCCAAGTTGAGTCCACAAACAAGAACCTGCTAAAGATCATCAGAAGAAATCTTGATGAAAATCAGAGAACCTAGCACACAAAGCTCAAATTGGCCTTATGGGCTGATAGGATAACACCCAAGAGATCTACAGGAAGCTCTCCATTCAAACTTGTCTATGGGAAAGAGGCAAGTGTTTCCTATATCACTTGAGTTGCCAACATTGGAGCTCGTGAAGCAAGCTAGAGATGTCTGAATTTGAACCGATGGAGGCCAGGTATGCGAGCTGATAGAATTGGAAGAAACTAGAGAGCATGCACTCCAAGAAATAGAGAAGAATCAGGCCTCAATCAAGAGATGCTTTGATAAGAAGGAAAAAACAAGGACCTTCTAGGAAGGAGACCTGGTTTTGAAATGGGATGCAGATCGGGAAAAACTAGGAAGGCATTCCAAGTTTGATGCCATTTGGAGTGGCCCCTACATGGTCACAAGATGTAAAAGTAGAAATGCTTTCCAATTGTCTACATTGGATGGTGAGGAATTGTAGATTCTAGTAAATGGAATCTATCTTAAACACTGCTACTAGAAGGAAGGTTATCACCTTGTACATATTAGTTTAGTTTCTTTTCCTCTAAGTGCTTGTGCACATTGTCTTGTTGTAGTTTAGGTTGCTTTTCTCCTAAGTGCTTTGCACACTCTGCATGTTCTATTTGGAGCATGTATGATTTCAAATTTTGTATATAGTTGTGGTGTTTTTTTTGTTGCTCTTATGTAGTCCATTCAGAGAGACAGATGAAGCCCTGGTCAAAACAATTTTCTACTCTCAGAAACCTTCATTTGAGATTTCTTATGAAAATTGAGAGTGTAAACAAGCCAGGCTCATGAATCGAGGGAAGGTAATCAAGTATCGGACATCATTTGTTCTTGACTCCATGCCCAATGGATATGACAAGGCAATTGGTCTTTTCATCTAGCAGAGATACCCCTGTGAGTCACCAAATTGTTATCCATATTTTGCCCCCCGGGAAAAATATTGGATCAGCCATGACCCCGCATAGAAAGAACCTGAGAAAACTCATTCAAGATCTTGTAAATAGGTCACAAAAGGACTCAACAATGGAGTGGCAGGGGATGAGAAAGATTAAATGACCCTATGTAAAAAAGAAAAATGACTTTGTCGAGCCATTTCCATGTCTTAAATCCATTTTTCAAGTTACAAGTAGACTCAACAATGGAATAGCAGGTCGAAAAAAGAGGAGTGCTGCAGAGAGGAACTAGGAGCAAGAAGGGAAAAATGGTGAAGTTTCAAAGTTTTTGGGCTCGAGACCATTTAAGAAAGAGTCCAAAATTGACTAAGTATGGAGGGAGGCAGCGGAAAGAACCATGTGTCTACATGGTGCTTCTCCAAAGTGAATTTAAAAAGGGAATCCCAAACGAGCGCTAGGATTCCACGCATCCAGAGCCCCAAAAAGTTGTGGGGGGCCATTGAAAAGTCTTCAACTAAGAAAGAAGAAAGAAGGTGTCAGTGTGGCTTCGCAAATCTGAAATGGGAGCCAGGGTGGAGACTCAAACTTGTGCCAGCCCTCCATGTAGAAAATGGTCAAACAGAGTCAAAAGGTGGAGATAGGCGGGCCTCAAAATTGGCTAAGTATAAAAGTGTAAGTGGAGAATGCCAAGTGTTAGTGTGGTGCATCTCCAAAAGTTAGTCCAAAGGTGGAGACCCAAATGAGCGTGAGCTCGCCACGTAGCCCAAAGTCCAAAAAAGTAAGAGGGACCATTGAAAAGTCCATCAGACTGCGGAGGCTGCCAAGTGTCAACTCGATGCTCCTTCAAAGGAAAATTTTGAATCGGGTTTTTTCAGTGAGCGTGGTGCCTCCACGTGTCCAGTCTCAAAAAAGGGGTAGAGTTCGGTTGAATAGTCAATGCATAGGCGAGCCGGCGGAGGAGGTGCCAAGTGTCTAAATGGCACTAATTCAAGGATTGAATAGAGAGAGGGTTTCCAAATGAATGTAGATTGCCGCATGTCCCAGTCAAGAGATATGACCCCACCAAGCAAAAGACTTAGCCAAAAACATAGAAATTGGGTAGGCAGTGGAGGAAACACCACGTGGCAAGCCTAAACTAGAAGCTAAAGTCAAGGAAAGGGGTCAGGGGAAAGTTGGTTTTTGCCCCTTATTATTCCCAAAAAGGTGTAAAAGTTGCAAAATGGGCCATAACTCCCCAAAGGAAAAGTCAGCATTTGAGCCCGAGTCAAAGTCAAAGCGGGGAGTCGGAGGAAAAGGTGAAAATTTTCCTTTTGAAAAAAAGGCACAGAGATAAAAATTGAAGCGCATCTCCCAACCAACCAAAGGGTGCCACATTCCAAGCAGAGATTTGGGGCCGTGGGGTTTTTTGAGTTTTGTTTTTTTGGAAAAGGGGAAAAAGATAAATCATGGACCCGCAAACCCAATTTTTCCCTAATTTGGCTGCCACGTGCCCCATATTAAAAAGGAGACCCATTTTTCAAACTATTTTTCCCACCCATTTGTATGGACCCGATACAAACTTTGAAGGGGCATATCTTTTGACTCAGGGCTCAAAATATTGCAAATATTACACCGTTGGAAGTGTCTCGACGTCCTCTATGCCATGGAAAGATAAAAATCATTTTTAGGCCCTGGTAGGTGAAAAATGGAGAAAACATATTTGGGCCTTTAATGCAGGATCTTCTTGCCTCAACAACTAGATCGGATTCGATCTATTCCATTTTTTCTTCTCCTTCAAGGGTGCAAAAAAGTGATTTGATGTAGTCAAGATGGATTTGGGGGCAGATTTTGTAAGAGGCATTAATAGAAGTGGTTGAGCTTTGACCTACTTTTCCCACTTCTCTCTCTCTTTCTTCTCTCTGATTGAATCTATAAATATAGGGGCGGGATTCATTGTAAAGGGTTGGACATTCTTTTTTTTGCAGGCTCCCTTTCCTTCTAGCAAAGGAATTCATGGAGTTAGGCCTTCCATTAAAATTACAATATGTTTCTTGCCTCCTAGTTGTTTTGTAATGCATTGTATCAATATGTAGAGCAATAAAACATGTTTGTGATCGATTTTAGATCCTTTCTGTCTCTTTTTCTCACATTTGGTCTTTCATTATAAATCTAGTTATCTGTGTTCTTGATTATTGTATGTATTTTTTTGGTTTGTGTCTATCAACAAAACTAGTGTTCATCATTCCTTCGGTGCATCACCTTGTAGTTTAGTTATTTCTTATTTCTTATATCCCTTTTTATCCTTGTCTCCTTGGAAAATTTTAGATTAGGTATAGAGATAGATCCTGCAAGTTCTCACGTATGCACCTAAATAGAGGAATAGGAACCAACCTTTAATCTGGAGAGATTTTCCATTTGCAAGGTCCCACACCTTGGGGAAAGTTCAATGTTATGCGGATCACACCAAATGACTCTACCTTAGAAAAGCATATCTATAGAACTCATCTCTCACATGAACAAAGAATCGGAGCACTCAAATTTATGAAGCACTCAGGCAAAGGAAAACACATGGGAGCACTACCAATAACCATTTTCATTCATCATCTTCCTCACGATCATGGATTCACACAAATAAGCATGGAGGTTCGAACTACCGTGACACGAACATGAAGTATCTCCTCTCCGGATCTCGTCATCACCGTCCCCTCATCACCGCATTCTCTGGACCTATTCTTAAGTAAGTACCTAACATCCCTTCATTTATATTTATTTTCTTTCAGTAAGATTTATTATTTATCTCAATAATTTATCTTCCTCTCGTATCTATACACTCCTGCCTCCCACCAACCTATCACTTTACCATACCTTTCCCTTTTACCTATCTTCGCCCTCTTCTAATCATCCCTGAGTCATCAAGGCCATTTTACAACCTCACCCTCACCATTTCAAGCCTTTGTGTAATCACAAAGAGTTCTGGAAGCTAGTTCTAAGAGCATTTTACTAATTGTCCTATCGACGTTGATGTAACCTATAATTTACAAGTAAGATCCTGTGTGCGCTGGCACATCACTCGATCTAAACCGAGTGCTCACCGAATTGTATAAAGGAACCGTAACCCTCTTTAGGGTTGCTATTTGTAGGATGTTAGCATGATGAAGAATTAATACATATAGATCCATAACTTGTTATATCATTCTACAGTGCATGCATTGATCTATGTCTAAAGAATAACAAACTTAAATAATAACCATGCTAAAATCAAGAACATACATGATCCAATTACACACAGGGTTAACACTTAGATTCATTCAATAACATACATTATATTAAACATGACAATTACATAGAAGCTTCTTACAATAATGGCATTCCATACCCATGTGTGCACAAATCTGATACTGTAATCCCACAGTAATCTAGATTTTGCACATACTAAAAATATCTCTCTTTATCTGTATATCATCATCATCTCCATTACGTAGACATTTACATATATATAATGGTGGGGACTTACCCTTCACCATTTATCCAATCCCAAAATAGGTCACATGTTATTCATAGCCAAACATCATTATAATAATAGCCACACATACAAGTGTGCTAACAATAGACTTCTCATAGTTAACTATCAATAGTAAATCTATTCCTCACCCGTATTTATGCAAAGTGCTCTATAGTCGATCCTCCAAAAATAGATAATTTGTGTCGTGTAAGTTTCCAACTGATTTTTATGCTTTGCACGTAACCTCCAAAAATAGCTCGTGCTCATAAAAATGGCTAATTCCCAAATTTGCAACAGTTTCTTCCCGCGCGATTATGTTCTAATCCCTTCATGCGCCCTTGAAAATGCTCTACTATTCTACGTGAAATTATTGTGTGCCTTCGATAAGTATTATCCACTCAACATTACCCCAAACTAAATGCATTTCCACCCCGTAAATGGTTGTCTTCAAATGTGAAAATAATCAAAAAAAATATGAACAAAAATAATGTCATGAATTCTATTATTCAAAGAATCACTTTATCCCGCATCCTCCTCCACGTCAACTAGAAGGATCAACTCTGGATACTCTTTCTTTTATTTCTACCTCAGAACTCTCTTACTCATTAAGTGCTTCCTCTACTTTTTCTGGAATGTCTATTGCAATAGACTCCAATTCATCTTGTGTAATTTCTCCTCTTTCATTCTGCAAAACCAGAAAAATGTTAGACATTGCAGTCATTCTTCCTTCTAACAGGTCCATCTTCTATGTGATAAGCTTGCCAAGCTCATCCAACCTTTCCTTGTGTGGCTTCTATGCTACTGTGAGGGGATTCACACTTTTTTTTACCATAGCTAACCTTTCTGCATGGCCCAAGGTGTCATCCTTCATGGCTTTTAGGACCTCATTGTCTTCTGCAATGGTCCTTGTCCTTATTACTAATTTAGGAGCTGTTCAGATGTTTAGTGTTTGATCCACCTTCTTCAAATCCTCCCATAAGGCTTCCAAAATCCTTCATAAGATGAAATATTCTCAATACTGACACCTTTGTTCTCTCTACTTCTTATGCAAGTCTCTCGGTGTAGGCATGCGTAGGGGTCCATCTTCAAGAACCAAGTCCACCAAGGTACGCACGTAATGCATCACTGAAGTGAATTTTTCTAGTACCTTGGACTCCAAGTGTGGCCTCTCCTTTAGGAAAATTTCCCCGATCTCCTCTACCATGCTTATGAAGGCATTGTTCTTCTTCTACTCCAAGTCTTTCTCATGTGTTAGGCACGCTATTTCTGCATCCCTTGCTTTGATCTATCATGCATCACCCTAATAGTTGAAACATTATCCATATTTCTATGTGCCACCTCTGTTGATACCTTCACTAAAGCATTACTAACCTGTTCATCGACATAAAAGTAGGCTTTACTGTTATATGCCTAGTCGAGGTGCTTTCTTCAATCTTCTTGATACACATGATTCTTCACATACATCAAAATCAGGTTCATCCATGTAAGTGTGCATGGACCAAGATAGTTTCTTTCTTGTGTGCATTGTGGCCATATCTTCATCCATCAGCTCCCAACCATATAACTCCTTAGGGGTTACTATGCTGAAAATAGTGCGAACAATTTTTCTCATGTCCTCAGTATAGCCCATGCCCGGTGCACTATATTCCCCACTCATCCTCCTTGATCTAGGCCCCTTCGGAACTGGACCACCAAGATTTGTAGCTTGCTCACTATGCCCCAAGCAGTTTCATGTGTGGATTTGATTGTGTCCTTTTCCCCTTCTTCTCCATCCTTCATCACTTCATCCTTTTGTTCCTCTTGTGGCCCCTCCATGTTCTTTGATTCTTCCTCATACTCGGGGGTGTAGTGGATCCCGGTGCACTTTCCTGGACTCTTCCGCCTCTTTTCTTAGCTTTAAATTTCTCCTCCTTTTCTCAATTATCTCTTTCTATGGAGAGAGTCATGGTGATCTTCGAACTGACTGTGGAGTAGCACCCTAGGTCCTGGTTCTCCTGAATACTCTCTTGAACTGGTGCTCACCTTGGGATGCATCCATGTCCTCTTCACCTTCTTCCTGAACTTTGGGTGGAGTAGTCACACGATCAACCTCTCCCATATCTATAGGCTGCCTCCTACCTTTGTGTTCCAAACCACCATTATCTTCATGCTCCGCTTCTTGATCATCCACTTCTATTGTCTCCATGGGCTTGGGTGCTGGAATATTTTCTAGAGTATGCTTAGCTTTCGGCGGCCCTAGAAGCGTGAAGTCATTCTCTACATACTTGTTGTTCTCGAGCTTGGTTTAAGCTAGAGGTAGACAAGTGTTGCTCTAGTATCCCCAAACTGCTTAGGCTTATAGGATTCATACTTATTACCTATGAGATCATCCTTTCTACATAGGATTTCCACCCTAGATATACATATGTCTTTCTTAGAGTATGGTAGTCACAATCTACCTTGTCTCGCATTAAATTTTAGTCGGTGCGCATCCGTGAAAAACGCTGAAATACCTGACGGTGAAGGACACTGCAAAATCTTATGTAAAAGTGTGAAGGCAAGTTACCCTTCCAACGGAAACTCCTTAGGTATGTGCCATTCTTCTTCAAACTCCGTGTGGAGCTTGTCATACCATTTCACTGCCATTTTCTTAAATGGTCCGCTCATATATCCTTCACATAAGTACTTACCAAACTATTCTCGTAAGTGACTTGTTCTCCATATGGTATTCCCAGATTTTCTCCTTTGGCCCATCTCAGTACCCGATTTCCATGAACAATTTAAATAAAAAGATCACGCAAAAATTATCTTCTCACCGTGCACACTTCTTCAACAATAGTCTCTATGATGTAGCTTGAAATATTATAGATGAGTCCCTGAGACATCTTCTTTGCAATCTGTAGCCACATTGTCTTGACTTGTGACCACCTCTCCTGGTCATTCAACTTTGTCACTAAGTGGGCTGCTGCTTGTATGACTGGATACTTCTTTAGTTTATCAATGTTCATGCCGCATGGACCCTTGGTATATCCTGAATCCTTCCTTGTCTCTAGGATAGCGGATTTATTAGTTAGATCACTCTCTAGATCTACTCATATACCCTTTAACCCTATTACTTATTGAGATCAAGGCACTGTGATCTAAATTCCGTGACTTGCAAAGTAGAAGAAGTCCTCGTGTACCTTGCTCATCACCCACTAGTCTAAGGGTTCGTATTTATGAAGTATGGGAGCTCATACAACTGGTAAAATTTGATCTTCTTTAACAAATTTTCTCCCGCATCATCATACACTGGCATGTCCTCTGCAGTGTGCTTATTCGTCTGTGTGCTTAGTAGCGAATCCAACTCTTTCTTGTTGTCTATTGTATGATTGTTGTAATCAATGATTTTACATTTCCTGATGTGGGAGTCCCATTCTTGACCCACAATCACACCCTTCAGATATTACATTTCTAAAAAATTACTTTTTGGAGTGATTTCAACTTCTTCCCTTTAGCCCCTGTTGCAGATGCTTTCTTCATCGCCGTCCTAAACTCTGGGGTTTCTCTCCTCTGACCGAGTGAGTTAAATCCTAGCTCTAATCTCTGTGCCCTATTGAAATTCTAAGTTCCCTAGCTCTTCTGTCACTTATTTTCTTCACTCCAACCCTTCACCAATAGGAACACAAGCTCTTCTATGCACAGATCTGCATCCACTTTCAATATCACACTCTCTACACCTTAACTTGATTTGCACATCTCGTTCACACTTTGCTCATTCACATTCTTGCAATCAAAATGGTAAGGATGAACTCACCTTTCCCCATTATATAAATTTTCAAATTTTAGGGCATTTATTACTTCTTCACCTACCAATAATCCCTTCATTAATTGACCAAATTTCTAGTTTTTCGCTTGGTACATCTTCGCACCCCAATCATAAATTTCTAGCACATCCTCCTACCTTATAGCTACAAAATTCTCTTCAATATGCATCCAAACACCCAAGTACCTCATCATTGCGCCTTCTACTCGGTATTCTTCACGGCCTTCGCTTACCTTGAGTTATATTGTCCCTACATTCATCTACATCTATGGTCATATTTTCTAGAAGCAATCTCTTGACTATCATTTTTCTAACTTGGATAACACCTGTAGCAGTTTATTTATTTTCATGTGTATTTATTTTCAATATTTTAGTACGAGGATATTACCAACCACCCCAAAATAAAGGTATGTGTAGTCCTCTGCACAAAAAAATCTTCAAATAGTAATTAGCTTCATGTGCGCAAACATGCTTATTACACAAAACACTATACTAAATTGACAAAGCATAACGATGTTAAAGGAAATACATTAAGGAAAGGTTGGATGAGCTTGAAAGCTTATCACATAGAAGATGGACCTGTTAGAAGGAAGAATGACTGTAATGTCCAACATTGTTCTAGTTTTGCAGAACGAAAGAGGAGAAATTACACAAGATGAACTAGAGTCTATTGCAGTAGAATTTACCAATAAGATCCAGGTGCACTGGCACATCACTAACCCTAGACTGAGCACTCACCCAAAGCATGCAAAGGTACTAGTCCCCTCTTTAGGGTTTCTTTTTGCAGGATGTTAGCATGATGAAGACTTAATACATATAGATCCATAACTTGTTATATCAATTTACAGTACATGCGATGATTTATGTCTAAAGAATAACAAACTTAAATAATAACCATGCTAAAATCAAGAACATACACGATCCAGTTACACACAGGGTTAACACTTAGATTCAGTCAATAACCTCCATTATATTAAACATGAAAATTACAAAAATCTTCTTACAATAATGGCATTCCATACCCATGCGCGTACAAATCTAATATAGTAATCCCACAGTAATCCAGATCTTGCACATACTCAAAAATCTCTTTCTTTATCTCTATATCATCTTCATCTCCATTACACAGACCTTTACATATATATGGGTGGGGACTTTCCCTTCACCACTTATCCAATCCCAAAACAGGTCGCATGCTATTCATAGCCAAGCATCGTTACAATAATAGCCACACATGCAAGTGCGCTAACAATACACTTATCCTAGTTAAATATCAATAGTAAATGTATTCCTAGCCCATATTTATGCAAAGTGATCTGTAGATGATCCTCCAAGAATAAATAATCCGTGTCGTGCAAGTTTCCAACTAGTTTGTGTACTCATGCATGTAACCTCCAAAAATAGCCCGTGCTCGTAAAAACGGCTAAGTCCCAAATCTGCAACTGTTTCTTCCATGTGATTATGTTCCGATCCATTCACGCCCTTGAACATTCTCTTTTATTCTGTGTGAACTTCTTGTTTTCCTTCGCTAAGTATTATCGCTCAATGACATCAATCATCCTACCTAACTAGCATCGGTCACATGCACGAGCGTCGATTACGTGTGCGGAAACATACCTTAGAAGAAATGAGCTTGTACCAATTCCCTAATAGCCTAGAATCTCTTGTAATCTTTACCAGTCCCTTTCTAGAGCCTATACTAGACCTACAACCCAATACCAACCCATCACCTAACCCGTTTTAACCTCAATCACCTTTTATCTGACCTTTCTTATTTGTTTTGTATGAGATACCTAAATTGTTTCAATTCTAATAAGATTGTTATTTCATGTTTATTTTGGATAGTATTAATATTGTTATATAAAAGTGGATTGACAACCTATTCAGGAAGCATCATGCTTCCGGATCTAGCTTCCACTAGGCATTCCACTCAATTTTTTAAAACTCTATGTACTGGTATTATTTTGCATTTTATAGGTAGTTCCTCCTATAAAAAAGGGAGATCTCACAATCAACATTGGATTAGGAAAATCAGAATGCACGCATAACCTTCACCAACATCACAAACAAGTATTCCTCCTTGGCCTACTACTCTCTATTTGTTTCATTAATTTTTCAAGAATCCATTGAAACACCCATGATAGAGTTTCAAATAGTTAGTTGCAAGTTTCAACAAGTTTCCATGGGGATTTGCTAACCCGACGGGGTTCCTACAACTTCCTTTTTACATTTTCCCACTAGCTGCAAAATGTTCAATTTAGGTTATGAGGCTAAGAAACCACTTTCAAACGTTATCTTCCAGTGAGAAAAATACCATGGGTAAGTTTCTACGTGTTATCCTAAACACCAAGAATTCATAGGAACTGACGGAATTCAAAACTAACGAACGGTTTACGATTGGCAGCCAGTTTTCCGAGGCCATCGGTTGTGATTGACCTAGTTGTAAATGATCAAAAGTTAGCTCGAGGATTAGAAAACCATGTCCAAAACAAACATTTAATGGAAGAGCACGCAAAGAGAAACTTCTAACAAGTTACCCTATATATGGAGAATTCACTAGAGTCGATGGGATTAAGAACTATCAAATGGTTTTAAAATGGAGACAACTTTTCTAGAGCCATCAATCATAATTGGTCTAGTTTTGACCTAGTCTAACTGGGACCGAAGGCCTATAAAATGCCTTTGCCAAACTATCACGAAGATTTTTTCCCCAAATTGAAGGTTCCAAGAAATTTTCTATTAAAAATACTAATGGTTTGCGAAGGCGGGCAAACATTTCGTTGTTCATGGTCAAAACATCGGGATGATACGAAACCCCACTTTTTAGTTTTAGTAGCTTCTTGAGAGTTCAAATGGGGTAACAAGACTCCTACAGGAGTGGTGAAGAGAGTACAAATAGTTGAATGGGGTCAATCTAAAGCTAGATGTGAATCTCCTCATATCAAGGAACACATATGGTGCTTGAACTCTCTTGTACGAGGTTCAAAGGTTGTTTTGCAAGTCTCTAAATGTGGTGTTTTTCCAACTTTGCAAGTAATGAAAAAGGTTTTGTTTAGTTGATGAATCATCTAACTCTCGACAATATCAACGGACATGAGAAGCTGATTCGGATGCTCAAGTTGCATCGTATGAGGTTATGGTGGCAACCACAGTTGATGTTCAAATGGTAACATAGTTTGAAAATCACAAGGAGGGGAATTATTGCTTTACACTATTTAAGTTTGGTTACATAGCTAATTGTAAAACTATTCAAGTGGTTTAATTTTCTAATATGATGCAAATCAAGAACCAAAATTGGAAAGTTATAGAATATGAAGGTAAGGATACCATGCCTGGTAATACCATCGTGTCGTAGAGAATGACGTAGTCCAGGTGGTTTCATTCGCACTCCACGGGTCTTCAACTCTCTTTAAAAAATTTTCAAACAGTTTTTATGCTACATGCATGCCTCCATTTTTTAATGGATCTACTATCTTTCTCTACTTTATCATCTTGGTCACACTCACATTATTCTTGCATGAGCAAAAAGTTAGATCTTATCTACTAGATCAAAAGTTTTAGACTAAGATATCATATGATTTCTTCTAGTATTGAGTGCAAATAGCTCTCTAATTTACAAGGAGGTAATTTTACTAATAAAACCATCAAAGTGTGCCATGAATTTCTAGGTCTGAAAGATATTCCTTATTTTCTTAATTTAAGATCTGATGTACTCACTCTAGGTTAAAGAAGCTAACTTCTGTCGCTTTTAGCCGTGGGATTTTTCAAGAAAAGATTCGATAGTCAAAAAATAAATCAAATAAAATTTGAACTTCTAGCATCTTTGGATCTAAACGTGGTGTAGATCTGGGAGAACTGAAAAATCATCTTTCCATTAAGATTTGATCGATGCCTAAACCCATCTAAAATATCTTATCCTGGAAAATTTGGGAGATCACATAGTTTAAGTTGTTATGTAAAATAGTTGTTGTACCTTGTATATACATCCAAATTCTATTGACCGCATCATGGAGGAGGAAATGTCCCTCTAACTCCATAGAGAGATGCTAGTAAAGGTTGAGGAGATGTTACACATTTTTCTTACAAAACTCAACCTTATGTAACCCCTTTTATGAATGTAAAACCATTGCAGACATGATTTACCAAAAAACTAAATCCCTTTGTCCATTATGCTTAGTTGAACGTCCCACCTTTTTAAATGTTATAACAAAAAAATATTATATGGAAAATGTCATCCATCTAAAATATCAGCCCAATCTCGCATCATCATGTGTAGGTGGTGAGATGAAAGAGGAGTTGCCCATTTACTTAAAAGTTTCCAATGTGCCTTCAACAAGTCCCACTTTGTCCATAGTCTGAGTCATTATTGTTCAAGAGAATACGCCTCATTGAGGCATTCAAGAAAATAGTCCATGTGCTTGATTTATGTTCACATGCTTTGAAAACATGTCCCCCAAGGTACTCCACCTGCAACATCTACGTAAAACATTTCCCTTATTCCTCACATATCCACTTTATCACCTGACCTAACCACCATGTTCCCTTCCTAGAAAACCAACCCCATGTCCCTTTACGTTCCTTCACATAAGATCCAACATTGTTTCCACATATGCACCCCACCAATTCCACCAATTCCATCACTACCAACACGCATCCCAATTTTATTTTGTTTTAATGATTTTGATTTATACGAGTTTGCTATTTTTTTGGGAACTACATTTCCCTCCCTTCATAAGAGCATTGTCCTCGATGTGAGCAAAACCAAATCTTGAAGGATAATAAATGGGATAAGAAATTAAATAAATCTAATGGTGACAAGTTTCGTCTGGGGATAAGATCTTTGTCGTTAGAACACAACCATAGGGAAGTCAAGAAAGTTTAATAATTTCATAAACTCTTAATGTTCACTCAAGATGGGTAGTTCTATTTACCTTATTACTTAGTTAATATTTTCCTTTACAGTACTTTTAATCTCAAATCTTAATACTCATTGTTTACAAACTTTCAATTTTCTTATGTTTGTGGTTGCCTAACAGTAATTGGTCTCAAGATGTCACACAAAACTTAACACAACACAAATGACCCACGAGACACCTTACTACATACTTTCAATACTGTATTACATCACAAGACCTTTATTTACACCATGAAAAGAAAACAAGTAGACCACATAACAAAGAGTTTACAACAATTATGTCATAGGCATAAATCCAACACACACACGTGACTAACAAATAGTGAATCATGACGTTGATACAAATACAATTGGTATAACATGACCCAAATACCATGAATGTACCCACTTAGTGCCAAGACAATATCCAATAGTCCATACCAACTTAGGGGAGTGTCAATCCTCAATCATAGTAATGTGTAACAAGACTCATAAGAGTACACATAACTCATAACACCAACTCCACACATCACAAAAACATCACAAAAAATCTCCATATATCTCCCAAAGAATCACAAAACAAGTCCACATACCTTCCAAAGCATCACAAGTCAACTCCATACACCTCTCAAAGCATCACAAAACAACTACATATACATGCCAAAGAACCACAAACCAAACAAGCCTCCAAGTGCACTAATCACAAACCCACAAGTCTCTTATGTCTCCCTCAAGTCTCTTATACATCACTTAAGTCTCTTATGTCTCCCTTAATACTATTATGCCTCCCTCAAGTCTCTTATGTCTCCCTCAATACTATTATGCCTCCCTCAAGTCTCTTATGTCTCACTCAAGTATCTTATGTCTCCCTCAAGGAGTTCGGTCACCTTATGGCCCTAGGCACATAGAGTCCAGGCACCCCTAACCTAAGTGACATAATAACTCATGGTTCAACAACCCATTAGTTATCTATAACTCCTTGGAGTGTACCCCCATACAATGAAGCGGGTCCATAGGTTTAACCACTCAATGGTGAATCCCATGACCCTATTCCACACATTATGACATTAGAACCGGCTTAAGAATTAGTTTGAATACAAAGTGTGGAATCTGAAGCCTTGGGATAGGCTATAAAAATTTTTAACATGAAAAGAAAATTTAAAACTAAGTAAATAAAATGGACAAATAGCTATAGTTAGTGAAAAAAATTCATGTTAGTGTAACAACCAAATAAAATTCCAAAAATATAAGAACACATCAATCAATAAAACTGTTGGTTCTAGAAAGAAGAAAAATGTCAATTTATGAATAAAATACGTATAGAGAAATAACACATCACAATAGCTATGTGGCCTTATATGACCACTAAAGGGGTACTCAATGAGTTTCGACACTCATAAATCGAGCCTCAACTCATAAAATAACATATCAAATAATACAACTATCATCATCTCTATCTGAATCATCCCTCCACCGCTTCCACAAGGCTCAACATAGTCATAACTACACTTAGGTTAAATCCATATGATAACCATATAGGGAGAGATAAAGGAGTACAGGTCACCATGTACTGAGTCTAAGGTGTCCATGAAACACAATATGTATGACACCCATTGAGCAAGTGCCATACATATCAAATGAAAAAAGTGGGTTTTCAGACTATGTAATACTCCACTTCCTATCTCGTACTCGGCTCGAGTGACTGGTCAATGATACCCATTTCGCTCACTCCAAACATACACATTTTTTCGATTTCCCTTAGGGTTTGTTAGTGTAGGGTTAACAAAATAACACATAACTACATCACTAACACAATGGTGATTCACAAAAATTAACCATAGCATCTTACACATGGTATATATACAAGGTATAACACAATCATTACTTTCACAAAGTTATGATACATCACATTACCACATACTACACCCAAAGTGCAATCACTATACAATAGGGATCATACACTCACCATATGCCCCTAAATCATGACATGAACCATCACATATTACATGAATTATACATATGAGGAACACAATGTCTAACATTACAACATATAGTCAATTGTAATTACAACATGGTGACACACATGATTCATCACAACACGGTGATGACATCACGATACAATCCAATTCACTTTACACCAATTTTTTCATTCAATACATCAATACACCTTCATATCACATAATGCCAAAATGCTCCAACACTCTACAATCCACAATAACATTTTTTTCACACACAACAAGGCAAGTACATCACACATGAATTCCTCATTGAATCCAAAAAAAAAGGAGAGAGAATACTCTCATCACAAGCACATCAACATGATAACAAATACGCACTAAGTGACATGCACAACATGTGCATTCACAATATCACAATTACGATGTTGGTCACATAATAACATATATCACATTACTCTTCCAATCTCCACCACCGCTGTCCAAAACCTTCATAACTCCAATATGTCCCGGAGGTTCAAGAGTATGAACCTTTCTCTCGAAACCTAATGTAACGCCTACATTTTTATATACAAAAATACAACAGTTAAATACTAGAATAATTTTTTTTTTGACTTACATTTCTCACTACACAACACCACAAGGACTCCAAGTAGAGAAACTCAACAATGCATAAGACACTTATATAAGTTATCAACTCACATAGAAACATGAAAACACCATATACATGTTGATGTAACACTTTCCCCAATGAACGAATGTTAACAATGACCCAACCACAAGAAAAAGGGACCCAAGGATTGAAAAACCTACAACACATCATTACCATGATTACATCTTAGTTACGATTAACATTCTAAGAACATTATTATGAAAGGATAATTTTATCCTTTTTCCACCTACATATTCTTAAATTCATTTCACATTCAACTTTACAGTTCAACCATTTAAGTTATCTCTTTATCCCTTACAACAATCTCCATAACTTACATAATTATTTTCCATATTTCAAATTGCATACAAATTTCCTAATTCTCTCATTCTTATGTTAAGATTATGCTTCTCAAACGTTTATTCAATGTTTAAATTTTACCCTTACTACACAAGTGAATCTGACGTGATGTCAAGAAAGAAATCTTAGGATTTAAGGGAGATTTAGATTCAAGATACCTTTTTCCCATAAACATTCTTTGATCACGGTATATTTATTTCCCTACCATAGTTAATATAGTTCAATAACTTGTTGAATCCATTCAACATTTCCACATCAAGAAATTTTATTTAGATTTATATATATCTTTTGTTTTCTCAAAGTTTGATCTCACCAAGGAAATTCATATTCTTTCTAACACATTAAAATGTTTAATTGAGTTATAAGGACTCCAAGAGTGACATTATTCCTAACTTCAAATCTCGTTTTACTCTTATATGCTTTACTCTTATATCGCACTATGGTCTCATTATTAGCATTGTTTTATAAAATTGTAAAAAAAAACAAATATTTTTCACTAATGGCTTCGCTACTACAAGGAGTGTAACTTAGCACGATACATCCCATTTATTTTCTCTTATACACTGCATTGTTAAACACATGATGTAACCAAGACATCCACTTGTGTCATTTAAATCCCACCACGAGATCAATCATAGGAATATGAATTACTACTTTTTTTGGTTTTGCGCCACTCATTAGGGTACAAATGGAATTTGGGCACATGGGGTAACGATACCCCCTTTTTGTTTCTACACTTCTCTTAAGACAATTTATTTTAAAGAGAGTTGCATTTTATAAGAGTTGTGCACAATTTCCACCCACAAGTTAACCCCCTTAATCATCAGGGTTTGGTTTAATTCCAATTGCAACTAAGGATCTATGCCCCAACTATATACGAGTTTAAGGTGAGAAGTCATATTTATGCTAAACAACCTTCATGAAAAACCAAGGTGTTATGTTGTTAGTAACCAAGGTAACACATTTATCTGCAATGAACTATAGAGATCGTTAAAAAGAGTGAAATCATAGTATAACTATTTTACTAGCTCCATTTGTGTTGTCTGGATCTCGCAAGGAATTCATTCGATCATGAAGTTGATTTATTGATCTAACTTTGTAAGACTTGGCAGTCCACTAGGATCCTAAGGAAGTGTTTGTTCTGCTTACACCAGAAATAGTTTGACCATGTCATTCCTAACCATCGGGTTTATGACGATGTTGCTAAACATACCGATTATGATGATAATTCAAACTAGGGATCTTATTTACTTAAGCCAAAAGGTTACATCAAGTGTAGAGATTGAAGTTTATCCTAAGGTTTTAGTTTTCTACACTAAAATAATTCATGTAGGAAGGGTAGTTATACATGAGTCTTATACTAGGGTTGAGTGTTTTGTTTAGATCTCTTTATTACATTTACAAGGTAAGAATACAACACACTAATTAATTAATCATCTATTGAACACTGGAAATGCACTACAATATTTTAAATTCAAATTCATTTAACATACATATCCAACTTTTACAATAAAAAATTTGAGGATCAAAATAACACTCATGTGTAGATGAACATTTCCCTTAAACCCTAACATCTAAAATATTACAGAAATTCAATTATAAACCTTTTCATACTTTGCAAAATGTTGAAATATCCTCTACAGTTTCATTTAACATATATACCCAACCCCCTTTTTTTTCCCATATGTAAATATGAATCAAAAGAACACCTATAGTTAAATGCACATTTCCCAAAGCACCCCTAAAACTAGCATCTCATTCATATTGCCAAATTTCAATAAATAACTTTAATGTAACATAACAATACATAAAAATTTCCTTCTATTAACATTCATAAATTCTATCAATATACAATGAATTACACCCACATTGTTCCGCCATCTTACTTGTATCCTGCAAAAACATGTGAGCATGAAATCAATGATAAATTATTGACATGACAGCCACCTAGGTCTAACATAATTAACATTTTTAGTTCCCCATCTACATAATAATAAAAATAATTTTCATTCAAAAGGAGAGAGTTAGAGACACATATTTATTTCATTTCACTTCTCTTCATTATTTTTAACCTTGAGGATAGAGAAGAGATAGGAGAGAGAGAGAATCACTATTTGGTCAAAGTTCAATTTTATACAAGTCACATGATAGAGTTTCAAATAGTTAGTTGTAAGTGTCAAAAAGTTTCCACAAGGATTTGGTAACCCAACGGGATTCTTATAACTTCCTTGTTACGTTTTGACACTAGCTGCATAAAAACGTTCAATTTAGGCTCGACGACTAAGAAACCACTTTCAAATATTATCTTCTAGTAATAAAACATACCACGAGTAAGTTTCTACGTGTCCTCCTATACACCAATAATTCACATGAACTGATGGAATTCAGAACTGACGAACGGTTTACGATTGGTGACCATTTTTCGAGGCCATTGGTCATGATTGACCTAGTTGTAAACGATCAAAAGTTAGCTCAAGGGCTCAGAAAACTATGTTTTAAAATAATGTTTGATGGATGAACATGCAATGAGAAACTTCCTACAAGTTCCCATATATATGGATAATTCACCATAGTCGACAAGACTGGGAATTAGCAAATGGTTTTCAAATGGCGACAAAGGTTTTCTGGAGCCACCGATCATAATTGGTCCATTTTTGACATAGTGAAACTGCGACCAAGAAGGCCTACAAAATGCCTTTTCCAAACTATTAAGAAGAGTGTTTTTCCCCAAACTGAAGGTTCTAGGAATTTTTCTAGTAAAAATACAAGTGGTTTGCGAAGGCGGGTAAGCATTTCATTGTTCAGGGTCCAAATGGTGGGCTAATACAAACCCCCACTTTTCAATTTTAGTAGCTTCTAGAGAGTGCAAATGTGGGTAAGAGGACTCCTAGAGGAGCGGAGAAAAGAGTAAAAATAGTCTACTAGGGTCAATTTAAAGTTAGATGTGACTCTCCTCATATCAAGGAACACATACAACACTTGACCTCTCTTTTACGGGGTCCAAAAAGTTGTTTTGCAAGTCTCTAAATGTGGTGTTTTTCCAACTTTGCAAGTAATGAAAAAGGTTGTGTTTAGTTGAAGAATCATCTAACTCTCACAAATATCAGTGGACACGAGAACTGATTCGGATGCTCGTGTTGCATTGTATGAGGTTATGGTGGTAACCACAGTTGATGTTAAAATGGTAACATAGTTTCAAAATCACAAGGTGGGGAATTATTGCTTTACATTATTTAATTTTGGTTACATAGCTAATTGTAAAATTATTTAGTGGTTTAATGTTTCTAATATAATGTAAATGAAGAACCAAAATATGAAAATTTTAGAAGATGAAGTTAAGGAGACCATGCCTAGTAATACCAACATCCGTAGAGCATGACGTAGTTCAAGAGGTTTCACTTGCACTCCACGAGGCTTCAACTCTCTTTTAACATTTCGTTAAATAGTTCACATGCTACGTGCATGCCTCCTTGTTTTCATGGATCTACTATATTTCTCCACTTTACTGTCTTGGTCATGCTCACTTTATTCTTGCATGAGCATAAAGGTAGATTTTATCTGCCAGATCAAAAATTTTAGGCGAGATATCATATGATTTTTTCTAGTATTGAGTGCAAATAGCTCTCTAATTTACAAGGAGGTAATTTATACTAATAAAACCATCAAAGTGTGCCATGAATTCCAGTCCGAAAGAGATTCCTTGTTCACTGAATTTAAGATCAGATGTACTCACTCTAGGTTAAATCAACTAACTTCTTGTTAGTTTTAGTTGTGGTATACATGAAGAAAATAGTCGATAGCCAAAAAATAAATTAAAAAAATTGAACTTCTAGCTTGCTGGATCTAAACGTGGCGCAAGATTGGAGAATTGACAAATAATATTTCCACTAAGATTTTATTGACGCCCAAACCCGTCCTAAATATCTTATCCTGGCATAGCTGGGAGATCACATAGTTTAATTCATTCTGTCAAATAGTTGGTGTGCCTTGTATATGCATCTAAATTCTACTGATTGCATCATGGAGGAGGAAATGTCCCTCTTCTGCCATAGAGATGCTAGCGAAGGTTGAGGAGATGTTACATGTTTTACTTACAAAACTCAGCCTTCTATAACCCCTTTTACGAATCTAAAACCATTACAGACATGTTTTACCAAAAAAATAAATCCCTTTGTCCATTATGATTAGCTGAATGTCCCCCCTTTTTAAATGTTATAACCAAAAAAAATCTTATAAGGATAATGTCAAACATCACAAATCTCAGCCCAATCTCTCACAGCATCGTGTGTAGGTGGTGAGATGAAAGAGGCGCTGCCCATTTACTTAAAAATTTCGAATACGCCTTCAACAAGTCCCAGTTTTTCCATAGTCTGAGTCATTATTGTTCAAGAGAATACACCTCATTGAGGCATTAAAGAAAATATTCCATGTTCCTTATCTATGTTCACATGATTTGCAAACACATCCCCAACGTACTCCACCTATAACATCTGCCTAAATACATTTCCCTTCTTCCTCGCATCTCTAGTTTCTCACTTGACCTAACCACCATGCTCTCTTCTTGGAAAACCAACCCCATGTCCCTTCACATGCCTTCACATGGGATCCATCAGTTTCCACCTATGAACCCCAACAACTCCATCATTGCTATAATGCATCCCACTTTTTTTTTTATAATTTTGATTTATATGAGTTTTCTATTTTTGTTGTGAACTACACTCTAACTTGGTCTTGGTTAAAAATTATGTTTTGAACTTCTTAAAATGTTATAACAGTCCTCCCAATGTATTCCCTATGATCAAAACTCTCACCTTTCACTTTTGCCTTTATTTGCAAAATTGCCCTATGAATTCTCAAGACAATGTCCCTTGCTCCACCTAAGCATGCAAACTTACCAAGGTATAAATATGGTTATGAAGATTTAATTAATTTTCATTCACCTATCCAAACATGCCCTCAAAATCTCGGGGTCCAATTCATACACAACTTTTATTTTCTTCTTTTTACAAATTTGCTCTCAAGTCTTCTTATTAGTCTAGAACAACATTATATTGCTAATATATTATTTTACCTTCAAGACTCAGGCTGAAAATTGACATTTTTGACCACCCATTATGAAGATCTATGTGTCCAAAATTTTTCATATGTTAACTCCCACTTTAGAGGGTACTTGCTTTGTAAAATGACCCTTCCTATTAGCCTTAAGACTGTGTCTCAAAACCTCCTTCCAGAATGGTAAGAATATCTCCACTTTTAACCACTAAAACTCAAAATTTATTTTTGTATATCCTAAAGGACTCCCTTAGGGTTATTTCTACCAAATTTTAGAGCTAAAATCAATGATCTTGGCATTCAACCATTAAGCCCTAGCGCTGTCCTGAGTTAGTGTTCCTAGAAACCCGAGAGGAGTATTTTTTAAATAACTTTCTTAAAACGTTGAATTAGAGCCTCAAAATTTGATCATAATTCTATCTTATAGGTTTACATAATATAATCTTACCAGTATATCTTAATGTCACGTGAAAATCCTCCTTTTATTCTCTTTTCTGCTGCCCCTGTTTGTAGGTATACACACAATCACCTTGAATGGTTCTTCAAACCCTCTTGCCTGATAAAAAAAATTCACCAAATTTTCAAAATATTTCCTCCTAGTACCTGAAGACATTATTCATCACAATGTTCAATAAAGGAGGCATATTTATCACTTTAATAAGAAAACACAATATTTAGCGTATACTATCACAACCAAATGATGCGGGAAATGTTTTCCATAGCCTTGTCACACTGAGATTTACACATGCAAGGGTAAAATTAAAGAGTATACTCTCAAGTTTTACAAAACCTTAAGACATTATGATAACCACATAAACTCAATTTCATCCTTTCCCAATGTGTTTTACTCTGCCGTCTCAATCAGAATACACTTATCTCTAGGCAAAACCTCATACACAGGACTAATGAATCTAAATCCCTTATCATAACATTCATTCTCCAAATTTTAGAAGTGTTCAATCTACATAAAAGTCTCCCTAATGTATCAACCATGAGTACTAACATTATTCCAAGCTTCTTTACAAGAATCCACAGTCATGATTTATTATATCTTAGACACAGAGTATTTAGTACTTTGTACCAATTCAAATAATGTATGGAAAATACTCTTTACCAATCATTTGAAGGGTATCATAAAAACATAACAATGAGATAAGTTACCCTTCCAATACAAAAAAAAACTTCTCCATATATTATTACATATATCAAGGAACTACAAGGCAAACACCCACAATTCACCCACTAAAAAATACAATTTCCTTCCTCTAAAAAATGTCTCCAATTACAAAATTTGCATCATTTTTGTCTTCCTCTCCACGAGGAATTCCTTTCTTCCTCTCTCTACTTGCTCTTGGAGGGACATTAACTCAATTCATTGAATTTAATCTTCTTTAATGCATTCTTTTCATTGAAACCTAACTAACTCTCCAACTTCTTTATGCCCATGCATCCATATAAAGACCTTCTAACATCATTTTTTACAGTTCATATCTCATACACATTCTCAAAGAATCATGACCCATCCTAAGACATAAATCATCCTTTCTCTAAGCCAAGATACCACTTTATATCCCTTGAAGACATTATTTACAATTTAAATTTTAAATTTTCCTAAAGGAAAACACAATTGAGCCTCTAATTCTAATTTCTTGTACCCTAAATGTCTCAAAACCATTCTAATTGACCCCTTAACATCTCTAATCATGGCCAAGATTCCTTTTTCTCAATAATTGACTCTTCTTCTTGATGCTCTTTTGTATCATGTCTCGAGGGCAATAATTTTATTCATCGATCTCACACTAGTTTAAAAACATGTAAATAAGATAACATGCCTATGGCTTACTTGTAATATTAAATAGCATCTCATTTCCAAACAAGTTAACTAAAATTTTAATAGTGAATCCAGTTTTTAAAGGTTCTAAATTTATTTCTTCAATGTCATGGCATATATATATATATATATATATATATATATATACATAATAATTCATTTTACATAAGTTTGCATGCATGACACTTGGGATCTTATGTTCACATATGGTAAATTACATATATGCATAATGTGACATTTCATAAAGAAAACATGTATGCACTCAATTTATATGTTATATTGAAATGAGATATATTTCCTCGCTACAATCATTGAAAAGGATTTGTTATTGTTCCCTTAGAAAAATTTGCACTTTCAATTTATATTTTTTGTGAAACCACCTTTGGTTGCCTTATAAGTTTTCTTTGTGAAAGAGACTTGTTATTTACAAAAGATATTTTCCACAAGGTATGATCGACTTATCTTTTATTTTGAAGTTTTTGCTTCACTATGATATTTAAATTTGTTGATGTTTCTTAATATATGAATGATACTTCATAGCGATGATATTTATTTTTGAATTAAATGATATTCTTGACGAAACTAAACTATTAACCATTTCAGTAGCATAGATATAAAAAATAATCAGTGGCTCATCCTTTCAAAAATTTTACATGCTCTTTATACTTTTTAGTGGTAGGATGGTGGTGCCGCTAATAGATAATGCAATTGAAATGTTTTTGAATGGATTTTCTGATATAACAATGTGTCTATGAAAACCTTCCCTAGAAACTACATCACAATTGCTAGGTTATAGAATAAAGTGTAGGGAGACCTTATTTGATGGGAAAAAAATCCATTATGGATTGTTACCTTCTAGTTTTGATGATTAGATAATCTTTGGAGAGCTTTCTAGAGGTGTAGTTGTGACGTCGACTTCATATGTTTAGAGGCCTCTAAAAGGCATAATGTGAGCATGCAAACTTCTTCATTTTCCTATTTTTTAATACGTTAAACACAACAATGTCTAAAGCTTGTGTTTACATTTATTTTCTCTATTGTAGGAGGATTTTTATCTTGGATATGGATATAATTGTAATGCAGCCTTTTGTACTTAAAACCACATACCCGCAGTTAGAATAGATCCTATAAGCTATACAATGAGAGTATCTTCCCCAACCATGGGCTACCCTTTGCGGTCTTCATTGTTGGATCTTGTTGGACCTTAAATGGATACAACAATGATATTGATTACATAATCAAGCCCTTATTTAAATCATTGGTCGGTAAAAGCTAGAGTTACCTCTAAAAGTAACCTTCATGAGTATCATAACTCTAGATCAAATAGAATGTTCTTTGGGTTTGAATTCATAGACAATGAGGGTGGAGAGATACACATAACATGTTTCAATGAAGTTACAGATGAATTCTATGATGCTATACAAACAAGTGACATATATAGTTTCCAATGGGTATATTAAGAGCACAAACAAAAACTTTAACCACTTGAATGATCTATATGAAATATTCTCACAAAAAAACTCTTATATCATACATTGCACTCATGAAACATAAATAATTACCATGTAAATGTTTCACTTTAAGGTGTTGAAAGATTTTCAAGTCATTCCTATCAATTATATGGTTGACGTTATTGAAATCATAAAATATGTATTGGGCATTTCTATGATCTAGAAGAAATATGGTACTAAGGTGAGGAAAATAACATGCCACGTCATAGACATGTTGGGTTGTAATGTTGAAAAGCCCCTACGGGATGACTGCTTATGCTAAGGAAGGCAACCACCTTTTGGACATGGATTCAAGTACAATGCTTGGTGTCCTTGCAATCAAAACTAAATGGAGGTACATTTGGAATGAAATTTCTATTGACACTATCAATGTAAGAAATATCTTCGTTTACCTCCCATAGAAGATACATGTCGATTAAATATGTTGTTTTCTAATGAGAGATCGATTGCACTTTCTATATACTTTTCAAAGAAACCCTTGCTTGACAACACATATCCTAGGATTCATATATGTGGAATTGAAGAAGATGTTTTCTTTGAAAAGAACAATTTTTTTATTGTTAGATGCACGATGACATATCTTCGTATGGAAAAATTATATTACCTTTCTTGTACACATGTAATTTATGGAAAAAATGCAATAAAAGGAAGTATAGACTATTGCTAACACAAATCATTTCTTGAAATGTGATGTTGACTGAATTGATTGTGATTAAAAATACATATTGAATCTCGAACTCTAATATCATATTATGGAATTGAAGGGTGAGTGCACCAAGTTGGGGGCCAAAAGGGTGTCTTAAGTGGAAAATTTTTCTGAAAAAAAAAATTCAGCTTGTACGAGTTTTTCGAAATAGTTACACTCAAAATTGGAAGATGTTGTAGAAATATGAATCGTAGCATTTTGAGTCTAGTTTCTAAGCTACTAAATTTTATTGAAAATGAATAAGTTTAAGTGGGTAAAATAACTAAAATACCAACATATGCTCATGTTTTTGTTAAAAACATAATAGAGTGACTTTCATGCCCCCACCATTTTTTAGCACCATTTAGTATTTTTGAAAACCCTTTGGTAGAAATATAGCTAGGAGCATCTAGTTTGGGCTCCATTTTTTAAAGATTTTTTTAGCGAATATTTTTTTATTTATGATTTTTTAGTACAAAAATTTTATGTTTTGAAAAATAACGGAGCTCGACCGTGTCCCCCTAACTACCTCAAAAATATTGGAAATTAGATTTTTTTTTTTTTTGAATATGTATAGAATTATGCCTAGTTTGGGCTAGTATATATTTTAAAAAATTTCGATCACCCAAAAAAAGATACACCATGAAAGATAGACATATTTACACTTCAAAAAATAGCTATAAAAAGGCATAGTTAGAAAATAAATAATATGGAAACCTTATATTAGTCAGAAAATTTAGAAAATTATATTTTAGAAAGAAGAGACTTTGCTCTATGTTGTGGTATAATTTTTTTAAAATGGATCAATTGTTTTATTTTGATTTATCATAGAGGAAGTGTCATTTTTACATTTTCTTGTAAAAACTTGATGTTTTTTGTGTTTGTGCAGGTCCATGCCTTAGGCTTGGGGATCCAAACCGGATCCCAAGCCTTGAGGCATGGCTTGGGAAAAGAGAAAACACAAAACATGTATGTGTTATGTAACGTGTACGCGTTACATAACGTGTACACGTTTTTCTTTGTTTTATATATTATGGCCCCCAACGTCCCTTTCATCTCTTTCACGGGAATTCTGCAAACATTATGTTTTGTCTGCAATATTCTCTACATTCTTGCACGATTTTTTAGTATTTCATTTTGTCCCCTACCCCACTAGTTGATTTTTTCTAATCATGGGTGATAAATGTCGAGCTAAGGACAAGAGGAAAGTCAAGAATAAGACACCAGAGCAATTGGAAGAGAAGAGAATAAAGAAATTGAAGAGAATGCAAAAACTTCGAGCAGGGCAAGGTACATCCGTTATATCAAATGTAGCTAATGTATTAGAAAATTTGGATGAAATACATAATGAAAATGCATAGAATAATAATTTTGTAATGAATAATGATATTGAATTGAATGATAATGTTGGTATGGATGAAGATATTGATATGAATCCAATTGTTGAACCCTTACTTGAGAATCCAAATGTTAACCCCAAAATTTGTATGAAAACACTGAGTGAAGAAAGTAACCTTGTAAACGAATCTTCACCTCTAAGAACACCTCCTTCCATTTCACGAAGAAAACCAATTCACTTAATAGAAATTGATGAAAACATTATAAAACCAATGCCTAACAAAATCTCCGAAAGAAATGCGAGAAGAAAAGCTAGTGGAATTTGGGATAATTACTTTGAGAATTTAAATGACACACAAAGATGTCAATTATTTGTTTCATTCATGAAATTAACTAAGATGATACCTATAATGAAGACTCTGGGGTTAAGAAAATCTAATGTTGTTGATCAAAATGCGTCAATTGTTGAAAACATACATAAAGCATACCAAGCTGTAGGTGGAAAAAGACGCACCAAAGATAGTAATGCTACACAACGTGCACTAACTAATTGTATAGTAAGTGATAAAACAGTTAATAAACACTTGATTAGAAAAACAAGCAATGCTTTGAAGCTAAACAAAAAACACTAATGAAAGAAATAAAGAGATGTAAACGTCTTGAGTTAGTCAATAATGCTGACTATTGGGATTTCTCTAGCAGACTTCCATGAAAATACAAGAATACATCGATATTCTAAAAAAATTAATTGTAAATTTTTTTGAATGAGAACACAAGGGTGTCACCGAATAGAAGAGATACAATAAAAAGAAGAATAGGTTCTCGTAATCGTGAATTGTGTGTAAAATATTTCTTAGATATGACTCAAACAGAATTGTTCTCTAAGTTTAAAAATGAAAAACCACAAATTAACATTAGCCAAAGATTCTTTGAAATGAGCAACCCTTTTATGTGAAAATCAATCACTCATGTACCACTTGTTGTTGTAAGCATCATGTTGAATTTTCAATGCATTATGATATTTTTGTCAAATACGTCGTGTTTTGCATACTGACATCATGTTGCAGGAGTGTGGAATAAATGTCCCACAAAAATCTTCAAGGGAATTTATTTTGACAATATTTTGTGAAAAATCAACAAGACAATTTTTTTATAAAAACATGTTTGGATGGAACGTGCAACGTATGCGGTGGCTTGCCAAATCTGAAAAGTTGTATCCATGAGGAGAGTACATATTCAATAGGAAAATAATTGGTTGATTTCAACAAATATAAATTGGTGGCATATCAATTAAAAGATGGAAAAGAATCTAAGAGGTGTGTGCTTGTTACAGAACAATTACCTGTATCAGAATATATGGTCAAATTCAGAGAGGAAAGTTTTTATGAGTATGCAAGGCACACATAGAGCTCGATGGTTGGATGAACAATTCAAGTTAAGAAAGGACACATTCCCACTTGGTACTATTGTTTTAGTAGTTGAATTTGCAGAGAATTACACATTGCAGCCACAAATGGAGGTTCAGTCTCAATATTATAACTCAGTGCAAGTTTCTATTTTCGTGCATATAACATTCATGCACTCTCTGAAAGCATTGAGCAAGATCAAAAAATATTAAGAGAGTATCATTTATACATCAGTGATGATCGGACACATTCTACAAAATATGTACAAGGTGTTTCAGGTGTTTTATGTGAACTTGAATGAGAGGAACATTAGTTTCGATCAACATTACATTTGGTTGGACAACTGCACATCACAATTCAAGAATGCATGGATGTTTTATTAGCTAAGAAGGATGCAAAAAGAAACAAATGTACAACATATATGGAGTTTTACTGAGGCAGGGCATGGAAAAGGAGAGCATGATGGTGCAGGAGCATGTGTGAAAAGAGCACTTGCAAGAGAAGATTTAAAGTTCAAGGATGGTGCTAAATTTACAGATGTAAAAACATTGTTGATTGGTGTGTCAAGAATATGGGCCATGAATCTCAAGAGAGATCAATGGTTTGTAGATATTTTTGGTTGATAGAGCAACACCATCGAAAAACTTTTGAAGATTGTATGACAATTTTCAGGATCAAGTGATATGCACTCATTTTGTAGTTTAGATGCAAATGCTTGGATTATTTATACTAGGTGCATGACATGTTTTTGTATATCATGCATTGATTTTACGTGGAATGAATGTGAGTCACAGTAGTGGGTGGATGAATGGACTTGTAGACCTCTAATTCCACTCGACACACATCAAGTTCCATGAGCATTACAACTTGCAGGGTCTTCAGATCAAATGACAACATCACCTGACTTTGACCAAGTCTCTGATTTAGTGCAACAAGGTACATACATATATGTACATGCCATGTTTTAGATTTATAAATTATTAAATGGTCAAATCTTAATGTATTTATAAATTGACTGAACATTTTTACTTTGTGATACATAGGGCACGTTTTTGCAGTAATTGCGATGGAATTCAACGAAGAGGGAACAAACTACTTCTTATCTCATTGTGTAGAGTGGAAAAAATAATTGACTTCCATAGTCATTGATGGTGAAGACCTTGAGTATCCCACTGGATCAATGGTAGTCACTGGAACTTGGCTTCAATGATATTCTATCAAAAAAACAAAAAAATTGGTTGTTTGAAGACTATGAACTACATCAGAAGATACTTCACTATTCACATTTGGTCCTTGCAACAAATATTAAATTGATCAAATATCGAGGTGGCCATCAAACAAAAATTTGTGGAAGGTTCGTGAATCAGATCATGAAGCAATTCTTGCTACTGTCAAGAATAGAGTTGATCCTTGCGGTTCATTGGATTGAATTTGCAAAGGTATGTTCTTCATGAATTTAATTTGAATATTTACTTAAATGATTTTGTTTAAATTTTGTATGATTTAAAATTCTATTTAATTGCTTACTAACATGTTTATGTAGGTTAGTGGTGCCAAAAAAGCTTCCACCTTCACGTGGTTGGCACTGTCAGTAGAGAATTTATTATTCTCGAAGCCAAGTGAAGCTAAGAAAAATTAAATATTAGAAAGGAACAACAAACAAAAATTCTCATTTCACCACCTATATTGTAAAAATATCTTATTAAAATTATCATTTCACCACCTATATTATATGAACCACCTATATTATTCAGGTGATTGGAAATGGACAACCTTACACTGACTCAGTCTGAATGGAGATGGAGAAAACCATAAGAGGATTTCATAGTGGGCCCCAACATGGAGTTGTTAGATTTGACGTGACCTCTCTAGGTGTCACGGAGTCGAGAAATCACCCGTCGAAGATATGGTGTGATTGGGCCTTAGGGCTCTTAAGTGACTACGCCCGGATGGGGTAGCCCGAAAGAACAAGGAGAGTAGGGAAAAAACTAAAATCGAGAGCTCCATATTAGGGCCCTCTACGAAATCCTCTCGCGCTTTTCTTTGTCTCCATCCAGTTCTCTCGTTGTCTATTGTTTTGCAAATGCGTGAAATATTGCAATCTGAGTCAGTGTAGGGCTGTCAAGAGGCTATAGTTTACAAATGGAAGTTTTTGGGACCAAACCAACTATAGCAACACATCAGGGTGGCTTGGTGAAAACTAGTGGAGAATTTTTTTGGTTCCCTACGCTCCCGTGCTTTGGGCTACCTCATTCGGCGTAGTCTCTTAAGAGCCCGAGATCAAAACACCTTATATCTTTGTGGGTGATTTCTTGAACTCGTGGCACCTAGAGATGTCTCATTAGATCTGAGAGCTCCACATAGGGACACACTATAAAAACCTCTCACGATTTTCTCTATCTCCATTCGGTTCTCTCGTTGTGCTATTGTTTGCAAACGCGTGAAATAGTGTAGTCTAAGTCAGTGTAGGGTTGCTAGAGGTTGTAGTTTGCAAAAGGAAGTTCATGGGACTAAACCAACTGCCAACATGTCGGGGTGTCCTGGTGAACACTAGTGGAGCATTCATTTTGGTTCCCTATGCTCCCCGTGCTTTCGGGCTACCCGTCCGGGTGTAGTTGCTTAAGAGCCCTGAGGCCCAAACACGCCATATCTTCGACGGGTGATTTCTTAGACTCCGTGGCACCTAGATACAACTCATCAAATCCAAAAGCTCCATATCAGGGCCATCTATGAATTCCTCTCATGGATTTCTTCGTCTCCATCCGGTTCTCTCGTTGTGCTATTGTTTGAAAATGCGAGAAATAGTGCAGTCTGAGTCAATGTAGGGATGCCAGACATTGTAGTTTGCAAACGGAAGCTCGTGGGACTGAACCAACTACGCCAACACGTCGGGGTGTCTTGGTGAATGCTAGTGGAGCATTGTTTTGGTTCCCTACGCTCCCCGTGCTTTCGGGCTACCCGTCCGGGCGTAGTCACTTAAGAGCCCTGAGGTCCAAACATGCCATATCTTCGACGGGTGATTTATCAGACTCCGTGGCACCTAGAGATGTCTCGTTAGATCCAAAAGCTCCACATCAAGGCCCACTATGAAATCCTCTCGTGGTTTTCTACATCTCCATTCGGTTCTCTCGTTGTCCTATTGTTTGCAAACATGTGAAATAGTGCGGTGAGTCGGTGTAGGGGTCAGACCAAATTTTGTGGTTTGCAAGCGGAAGCTAATGGGACCGAACCAACTACGCCAACACATTGGGGTGGCCTGGTGAACACTAGTGGAGAATTAATTTTGGTTCCCTACACTCCCCGTGCTTTCGGGCTACCCCGTCCAGGCGTAGTCGCTTAAGATCCCTAAGGCCCAAACAGGCCATATCTTCGACGGGTGATTTATCGGACTCCGTGGCACCTAGAGATGTCTCGTTAGATCCAAAAGCTCCACATCAAGGCCCACTATGAAATCCTCTCATGGTTTCCTACGTCTCCATTCGAGTTCTCTGGTTGTCTATTGTTTGCAAACATGTGAAATAGTGATGTCTGAGTCAGTGTAGGGCTGTTAGAGGTTGTAGTTTGCAAACGAAAGTTTTTGGGACCGAACCAACTACACCAACACATCAAGGTGTCCTGGTGAATGCTAGTGGAGCATTCATTTTTGTTCCCTACACTCCCCGTGCTTTCGGGCTACCTCGTTCGGGCGTAGTCTCTTAAGAGCCCTGAGACCAAAACACCTTATATCTTCGATGGGTGATTTCTCTGACTCCGTTGCACCTAGAGATGTCTCGTTAGATTCAAGAACTCCATGTCGGGGCCCACTATGAAATAATCTCATGATTTTATCTGTCTCCATCCGAATCTCTAGCATTTGTCTTTATTGTTTGCAAACACGTAAAATAGTGCGATCACGAGACAGTGTAAGAAATTTGTTAGAGGCTATATTTTGCAAATGGAAGTTCATGGGACCAAACCAACTATGAAAGCACATTGGGGTGGCTTGGTGAATGCTAGTGGAGAATTTAATTTGGTTCCCTACGCTTCCCGTGCTTTCGGGCTACCCTATCGGGCGTAGTCCCTTAAGAGCCCTGAGGCGCAAACACGCCATATCTTCGACGGGTGATTTCTCGGACTCCGTGGCACCTAGAGACATCTTGTCAGATCCAAAAGCTCCACATCAGGTCCCTATATGAAATCTCTCTCATGGATTTCTCTGTATCTATCTAGTTATCTCGTTGTGCTATTGTTTGAAAACGTGAGAAATAGTGCAGTCTGAGTCAATGTAGGGATGCCAGACGTTGTAGTTTGCAAACGAAAGCTCGTGGGACCGAACCAACTATGCCAACACGTCGGGGTGTCTAGTGAATGCTAGTGGAGAATTCATTTTGGTTCCCTATGCTCCTCGTGCTTTCGGGCTACCCCGTCATGGGCGTAGTCGCTTAAGAGCCTTAAGGTCCAAACATGCCATATCTTCGACGGGTGATTTATCAGACTTCGTGGCACCTAGAGACATCTCGTTAGATCCAAAAGCTCCACATTAAGGCCCACTATGAAATCCTCTCATGGTTTTCTCTGTCTCCATTCGGTTCTCTCGTTGTCCTATTGTTTGTAAACGCGTGAAATAGTGCAGTCTGAGTCAGTGTAGGGCTGTCAGATGCTATAGTTTGCAAACGAAGCTCATGGGACCAAACCAACTATGCCAACACATCGGGGTGGCTTGGTGAACACTAGTGGAGGATTATTTTTGGTTCCTATGCTCCCCGTGCTTTCGGGCTACCCTGTCCGGGCGTAGTCGCTTAAGAGCCCTGAGGCCCAAACACGCCATATCTTCGATGGGTGATTTATAAGACTCGTGACACCTAGAGACTTATCTTTAGATCCAAAAGTTCCATGGTGGGGAACTCTTCAAGAGCCTCTTGCGGTTTTCTCCGTCTCCATTCGGTTCTCTCACTGTGCTATTGTTTGTAAACGCGTGAAATAGTGCGGTTTGAGTCGAGTGTAGTAGGGTTGTCGAGATCTTTGTAGTTTGCAAATGGAAGCTTGTGGGACCGAATGAACTACGTCAACAAGTCGAGGTGGCCTAGTGAATGCTATTAGAGAATTCATGTTGGTTCCCTATGCTCCCCATGCTTTCGGGCTACCCCGTCTGGGCATAGTCCCTTAAGAGCCCTGAATGACTAGATTGGATTAAGAATGAATTTGATAGGGGTATGTCTAAGAACACACGGGAGTTATCAATCACCTAGTAAATATTTCTTGTTTAGTTCTGGATGGGAGTCAGCTGGCCTATGACTTAGTGACCTTCCATTCATTGATAATTTATGTTATGATAAACCCATGGATGCTTTCAAAAGTGCCTTAAAAAGGATAGGGGTAGTCATCAAGCCTAGTGAAGGGTGTGATGTGATTTCCAAATAACTTGAAATGCCTACAGATTTAAAGGTAATAACATGAATTGGACAGGATTAGATAATAAAGAATCATTGAGTGTCCGAATTAGAATTTCATTGCATCTGGAGACATTCTTAAGCATTGGAGTAATGTATATGGAGAGACATTCTCAAAAAATCAACAAATGAAAGGCATCAAATTGTGATGAATTTTGGGTGTTTTAACAGGGGAGAAGACTATGAAGCATAGAAGAATGTAGTATGTGCATGATAAGATAGGAACTAGTACAAAGAGACCATGAGCAAGAAGAAGCGCAAGTAAGGTAAATACACATATACACATTGATAAATTGAATGAATAATTACTCGGATTAGGTAACTCTTTATATACATACATTATATAAATAATGATTTCCAAAGTTTGATGCATATTATACATTGAAAATGCTAGTACATGTACATCACCAATAAATGAAAAAATAATCCACAATGTCTTAAATATTGTCAAGTGCACATCATATTAGATTCATGAAAATAATCTCAGAAACGTAAGGTCTCATACAAAATTATCAAGTTCCAAATAGTATTTTAATGTGCATAATAAATACAAAAATGCCCAAATAGGTCATATACCATCAAGTTCAAATGCCATATAGGCATACATACAATGCCATGCAGATAGGCATACAAAAACAATGTCATGTAAGATATATATATTTCCTACTCATCAAAATCTATCCCTCTCTTGGCCTTTCTCGAAGAAGGCCCTCCCTTAGACGAAGATGGAGATCCATGAGATGACTTTGGATCATCCGAGCCCATGCTTTGAGTTGTCTTCCACTGAATACTCACCTGTAGATGAGCCTATAAATGCAAACAATGTTTTTTTGTCAAAACTTAATTTATATATGTTTTCATCATGTATTTAAGACCATGCTAGAATGAAAGTATTAACATAAATACACAAACTTACCGCAAGTTGTCGATCATGCTGAATTTGCATCTCACGCTCAGATGAGTCATCGGGAGCTCCTACAGTATGAATGGGGGTACGAAGACGATGAGATGGAGGAGTTCATGCCCTCGAAGTCAAAATGGAGGGGGTTGAAGTTCCCTACATACACATAAGATCAGAAAATCTAACATTAGAATTAGCGAAAATCGAGCTAAGTACTTGTATCTACATAATGACAATATTTTAACTAATTTTATCAATATAGAACTATTGTTTTTACCTCGCCACTCCTGTGAATCAAATGAACAAGGTTGCTACCTATCGCAGGTAACTCTTGGATATACACAATGAAGGAAATTATTAACATAATTTAATAATTCTACAATGAAAGACATTACTAACATATAATTTAACATAATATGAATTACGAGAAATTTACCAAAATTTACGTGTTGTTTGAATACCTCGGTGAATTGCTTTGCGCAGATGAAATCGCAGCGGCAACACCTTTATCTACTTGTTGCGAGATATGGTGGGGTGTCTAGTGAAGTCAACATCTTTATCAAACATGTATATCGTGTGAGTTAGATGGAAATACAAGAACATACATATATTTGAATTCAAAACTAATATATATATATATATATATATATATATATATATATATACACATACATGCAAATATATATATATATACATACATATACACACACACATATATACACACACACATGTATGTGAAAATTTTACATAATTAACATTCTAAATTACTCTGTGAATGTATGTGTATGCATGGTCCTCGCCGCCTTTGTGGTCAAGATGAAGATACACCTCCGTGCCTTTGTAATATCAATGCATGTACATGTACATGTACAAATACAATTATTTCAAAAATTTAACATATATAAGTAAATCAGGTACTCCAAACTTTTTGTAACACACAACAAAACATAACAAATTTACCTACGAAGGTGACGCTATTGATGAATGTAATCCAAATGTCTCACTCAAAAGGACATCTGACATAGTGACATTATCGTGTTCACCCCTAGCACCAGGTGCACCAATATCAGTACGCATGAAAGTATCATCCTCCTCGGGCCCCAAACATATGCTACCACATGATGAGAAAAGATTTGGCCTCATGCTAGTACTCCTTGAGGGAATACTCTGTGTACCTACGTGAGCATCTGGCTCAGAAATCTCCCTCGTATGTCAAACAAGGGTCGCAAATAGACCCTGAAGCGCGTGGAGTGTATTAATCTCTCTATCTCCTTCCTTCACCGCTTGAGGGACAATCTCGGGGTGAGGGTCTTACGTGCGGGGGAATCTACCTGCTTTGAATAGGTGCACGTTGTGCACCTGGTCGATCATGTGCAAATCCTTTTCCTTGGCCCTGAAAATCTCAGAAATTAAAATAATTTGGGATCTCGTTGAGGACAAACTCGCAATAGATTTTCCTCCGAAAGTATAGTGGCACCTCATTGTTATTACAAGGTGGAAAATCAAACTCCATCCACCATCGGTCCTAAAAATTGTTTTTAATCAAATTATTATTGCACCAATGGATGGGAAATCATTTACATGTCAACAAAATAGGAAAATTAGTGCGGGGTCCGTGAATAAGGTGCATATTCGATCTTTTGAAATTTCTTTTTCTTTACATCCACACATGACAATTTGTTGGAATAATAAACCCTACTGACCCTCTCTCTAAGTTTTCCAACAATCAATTTTCCTATTGCCATGTCAATTTGAACAAGTAATGCCTCCAATGTGTTTGTAAGAGAGGCGCGGTGGGGGTTTGTAGATTGTGCATCCCTCATTGTTTTGATTAAATCCTCAATTTCAATTTTGTTTTCAACTATTTGGGCTACTAAATCTTCTTAACTACCCGAGGGATGTTGAGTAACTGTGGGAGTGTCGGGAGGGATGACAGGAATAACAGGGTTTGGTTGTGGTTGATTCCCTCGACCTCTAACTATAATAATAAAAATATGTATTCAATTCAAATTTTAATCTATAATTATCATATTTCAATGCAATTTTGAGAAAAGAATTGTGCTTACCTCTTCTCGTGGCACCATCGTCGATTCAGATCTTCCCGGTGATCTATAAATGATCCTTTGAGCTTGAGATCCAGCTGAATGAAAAAACGCGAGGGCACGGTTAAGCTCTGAAACTCGCGTTTGAGGGAGGCAAAATGATAGAGGCTCGAGCCTGTTTTTTTAAATTTATAACAAGCATAACGCACACGTTATGTAACACATACACATTATATAACGCGTACGCGTTATGCTTTGGTGATTCGAGCCAAACAAATCAAAATGTGAGCACGTTTTAACAAAACATGTACGTGTTTTGCTTTTTTTTGGATTCTTGTCGACTTTTGGCCCCCAACTTGGTGCACTCACCCATACACACCTTTCTCTAATGACGTTTCCTTCTCACTCATGGAGATAAGCACAAAGGACATGTGCCTACTCGATACTAAATTTGAACTTGTCCATGAAGTGCTGACATGATTCATTTCACACCAATTTGACATTTATTTATTAGTTAATAAGGAACTATTTAAGGAAGAGGAACACATAACAATTATTGTGCTTAAAGCTGAAAAAATGTGCTTTGATATAGAGAGCTTGCACTTTGTGAGGAAATCTCAAGTTTGTCTCGTCTTGGGATATTACAATAGTTTGTTTTCCATTGGGTAGTTTCAAACTTGTATTTATATTTTTATTGTTTTGCTTCAAGATAGCTTCTACCCAATACAATTGTTGTTGATGTCATATAATACTTATGTATTTTGATATTTAGACTATAGTTATTATATATGGAATAATTTTGTCTATTCGTTATGTTGTCTTCTAACCTTAAAGTTTCACTTCTATTTATTGAATTTCTTGTTTAGAATGGATAAATAGTAAAGGATTAATTTTGATCACGAAAAAATGGTTAAAAATTTAAAAACTTCCCTTTGCATGCGTCTTAATTCAATGCTAACATGTCTTTGATATATGGATGGAAACAAATTTCAAAACATAAGAAATCAAAAAAAAAAACTTGTTATTTTCTTGTAATTAACACATTTTCAATATCCTTGACTTGACTACAAAATTTATATTATGCACATCTTTTGTCATTTTTACATCCAATTAGTGGCACTTTAAGTATGATTCTTTTATGTTCCTATATTTACTAAAATTGCTATTGATTTTCGTCAACTTGTATCATTCACTACACTTGGATCCAATAAATAGCTCCAAAGTATTCCTTCTTATGAATACGGAGAAATTTTTTCAAATTGTAAGAAATCAGACCAAAAACAACTTATTGTTTTCATATAATTGATGCAATTTCCACTTCCTTGACTTAACTACCAAATTATGCACATGGATTTCATCTTTTTTTACATCAATTAGTGTCACTTTCGATAACTAATTTTATTTTGTTCCTTTGTTTAATGATTTTTTTGTTGATTTTCTTCAAATAGTGCTTCTGCTACACTTGGATCCACTAAATAGTTCCAAATCATGCCTCCTAACAAGTATAGAGATATAAGTCATTCACGTGGAAAACAAGGTAAAGCTCAAAAATGAATTACATAGAATTTGGTAGTAGGAAAAAAAAAGATAGAAGAATACGTGAGAAAACACATTTATTGGTTGAAAAGAGTAATCTGTAAAACAAAATGAGGTTTTCGCAGAACTTGCCATCCCGATGCGGGCATGCATAACAAAGGAAGATTTAAAAAGATAAATTATTTTTCAAGCACATGTGTGGGGTCAAGGTAGGTTGCTAGAGTGTCTTGGAGTCATGAGTGGGTGTATAGGAGTCATTTCAAGATGATAAGATGTTCTAAATTTTGTATTTGGTCTTGTTTACTATTTTCCCACCCAAAAGGGAAATTTGAGAATTTTTAAATGTGTAATGAAGTCAATTTGGATTGTTAGATGAATATAGAGGGTTTAGATGGTTAGGTTGGGTGTGTTAAGTGTCTAGGGTGTTGTACGTGACCCTTTAGGGGTGTTAAAAAGTGGTTAACAAATTGTTAGAATGTTCTAAAGGGGTAATGACCCTTTCTTGTGATGTAAGTATGAGCAGTCAAAGCAAAATCAATTAGGGATTTTGGTAATGATATGTAAATGAGAGAATAAACTTGAGATGGTGTTAGTTAATACTGAGCAAATTGATGGTAATATCTCATGGATAACTCTTAAAGGAAGATAAGGAAAGGAGAATTAGAGGATGAAATCTCTGTTTGTGATCGAAGATCGTAATTGAAGTTGTTCTTCATGGAAAATGAATAACATGGATCCTTATTCAATTTGAGTGAGCTTAATTTGAATCTTGTATATGAATTTGATACATGTTGTTTTTATCTTTTTAATAAGGATTATTTTAAGGATAAAGTTTTGTTTGATATTCCTTATTCATTACTGAGACACTAGGAACTTAGACTATGATATGACTATTTTTGTCAACATATTGGTATGAGAAAATATTGTTTACAATAGTGATTGAATGAATGCTTAAGAAAAATATTAGAAGGAAAATGCACAGTATCTATTGCAAGCCTTTAATGAATATTTGACATTTAATTTACTCAATTCATATAATTTTAAGGGTTGAAGGTAAAATAATAGCATGTTTTCATTGTTCCTATAGGTAAGCTGTAGTAGGATTTTGAAATTTAACTTAATATATTCTCTTGCAATCACCATAAAAAGTTTTATAGGGTCAATACAAACTTAAGGTAAAGATTTGGAGTCTTGAAAATGAAAGGAACTTATTTTATAAGGATTTAATTATACTCGGGTTTTGTAAAACTCTACCTATGGTTTGAGTTAAATTTCTTGTTTGGATTACCAAAAGGTGGGTTTTAAATCTGGTATTTACAAGATAAAACCTAAATGGAGTGTTTAACTCGATAAGAGGAAAAATAGATGCATTAAAATATTCCTTTAACAATAAATTCCTAACAAATTTTCTATAAGATTGACTGTTATAGTAACAATCTTAATTGGGGAAGAAATATAGCTCAATAGTGGGTTGAAATTTGAATTTGTGCATAAAATGTGTTGGAGAACATAATTAGGGGTCATTCTAATAGATTTTTCATAGTTTCCATGCTTGGTAATGCTTCAAAATATCATAGGTTAGGATAGTTGGTTCTTAAGACTATAGAAGAATGTTATATGCCTAATTGGAGAATGAGATAACAAGATTTGGAGGAAATTTCATAAAGAAAGGTGACTTTAAATTTTCCATGGGAAAAAAATGGACAAATGGGTGTTATAAGTACCTCAGAGTTAGTCTTAAAATTAACTAAATAAAAATTTATGCTAGAAGAAACATGTTAGTGGGGCTACTGAGGAGATAAGGTCTAAGCAAGAAGAAAAAGGATTGAATGAAAGTTTTACCTTGAGTGTTGGGTCAATTTTTTTTGAATTCACCATAAGGATCCAAATGGATTTCCAAAAGTAGTCTCTCGTATATTTTCCCAAAATTTGAGCACAAGAAGGACAATTTAGGTGAGGTAAGAGAGTTTGAAGTTTTTGTTTTTTTTTTCTTCATATTAGTTTTCATTATCACATGGATTAGAATCTATGAATAGGGTACATTGATGGTGGATATCAGTTGAGGCAAAAAAAGACCAAATTTTCTTATTTGAATCATGATCTTTAGAAGCTAGTGAAGGGTAGTTTGAGAAAGATAAAGACATTTGGGTTTTCTTTGGTTTTTGATCTTAGTGAAGGTTGATTTTGAATTGAATGGGGTATAAGATCAATATAGATTGGTATTAAAGGATAATTGAGGCCATAAATCTCAATTTTTACATGTTTTGAGCAATATAGGCTATAGCGAAAAGATCCTTAGAGAAGAACATATAAGGTGGTTGAAATTTTTTGTCTTATTTGACTTATGGTTTTCATGGGTTTTATGATGAGATCTTAATCACATCCATGTGTGGATCTAGTCCTATTTTTATAGAATCTTGGAACCCCTATATAGTAGCCACATGAATTCATAACCTTTGATGTTGATTGCAATATACAAATGTCTAATACTGGTGTGGATAGCTTAAGTTTTCAAGAGACCCACATACACGCCGAGTGTATTGACAAATTATCATGAAACTCCATGTGCTCTATTTACTTGGAGAAATATACAAGAATCAAAACATGCCTTCTACAAGGGAAACCAACATGTTACCATTGTGCTTAAAAAGGAGGGGCATAGTTCTAACTATGGAACAACATGGACCCAAGTAAATAACATTAAATACGTATGTCAATCCCGATAGAGGAAATTATAATAGTAAGGGTTGACCCAATTTTACAAGTAAAAAAAGCCTGAAAGGACTAGTGAAAAGATAACAATTATACTATATATTTCCCATAGGAAATTAAGCACATAGCTCGCTACCTTCGATTTAAATGAAATTAAATATTAATAAAAGGACTTGACTAAATAAGAAACATCAGAAATATATAATATATCAACATGAAATAACAAAGAAGTACAACTAATAAGATGTTATGAGTGACTTACCTAATATCTAGCTGTCTAGATCAGATCTAGGATGGAATGATGGTGGAACAACCTCAGTTTGGGTTTTGTACGCTTCATCTAGAAAATAATGATCTATAAGTTATCCTAGATAGTACTACACCCTGAAAGTGGCATGATCACACGGGCGCTAGTGTTTGAGTTGGCCGCTAGTTTCATGGTAATGGGTATAGATCTAGTTCTTTCAAAGTCTAATAATGTTGCATTCAATTCATTTTGTGTTGCATCCACTTCGTTGTAGGGTTCTAATGTCATACATTTACTTGAAAAACAAACCCTAACTACCTATACAAGACTCAAGTGCATATTAGTATAAATAAAAATATGCAAAAAATTGAGTTAGACTAACCTCAATAGTCACCCCAATAAGATCACCGCAAAATGATGCACTACTTTTCAGACTCGATGTATTTATGGTGTGTGTGTGATTTAAATTATGCCCCTTGAAGATGAATTTATCTTTTGTATGTTATACCAAGATATCGGGCTAAAACCTAATTTTCATTCAAGATAATGTGTTTTATGGAATTCAAAATTTACCCTTCCTATGTGGTGATTGATGTAACCTAAATACATTCCTTAAGTTTCTCCTTTTTGAAATCTAAGCTCTATATTTTGCTATCAAAACACCATTAATTGATCAACAAACTCAGATAATATACACAGAAAAAATAGAGATTAAACTACAACAACTCCACATAAATATATTATATCTCTACTCTATCTGCTCTGTTACAAAATACCGCATCATATAGGAGTGGAGGAATAACAATCTGCTAAAAAACATTTGTTCCTTATGAAGCCAAATCTCCCAAATGGTTTCAACAATAAACAAATATAATAACAAACTCCATAGTAAAACAATAATAATTATTTTATTATTCTAACTTACTAACCACTATTTACCCACTAACATATTACATTTCACATTTGATATCTACAATAGGTAAATATCAATACTTATGTTATACACTAATCGAAGAATTCCTAACATTCCCCCTTAGTGCAAACATGGGGAAAACATGCATGTGTATTGCAACTACCGCTTTTATGCTACTCATGATCTGGATGGTTTCTAGGAAAAAACTAACAACCTCTGGATAGTTTTCCAAGTGGTTTACCAACAACTACACCAAAGATAGTTTTCGTAGTGGATTACTAACAACTAAAACTATATATGATTTTCTAGTGGATCCAACAACCACAATATCATGATGTTGTAGTATTATCATTAGCTCTCATCACTATCTCACTTCAGGGAATAAAGCATAGGAAAATCTATTGAATTCTACTGCTCATACACACATATTGAAAACTGGAAATGGAAAATTGGAACATTTCCCCCTCAATGTGAAATTCCCCTTATTCAAATAGTAACATTGCAAACTAAAGCATACTGAAACTAGAACTTTGAAAACACAACGGAAAACACACTGAAAAATATGAAAGAAAATACTCACACCAAAAAATACTACCATAGAAAAATGCGGCCCCATCATTGATGACTGACAAGAGGTTGTTGAATGACCTCCTTCATCTGTTTCCTCCATCCTCCATTGTTTCATTTTTTTGTGGATGAATAAATGTATTATCATGGATTCTGATATGTAATCTCCTGAAGAGAAACAATGATGAGAGCTTAAATCATGTCTTCAAGAGTTTTTGAAGGAATCTTTCCTAGAGTAAAAAATCATTGTTGGATTTGGGAGGAAAGCTATTTAATAATATTACTTTTGAATCTTCATCATCAACATGAGCATTAACTTATGCTAGATTTCTAGTTAGTGATATGAAATCATTAATGTGACTAGACATGGTGACTCCATCATCCATTTTGAATCTAAATAATTGAATTTTTAAGGAAAATTTTTCATTTACTTATTTTGCACACAATAATATAATTAGAATCTCCCAAATTTCCTTTGATGGTTTATCAAACTCCTGCAATTTATAATCTAAAAGAGGTAATCCTGTAATGGCTTTGACTTTATCTTTCATGGTTTCCCATTACTGTTTCTTTTTCTCAATTTGATGGTTTCTTCTCTTACCCATTTAAAATCCTCCACAAATTATTATTCATAAGTTGCATCTAAATTTTCACTTTCCATGTGTGAAAATTGACACCATTGAACTTATCTACTGATACTAGAGATGTATCAATTGATCAACAAAAAACAACTAATAAAAATAAGTACTTATTGTTTTGATGATAACTTGAAAGCTGTAGCTCCATTTTACAAACCATAAAATGTGTTGGAAAGATGGCTTTTAATATACTTCTAGTGGTGTAGATAATTTCTAGTGATTTTTATGGAATAATTGGTGATTCGGAAAAATAGTTGGAAATTTTCCCTAATCACTGGTGATTGTGTTACAAGTCGAGAATCTTTTTGGTTTATGTGCGAAGAATTGCAGCAAATTGTTTTGCACAGAATTTCATCCCAGAATAGAGTTGCTTCTATCCTTTCATTCTTTTGAGAAAAAATAAGGGTTAGGGCTATGAGGAATACCTGTTGAATGTTGGGAAGGTGTGCGCGTACCATAGAGAGATCAGATCGATTGTGAAGAACTCCTTTTTGTCTGGGAAGGACTACCTGTAAGTAAGAATACAAGACCACCAGATCTTAGTTAGACAATAGGTGAGGGAACTACCTTAGGCCCAGGAAATATTAGACTTCCTTTTGAAGGTGGTCAGTTCCCCATTTAATATGAATTAAAGAAAAATGATAACAAAGAACTACAAGATAATACTTACTGGTTCCTGATGAAGATACAGGTCCAAGGAATGTGGTGGCGACAGTAAGGCTTAGTTGGGATGATCCGGTATTGGAAAGCGAGCTGATGAAGCTATCCTCAGTCTTTTCCAATGCTTGAACAAGGGTGACAGCGGTCCAGTTGCTCAGTTGTAGTCTTCGGCTCGATGCTCTTCTCTGCAACCTCTTCTGCTTGTTTCACTTCTCTTTTTCCTGCCAAAATGAATCTCCCCTCCATTCTTTTTGGTTGGGGAGGTCATTAATAGGAACCGATGGCGGTTACATACGGCGGTCAAGTAAGGAACCGATGTCGGTTAGGTCAAAGTGGCTATTTTTAGTAAAATAGCCATCTTTCCCTCCTTTTCTCCCGAGGGATTAGTTGTGGGCTTGGTCAAGTCATTATTAGGCTCGTTTTGGTGCGGGTGAGGGGTAATGAGTCATGGGTGTGGGTCCTGGACCAAGTCATAGGTCTTAATTAGGTTGGTTTAGGGTTAGGGATAGGTCATGTTGAGGTGAGTGAGGTGGCGGGTTTGGAGATGTGGATTTATTAATTATAAGGTAATTAATAAATCATTAGGTGTGTAAGGTTTTAGGTGGTGAGGTAGGGTTAGGTTGCGGGATGAGATACGGGGTAAAGGGTGTCGTAAGACCCAAATTTGGTGTCTACATTTTCCCCTTGTTGTCGTGTAGCTTGTATTTTAAAGCTGCACTGACAAAAATAAAAAGTGGTTGCCCCAGTTAAGGGTATAGGTAATCCCCCTCAAATCTATCACAGATTGAGGCGACGTGAAATCAGGGATAGGGTTGATAAAGGGTGAATTATGATGAGATGATGGTAAGATGGTGGGGTAAGTTCAAGGAGGTAGACGCACGTTGAAATGTAGTAGTGCGACCAGGGTACATGAATTGAAGAGCAAAAAAGCAATTCATAGGCAAAGGTCGATAGTTTATCCAAACAAGGTTGATATAATCCTGGTATCCAAGGCATAGGAAGTAGCTCCAGGGGATATAATGGGTAAGGTACCGGAACGTTTAGGCATGTTCGGCAGTACCAAATGGTTGGTTTGGTTGAGATAAACGTCACGGTCTTGGTCTAAGCAAAGCTGGTTGGCTGATCAATTCAAGTATCCTAGTCATGCTAAAACACGAACAGGTGAGCTCGATTGAACAAACAACTACATTATGGGTGGATAGAATTGTAATTTGTGGGCTTGGTCGAGGTACTTAATTGGTGCGGCCGTGGGTTAGGCCGATTGGTTGGTTGTGGCCTTGGGTCGGGCCAAGGGATTGGGTGCGGCCTTGGGTCGGGCCGGTTGGTTTGTTGCAACCTTGGGTCGGGCCGATTGGTTTTTGCAGCCCTTGGGTCGGCCAAGTGATTGGATGTGGCCTTGGGTCGGCAGTTGGTTTGTTAAGGCCTTGGGTCGGGCCGGTTGGTTTGTTGCGGCCTTGGGTCGGGCCGGTTGGGTTGTTGCGGCCTTGGGTCGGGCCGATTGGTTTGTTGCGGCCTTGGGTTGGGCCAAGTGATTGGTTGCGGCCTTGGGTTGGGCCCATGAATTCAAAATAAGGCTATTTAGCAAAGGCCGGGGGTAGGCGATGTGGTGAAAAATAGAGTTCGGTGGAGAAGAACAGGAGTTAGGGTAAACTAGGCAGGTAACCGATATCGGTTAGTTATGACCGCTATCGGTTAGACGACCGATATCGGTTTTCTAGGGCGCGCCATAACCGATATCGGTTAGAGGTCAAAACCTATAAAAAGAAAAAATACGGCGTGTCATTTTCACATTGTCAATTTGAGTGCCAACCGTTTGCTTGTCTGAGTGTTGAATTGATTTTGTTGAGTTTGTGGGCTGAGTTGGCACTAGTTGAGTGGAGGAGGGAGTTATTGGTAGGCCCCAGCGATCAGGAGGCAGAGTTTGATTGGTTGAGGACCCTGCTGAGGAGATTTGGAGCTATGGCACGGCTGGAGGAGCAGGAGGTGCTGGAGGAGCTGGACCACCACCACCTATCCCACCACGATGACGTGTAGTCGTACCGGTAGGTTCTAAATCCCTATTTGTGTGAAGTTGATGAATTTAGCTAGGATGTGGGTTTTGGGGTAGGAATCTAAAATGTGATAAAATAATGAATAAATGAAGGTAAATCGTAAAATGGAGTGGGTAGATATGTTAGGTAAGTCAACATGGCAGGGTGGGTAAGTTTTTAGGCAATTGGGCTAGGTAGATAGGTTAAAAATAGAAAAAAGGGGATTTGGGGGCCGTTTTCGATCGGCCCCGAAATCCCACAGTGACCGATGTCGGTCACTAAGCGACCGACATCAGTCACCACGCAAGCTGTTTAGATTTTGTGGGTTCAGAGACCGGCGTCGGTCATGTGTTGACCGACGTCGGTGCATAAAAATAGGTATAGATAAGGGGTGGGGGACCGATGGCGGTCGAGGGTGACCGGTACCGGTTATCATGGGTAGGGGAAAGGGTGTGAAATTTGTTGTGTTGGTTTGTTGTAGGCGGGTAGGATAGAATTGTGGGGTGAAAGGGGAAAAGGTAGAGTTGGTAGGAAAGGTTATTGGGGTGGGGTAATCGGGTGGTGTATGAGTGGGGTAGGTGGTAGGTTGTGGGATAGGTAAAGGGGATATTGTAGGTGTTTTGTTGGGTGGGGTTAGTGATATTGGGGTTATTGGGTAGTTGTTTTGGAAAGAGTAGGCCTGATGGAGTGGGTTGTTTTGCAGCACGCGGCCGATTGGACGATGCGGGATCGGATGCCACCTCTACTGGGGCGGATGCGGCCACATGTGACTGCAGCACAGTGGTCAGTCATGTGGGAGGTTGGACTCGGCGGAGTCCAGAGATATAGGGTTGTGGATAGGGACCACAGCCTGATGGTTTCCCTCATCGAGAGATGGGATCCGGCAACCAATGTCTTCCATCTCCCTACTGGAGAGATGACGGTCACACTAGAGGATGTGTATCACATCCTGAGACTGCTGATCATAGGCGAGGTGGTGTTCCAGGTGGATGCCGAGACAGTGATGGACAAGCATCCTACAGGTATTTGGGGATGTAGCCCCATTGATTACATATCATAGCGCGAGCATCTACTACGGCGATATGTATCACGCACACCGACAGGAGACACGGCTTGCCGTGCTGATGATGATTGGTATCACCTGCTTCACCCTCCCGGACTCAGAGGGAGGTCGCTTCCCACGGGCACTGATGGGAGTATTGCATGAGATGGTGGAGGAGCACACCTGCTATGCATGGGCACCGGTGTATTTGGTGCAGCTATACAGAGAGCTCTGGGGCTATCACCGTATGAGGTGATTTGGGATATGCTCGACATTCTTGCTACATTGTTGGGCCTACGAGCACATTGTGTGTTTACGACCTGTAGGGCTACCCAGCAGCCAGGGCCGCAGGCAGTGTATAGGTATGGGTTCCAGAGGTGGTTGGGGGTCGTGGGCCAGCCACGAGTGGTTATTGCAGGGTGAGATGTCACGTACTACCGGCATATGTTAGAGGGCCTGACTGCACTAGATATTATATGGAGGCCATACAGAGGCCATCAGCCCCGAGGAGGAGCGAGCACAGCTACGATGGATCCAGTATATCTTCTGGATAGCTGGACGGAGACCCGGGAGCATGAGTGGATTCCCCTAGAGAGGGTACGCCGACAGTTGGGTCTACGACAGGATGAGCCACCTCCCTTCCCACAGTATCGAAGGGAGGATGTAGAGGCACCACTACCTCTTCCACATCCATTAGACCCAGTCTGGGTCGTGAGAGACCGGCGGATGATACGGTGGACGACGCCGGTGTTACAGGTGCATTTTTGGTTTGGTGGGCGGAGGTAGGCGGACATGAGAGCACACCCTGCACACCTGCCATATTGGTAGTTATTATAGCGGAGAGGGACCATCTCTTGGGCCAAGTGCAGCTATTACAGGGGCAGCTTGCTGCTGCACAGCATGTGAATCGGAGAGTGCTACGAGGCGTTGGCGGAGCACGAGGCCGTGCATAGGACAGATAAGCACATGCACATGTTCATGCATGTGCACGGCCGCGAGGCTGATTCTTGTTTAGGCGAGCACAGTCCCTGCTCGAGCTCCGATGGAAGTAGCTCCACCACCACCACAGGTACAGGCGCGGGGTCGTGGTGTACAGGCGCAGACAAGGCCCTAGTTATATTAGGAGCCGGGGGACCGGCCCACCACCATGGTAGCACAGGCCCGCTACATGAAGGTGAGAGTGGAGCCCGATATTATCAGGATGTACTAGATGGTACGGGGCTGACTATCAGCCATATGCAGCTCACAGAGCCGAGACATCCCGGAGTCACAGGTCACAGGGGCCGCAGCCACAGCCGGTGGGTCAGTGATGGGTAGGAGGCGAGATCCGGCACAGGGGCCAGCTGAGAGACAAGCCGAGGGAGGGGGAGAGAGCTGAGTCACCCCAAGAGTAGAGCTGGGTTTTTCTGATTTGATAGAGACACCGGTCTGCGAACCGAGTGTGTATATAGAGGCCTGCGTGCCCTCATTTGATGTATTCATGTTTGTTATATATACCGGCCTGTGAGCCGAGTACATGTTGTATAGTTGATACCGGCCTGCGAGCCGAGTATATTTTTGACATGAGAGGCCGGCCTGTGAGCCGAGTCGAGATTTTGACAGAGACAAGTGGCTGCGTGCCGACTTTGTATTTTTGGTTTGTATGATAGAGGCCCCATGCAGGGAAATTTGTATATTGTAACATTGTTTTGATGATATATATAGATGATGAGGTTGATCCATATGGTGTGTGTAATTGTGGATTTGGTGCATATATTATAATGCTTTATTTTTTGTGTTGATGGTATTGGAATGTTTGTGATGTATAGATAAATGATGCATATGTTTTGAAATATTGATGTTTAGTATGATGATGGATGTTGATAGTGATGTCATTATGTAGGGAAAAGAGGCAGGCGCCGCCAATTTTTTTTAAAATAAAATAAATAGAAGGCCTGGATATAATCAAAATAGGTATAGGTTGACCGATATCGGTTAGATAACCGATGCTAGTTACGTTTGACCGATGTCGGTTACAGAACCAACATCGGTTATGTTAAAACAAGCTTTTCTAAAAATAGAAAAGCTAGGGAGGAAATTTTAGATTCTTATTTTTAGAGTCATGCAACATGTTAAATAGGAAGATGCGAGGCTGTTGTCATCCATACAGGGTAGTTGCATGGGAGAATTGAGTGATAAGGAGGAAAGAGACAGTAAAGTGATCGTGAGCTTGGAGTAAGAAGGCGTAAAGGCAAGTAATAGTGAAGAGGGTGGTGAACATGGCTGAACAAGGAGAAGCATCCAGTGGGCAGAGAGGAGAGGGAAGACAGGTTCCACCTCAAACTGCTGCATCCCAGGAGGTATATATGATTTTTGGTTGGAGTTATATATATATATATATATATATATGCATGTGAATAGGATGTGGGAAGGTAAGTGGGTAGAGATAAAAAAAGAAAGGTGATAGGCAAAAAGGTTTGGGATGGGGTGAGTGTTGTAGGGTAAGTAATCAGGTGTTGGAGATATGTGCATGTACAGAGAGGGGAAAATGAGCGCAGAAGTTATCATAGGTGGTGTTTTTTGAGCGGGGTGATTGGAATTGACAGTGACTGATATCGTTTAGGAATAACCGGTATCGGTTAGGTAACCGGTATCGGTTGTCTATAACCGATATCGGTTACTGTGTAAAGTTGCGGATTGCGATAAAAAACATGTTGGAAGCTATTTGTTGATTTTTTGTTTGTTGGTTTAATGTGTGCAGGCACAGGCAGGGTTGAGGATGAATGATAGGGTGCCAGCTTTGTTGTCACGGGTCCGAGCGGATGTAACACCAGCTGAGTGGGCATTAATAAACTGTGTGGGGTTAAGCGGAATCTGCTATTATTCACGGATCGCATGCAATCATGCTATGTTGCAGGCTGATTGAGAGATGGAATCCTGAAAAGAATACCTTTTATCTGCCAATAGGGAGATGACAGTGACGTTAGAAGATGTGTTCAATTTTGAGACTCCCAATTATAGGAAGACCAGTGTATCAGGCAGGGCCTAACGTGGCGCGGGCAGCGATAACGATAGTATTTGGTCCAGCCGCACGAGATTTGACACAGCGATGTTTGACATTCACTTATGGTATACTATTTTCGGCACACCCTGAGGCAACAAGGTTGGCAGTGGTATTAATGATAGCGGTGGGGTATTATGCATTACCTAGAGTGGACGGGGGAAGATTTCTGAAATCATTGATGTGTATTATTCGTGAGATGATAGAAGGTAGCATTACTTTCGCATGGGCACCTGTATATCTTACGGAGCTATAGAGGGGTTTATGGGCATGCAGGTGAAATCATAGGACTACACTGGATTGTGGATACTTATTACATTGTTGGGCCTATGAGCACATTGTGTGTGTGCGACCAATAGGCCGACCAATCTAGGGAGAAGAGACAGGAATGCAGAGGTTGGGATTCAGACGATGGGTCCAGACAGAGCAAGAGGCAAGAGCCGAAACTGTGATAGATGACGCCGAGTATTATAGGTAGATGTGGGAGATGGTGATGATTACGGATATTCATTGGAGACCGTACGGGAACTACATGGTGACGGTGAACATAGCCGAGGATTTGAGGGGTGTAGAGCGATTAAGGTGGATTGCGGGACACAAGCCAGGTGAGTACGAGAGGATTCCTCTAGATCACGTGTGGCGACAATTTGGATTTGTTTAGGATATACCCATGGCTCATAGACCATACAGGAGGATCGACGCCGAGGCACCCCTCTCACCGCCACGACCGACACTTCCAAAAGGACCAGAGGAGACAGCAGCCGATCGCAGGGTAATGGATGCAGGAGTGATAGAGTCTTATAGATTATGGTGGGTAGCAGAGCTACGAGGTACACGTGAGAGGTTTGATCATCCTGACATAGCTATGATTACAGTGGAGAGAGACCGCCTGCAAGGTTTAGTTCACCAGCTTCAAACACAGGTGAATGAGACAACGGGATTGTTAGAGGTTTCGCAGTCATGAGTGGAGAGACTAGAGGCAAGATTCCTCCACGTGAGAGGGCGTATTCGTATGTTATAGGAGAGATTGGTGGATCAGTGGGAGGATCCAATAGCAGTGGCCCCTTTGAGGGTGGAGAGGCCAGGTGAGCGGCGTCGATGATCACCATCACTACCTAGTTCGGGATGAGGCGCGGGGGCCGACGTGAATTTTATAGGGGTAGAAGAATAAATGAGGAAACCGACCTGCATGTCGATGATAGAGAAGGTGTATTTGTTTAACATCTAAATAAGATTGAATATGTATGTTGAATTTGAGTTGATAAGAAATGGTTGTGTTTTGAATGTTTGGATTAATAAAGGACAAAAGTGAGTGTTATCAATATAAATATACGAAAACATTTATATTTTTAAGCAAAACACAACACATGATAGGTTATGGTAGGGGATGGTCGAGCTAACCTTGGGAGACCCCATGTCTCCGAAGTGTCGACTACATAGCCCATTGCATAAAGCAAGGAGGGGCCTCAGACCGATGTAGTTCTCCCTTAGGACCAGGGAGAGATGAATTTAGGCAATTTGGTTGTGTTTAGGTAATTTGTTGGTTGGTAAAATTTTTGATATTGGTAGGGTAAGGTTGTTGGAGTTGGTAAGGTATAGGTGAAGTGAGGGTTAGCTTACCCAAGCATAAGGGAACCATGTCCTGATTAAGGTCAACATATAATCCCAGATTCGGGTAAAAGAGGCAAAAATGTCCCATAGTTGGAAAGAGCTAAACAAATCATGTATTATCATAGGATGAGCTTGAATCTCTAGGTACCTTGCATAGGCGAGAAGTCGATAGGTGAAAAGAGTTGTATAATCACAATATATTGGATATACGCACGTCCCTTGAGTTTTTTTATTGTGAAGAATGGTGAGGTGAGGTGGATGGTATGGCTGGGGCGTAGAGAACTTGTTATAAGGTGATTATTCTGATGGAAGAGAACCAAACCAAAATAGACAAGTCCATGACTCAAAAGTACTTTTGAATACTGCTTTTATTTTTAGGATATAGAATGATCGGTGCGGGAAGTCTATATGGGATATGCATTTTTTTGTTCTTGAGGTCTTCACGAAGCTGATCAATGCGAGAAGCTTCGATAGAGGCTGATTTGTATATAGCTGTCCTTTGAGGGAGCAGTCTACTTATAGTATAGAGATGCGGCTTTGCACATAGCTGTCCTTCGAGGGAACATTCTACTTTATAGTAGCAAATGTGGCTTTGCACATAGCTATCCTTCGAGGGAATAGTCTAGTTTATAGCTTAGAGGTCTAGATGTCTATTTGACATGAAGCATCTAGTTTTGCAGGAAGTTTGACTCAAGAATATCCCAGAATTGTATAATTGAGAACTTGTTATTTTGATACTTTTAAGTCATGGACCAGACTAAAAAGGAGAAGGCATCTTTAAGAGGAGGTGATGATCAAACTACGTGGGTTTGATTTTACTTTGAGATGCATGACAAAAAAAAGGTGTATGAGGTGGTAAATGAGCTCAAGGGACGAGCGCAAGGTAGATAAGAAGTGATGTAACACTAAATTCAACAATAGAATGGTCGGAGATGCAAGGCATTAAGGGGTTCAGGCTCAGGTTTACCATTAAGCAAAGCTAAATGATAAGTACCTGATCCGTAAGTGTGAGTGATAATGTAAGGCCCAATCCAATTAGGAGAAAATTTTCCACGTTTGCTCTTTTCTAGTTTGGTTACATGTTGATTCTCTTTGAGGAAAAGATCACCAATCTTAAAGGTATGCTCATGAATTCACTTATCATAAGCACGCTTAATGCACTTTTGATAAATTTGCAGGTGGTCAAGAGCTGTAAGACGATGCTCGTCAAGAAGCTCTAATTGGGCTAACCGCTCTTGGCGGAAGTCATCATTGGCGAGAATATCCTGAAGAGATATTCTGAGAGAAGGGATTTGTATTTCGAGAGGCAAGATAGCCTCGATACATACACTAGAGAGAATGGTGTGGAATTAGTAGAAGTATGAATCTTTGGTACGATAAGCTCAAAGGGAAAAGGGGATGTGATCATGCCAGTTTTTTCCAGAATTGTTAACGACTTTCATGAGAATTTTGATTAAGGTTTTGTTAGAAGATTTGGCTTGTCCATTTGCTTGTGGATAGTAGGGTGACGAGAAGCTAAGTTTGATACCAAAGTTGTCACAAAGGTCTTGTAACAACTTATTTTTGAAAGATTTTCCATTATCTGTTATCAGGCGATGAGGAACACCAAAACGACAGATAATGTGATGATTGATGAACTCAATTTTTTTTTTTTTGGTTGAAATGATTGGAACGGCCTCCACCCATTTAGTGTAATATTCGGTTGCCGTGATGATCCAATGGTGATGCTGCGAAGAAGGCGGGTGAATCTCGCCAATAAGGTCTAAACCCCATTGTGAGAAAGGCCAAAGATCTCGTGCGACCTGTAACGGGTGGCTAGGAGTATGTTGAAGGTTGGCATGTTGTTGACACATAACACAACGCTTAACATATCGCAAGCAGTCTTTATTGAGAGTAGGCCAATAATATCCTAGGTGAAGGATCCGCTTGGCCATGGCGAGGCCACTAAAGTGCCCGCCACAAAGTCTATCGTGGATTTGTTGGGTGGTATGAGTGACTTCAGCGCCGGTTAGACAGCGAAGGAGGATACCATCAAAGCCATGTTTATAGAGGAGTCCCCCCATGATGACATAACGAGAAACACTTTTAAGAAAAGCACGTTTTCCATTACTAGTAAGGTTAGGTGGTAGAACAGAGGTTGTAAGGTAGTCGTGAAACTGGTGATACCAGGTATCCTGTGAATCAGTAGATACATTATGTACCATACAAACATCCGGAACTAAGTAAGATGGGGCAAAGAGTTGTTGGACCAAGACAAATATGTCCGAGTTAGTTGGTGAGGCCGAGAATTTGCGAGGCCAAGAAAGCCATAGTATCGGCAAATTTATTAGTTGAGCGGGGAATGGTTTGGATAGAATAATGAGAAAATAAGGTCAAAAGTGAATCCACGTAATGTTTGTACTTTTGAAGTTCCTCATTTTTACATTGGTAGATGCCAGTAACTTGATTTACTACCAATTGAGAGTCACCGAAAATATTAATAGACTTCACACCATAGTGTAATGCAACATGAAGACCCAAAACAAGGGCCTCGTATTCCATTGTATTGTTAGTGCAGGGGAAATCGAGCCTGAATGAAAGAGGCATGGGTTCACCTTCAAGAGGAATGAGAACAACGCCTACCCCTCCACCACGTTGGCATTTAGATCCATCGAAGAAGAGGGTCATTGGATACGACACATCACTGAGTGAAAGAGTTGCGATGAGCTCATCAGGGAAAGTAAAATTGGTAAATTGTTCCCCAGGTAAAGGGGCTTCGTGAGTTGGTTTGCGATAGTTTGTCCTTTGACTGATTTTTGGTGTACAAACTCAAGGTCGAGGTTGGCAAGTAGCATAAGCCATCGGGCGATGCGTTGGTTTAGATGAGGTTTGGCGTACATATAATGTATGGGGTTAGCGTTGGTGATGACAAAAGTTTTGTGATTCAGGAGGTAATGTCGGAGTTTGGTGGCCACAAATGATAGGGCTAGGCACAACTTTTCTACGTGTGTATACCTAGTCTCGTAATCCACAAGAGTACGGCTTATGTAATAAACTGCTTGTTCTCGATGCTCAGAGTCACGATGTGTGAGCATGGCTCCTACAACATGGTCGGTGGCAGAAAGGTAAAGGTAGAAAGGGCGATCGTCCTGAGGTGGGATAAGCACGGGTGGTTGCAAGAGATAAGCTTTAAGAGCCTCAAAGGCTTGGTGGCATTCCTCGCTCCATTGAAAGACAATGTCTTTTTAAGGAGATGATGGAAAGGTTGACATCGGTCTGAGAGTTGTGAAATGAAACACCGGATAGATTGGAGTTTGCCTTGCAAACTACGTAATTGTTTGAGGTTAGTGGGTGGGGGCATTTCTAGGATTTCTTTGACTTTAGTTGGGTCGACCTCAATGCCACGCAAAGAGACAATAAAGCCAAGAAATTTTCCCGAAAGGACACCAAAGACACATTTCTTTGGTTAAAGACGAAACTGATATTATAGCAAGGTGATCGAAAATAATGGTTAAAACATCGAGATGTTCATCTGCGATGTTTGGATTTTCCAAGAATATCATCAACATAATCCTCGAGGATAGTGTGCATAATTTCATGGAAAATATAAGTCATAGCTCGATAGGTCACACCAAAGCATTCTTAAGGCCGAATGGCATGACATGATATGAGAAGGTCCCCAGGGGTAATGAAGGCGGTTTTATGTTGATCGGTGGGGCTACTAAAATTTGATTGTATCCGAGAAGCCATCCATGAGAGAAAGCATCTCATGGCCCGCAGTGAGATCAACAAGTTAATCAATGCTAGGTAAGGGGAAGTCATCCTTTAGGCAAGCAAGGTTAAGGTCCCAAAAATCCGTGCATATCCAAAGTCCCCCTGTCGCTTTAGTGACAGGTACGACATTAGAAATCCATTGCGGATAGTCAATAGGTAAGATGAAAGAAACAAAAAGAAGGTGTTGAAGCTCCTCTTTCACCAAGAGGGCAATGCGTGGATGCATTTTTCTCGGTTTTGTTTAAGCGGTTTAGAGTCGGTTTTGAGTGATGTTATGGATAGCAATGTCGGGATTGATTCTGGCATGTCGGCGTAGGACCAAGAAAAAGCTTGATTGCGGGCATGGAGGAAGGTAGTGAAGGCAACTTGTTCTAATGCATCAAGAGATTGTCTGATCTTTACAATGTGAGGATCGTCCTCCATGTGGATGTTGATTTCTATAGTCGATTCATTCAACATAGTTTGGGTGTCAGATGGTAAGGCACGTTGAATATAAGAGTCATCCGCACCAAGGTAGGTGAGGATGGAGTCATCATCCTGGCACTCCACAACATTAATTGAAGGTGAATCTTCTTCAATCATATCTGGATACAAAAGGGGGAGAGAAGATGGGTCTTCACTATCGCGTTGATAAGTGAGAGGACCCAGGAAGATAGCATTCATGAAAAAAAAAAATTAGGAGGGATAGATTCCGGGTCTATCGACTCTGTGGGTGAAGATGGAAAAATGGGCGATGATGGTTCGGAAGGGGTGACTTCATTGTTTTCCTGGATACAATTGACATGAGGTTTCTTCGGTGTAGGTGGTTCAAAAAATCCAAGACCACGACGATCTTTGTGTTTGCGGGTAGTTACGGGAATGATCGTGTGTCGGCCTTGTTCATAAAGACCAAAACCAAAACCCTTCCAAGCACAGTAGCGTTAGGAAGGTGAGGGAAAAACGACGGTTGGTTAGATATCAAAATCAGATTGGAAGGGAACCACACCAAGGGGAGGTTCAGGGGTGATAGAGGATGTGTCAACACCCCCATATGTTAGGTTGGTGCGGAAATTAGGTGGTCTATAGGAGATCACCTCCCCCACACGACGGTCGTAGGTAGGATGTGCATGTAACTGTCCATACTCCTGTGGGGTATGAAAGGTGCTAACATTGTATAGGTAGTATTCCCCTAGCGTAAGGCATTGAAAAACATCTACCAAGGGGTCTGAAGTTGGGATGTTGTCCGCGGGGAAGGAAGTGGTATTCGCGGCAGTGGGTTCATTGGTTGAAGGTGTGAGTGTGGTTAAGGTGGATGGTGGAGGCGTGGTTGAAGTAGATGGTTGGGCTGGATCAATGGGTGCCTTGACTAGTACAAGCACATCATTAGGGCGATATAACATATTATAGGTTTTGAAGGGGGAAGCATCAGCTTTGACGGTGTATGACTTCCCCTCATACTTGAATTTGATGCATCTATGTAAGGTGGAGGGAACACATCCCATAGCCCGGATCCAAGGGCGGCCTAACAATATGTTGTATTAGAATTCTCCCTCAAGGACATAGAAGAGTTCGGGTAAGGTACGTGGCCCTACACGAATGTTAAGGATCATGGTGCCTAAGGCGAAGTAATAGCATTGTTGAATGAACGCAACATGGTGGGGTTGGCACACATACTGACTAGGAGGGATATTCATCTGTTGGAAGGCTTTGGAAGAGATGATGTTTAGGTTAGCGCCCCGTCGATCATAACATGATGTACCCAGATGTCCTATATGTAAGCTGAGATGAAAAGAGCTGGATCAGGATCTTCTCGCATCAAAGAGCAGCGATTTCTTCTTCGAGAAAAAGCGGCAAAGAACAGCTCATTCATGTATGGGGGACGAAGTGGTTGTGGAGGTAGGTTGTTTGGTGAGAGAAGCGACGTGGTTGGGTGTTAAAATGGAAGCGATAGGAAAGGTTTTGTTAGGTAGGACCTCTATCCCTTGAAGGATCTCAATTAAAGCTTGTCGATGTGATTCAAATGTTTGAATGAGATCATAGAGTGTCATTTTGACAGGAGATTGGTGAAGTTGTTTGATCATGGTGTGGTGGGCAACTCCATCAGAGATGGGATAGGCAGGTCCATGAATGACCACTTTTGGTGGTGGTGCGATCGGGATGGCAGAAGGAGAAAGAGAGGCCGTAGGTGTGCTTTCTTTAGCTTTTCCATTGTTTTTCTGACCTCGAGTAGCAATGTTAATCATGTTGATCTCATGAATACGAGAGGAGGAGGATGGCAGGATAAGTCATTGTTCTCAAGAGGTGGGGTTGCAATGATGATAGATTTTGGCGAGGTGGGGACAGGTGGTATAGGAGAAGGAATCGAAGCTAAGGGCTTCTCTCTCGTAAATTGTCTTTCTTAGGTTGTCTATCCGAGATAGGTGACTGGTGAAGGATGGCTTTCAAAGCTTTGCATCCTTCTACATCGTGTCCTGGTGTGTGATGGTAAGCAAGATTTTAGATTCATCATAACCTATAGGTCGAGGTTTAGATGGATCATAGAGTCTGAGTGGGGGTAGGGAAATGGTCGCATCCCCTACCAACATATCAAGGATCTTGGAGTAAGATCCTTTGAGTGGGTCAAATTTAGATGAGGATGAGGCTGTTGATTGAGTGGGTGAGATTTTTGATTGTTTTGGTAAGGGTTGGGTGTGAGTGGTTCGTACAGGTGGTGATTTAGGCAAGGGATTTTGATGAGTGGTTTTAACTAGGTGTGGTTTCTTCTGCACAAAATTTATGTTTAGCTGGTTAGATGATGAGGCCCCAGCTGACGTGGTGGCAGGAAATAACCACGGGGAAAGAGGAGTGACGATAGCAAACAAGTCCTTCGATGATCGAGTTTGCTTAGGGTTGGCAGGTAGGTGAGATACTTGGGGCGATGGTGTTGATACGCCCGTGAGTGTCTGTAGGGGTGCAAAAGGTATAGGTCGTGTTAAAGAAGATGTGGGAGGCAAGGTGTATTGTGGCAAGGTGGAGGGGTGAGGCCCTAATATAGAAGGTAGGTGTGATGGTGAAGGCTGAAGCCGAGCCTGTTGTATCGGTGTGATCGGGGCGAGGGTTTTAGTTGTGGAAGAGGTATAGATTGGACTCGAGGAGATTGGGTCTGTCTCCTAGGAGGATTGATGGCAGTATTTTTGGATAAATCTAAATGTTTAGGTGGGTGTGTCAGGCTAGGAATTGGTGAAGTCCCAAGTGTAAGGGAAGGCTTGGTTAGGTTGATAGAGATGGCTGAGGGATTTGATAGAGATGAGGGGGGTGAAGGTGAGGACATAGGCATTTTGAGCTTTTGTAAACACCTCGGGTATATGGTAGAGGTGTCTGGATTAGTCATCTGCATTTGAGTAGAGTAGGGTGTACTCAAGCGCTCCCATAAGGCTCGTCTATCTTCTGAGGGATGACACTCTTCACGTGTGAACAGGAACTTTGGTATGGAAGAGAGATGGGTTGTGATTCCGGTCCACTGTGGGTGTGATACAGGGGGTAAATGAGGTGCCGTATCAATGGGTACTAAGAGGTCAACCGGTCACTGGAAAGATTTAGGTGATGAAGAACTAATAGGTAGGAGGGCATGTTCGAGGGGATCCGTTATGATTGAGGAGTTTGGTGATGTAGGCTCAAGGGGTTTCTCCTCTAAGGGTGACAGAAAAAGTGGCAAGCCTTCTTCTGTTGCAGCAAGAGTGGTGGAAGGAGATGTTTGGGAAATAGATAAGTTAGATAACATCTGCTCACAATCTTGTAGGGATGTGGTGTAAGAAGGTTCATTTGTGAGAAGAGAACTCTGGGCGGTTAATTCCTTTATAGGTAAAGGAATAGCGGACTGTCCTCTTGTCCTGATGAAGGAGAAGGGGGTAAAAATTCTGCGTTGGTGAAGAAGCTTGATCAAAATTCTCATGAAAGTCGTTAACAATTCGGAAAAAACGGCATGATCACATCCCTTGCCCTTTGGGCTTATCCTACCAAAGCATTCGTACTTCTACTAATGCCACACCATTCTCTCTAGTGTATGGTACCGAGGATGTCTTACCTCTGAAATACAAATCCCTTCTCTCAGAATATCTCTTCAGGATATTCTTGCTAATGATGACTTCCGCCAAGAGCGGTTAGCCCAATTAGAGCTTATTGACGACATGTAATCAAACTAGAAAAGAGCAAATGTGGAAAATTTGCTCCTAATTGGATTGGGCCTTACATTATCACTCACACTTAAAGATCGGTACTTATCATTTAGCTTGCTTAATGGTAAACCCGAGATCGAACCCCTTAATGCCTTGCATCTCTGACCATTCTATTGTTGAATTTAGTGTTACATCACTTCTTATCTACCTTGCGCTCGTCCCTTGAGCTCATTTACCACCTCATACACCTTTTTTTTGTCGTGCATCTCAAAGTAAAATCAAACCCACGTAGTTTGATCATCACCTCCTCTTAAAGATGCCTTCTCCTTTTTAGTCTGGTCCATGACTTAAAAGTATCAAAATAACAAGTTCTCAATTATACAATTCTGGGATATTCTTGAGTCAAACTTCCTGCAAAACTAGATGCTTCATGTCAAACAGACATCTAGACCTCTAAGCTATAAACTAGACTGTTCCCTCAAAGGACAGCTATGTGCAAAGCCGCATCTGCTACTATAAACTAGACTGTTCCCTCGAAGGACAGCTATGTGCAAAGCCGCATCTGCTACTATAAGTAGACTGCTCCCTCGAAGGACAGCTATACAAATTCAGCCTCTATCAGAAGCTTCTCGCATTGATCAGCTTCGTGAAGACCTCAAGAACAACAAAATGCATATCCCATATAGACTTCCCACACCGATCAGTCTATATCCTGAAAAATAAAAGCAGTATTCAAAAGTACTTTTGAGTCATGGACTTGTCTATTTTGGTTTGGTTCTCTTCCGTCAGAATAATCACCTTATAACAAGTTCTCTACGCCCCAGCCATACCATCCACCTCACCTCACCATTCTTCACAATAACAAAACTCAAGGGACGTGCGTATATCTGATATATTGTGATTATACAACTCTTTTCACCTATCGACTTCTCGCCTATGCAAGGTACCTAGAGATTCAAGCTCATCCTATGATAATACGTGATTTTTTTAGCTCTTTCCACCTATGGGACATTTTTGCCTCTTTTACCTAAATCTGGGATTATATGTTGACCTTAATCAGACATGGTTCCCTTATGCTTGGGTAAGCTAACCCTCGCTTCTCCTATACCTTACCAACTCCAACAACCTTCTTTCTAAAATGTCACGAGATAATGGAAAATCTTTCAAAAATAAGTTGTTACAAGACCTTTGTGACAACTTTGGTATCAAACTTAGCTTCTCGTCACCCTACTTTCCACAAGAAAATGGACAAGCTGAATCTTCTAACAAAACCTTAATCAAAATTCTCATGAAAGTTGTTATGATTCCGGAAAAAGCTGGCATGATCACATCCCCTTGCCCTTTGGGCTTATCGTACCAGCATTCATACTTCTACTAATGCCACACCATTCTCTCTAGTGTATGTACCGATGTCTTTGTCTTGCCTCTCGAAATACAAATCCCTTCTCTCGAATATCTCTTCAGGATATTCTCGCCAATGATGACTTCCGCCAAGAGTGGTTAGCCCAATTAGAGCTAAGAAGTGATGTAACACTAAATTCAACAATAGAATGGTCGGAGATGCAAGGCATTAAGGGTTGAGCTCGGGTTTACCATTAAGTGAAGCTAAGCGATAAGTACCGATCTGAAGCGTGAGTGATAATGTAAGGCCCAATCCAATTAGGAGCAAATTTTCCACGTTTGCTCTTTTCTAGTTTGGTTACATGTTGATTCTCTTTGAGGACAAGATTTCCAATCTTAAAATACGCTCATGAAGTCATTTTGGTGTTCCTCATTGCACGATAATGAGATAATGGAAAATCTTTCAAAAATAAGTTTCTACAAGACCTTTGTGACAACTTTGGTATCAAACTTAGCTTCTCATCCCTACTATCCAATAGAAGTGATAAGAAGTGATGTAACACTAAATTCAACAATAGAATGGTTGGAGATGCAAGGCATTAAGGGGTTCAGGCTCAGGTTTACCATTAAGCGAAGCTAAACAATAAGTACCTGATCCGTAAGTGTGAGTGATAATGTAAGGCCCAATCCAATTAGGAGCAAATTTTCCACGTTTGCTCTTTTCTAGTTTGGTTACATGTTAATTCTCTTTGAGGAAAAGATCACCAATATTAAAGGTACGCTCATGAATTCGCTTATCATAAGCACGCTTAATGCACTTTTGATAAATTTGCAGGTGGTCAAGAGCTGTAAGATGACACTCGTCAAGAAGCTCTAATTGGGCTAACCGCTCTTGGTGGAAGTCATCATTGGCAAGAATATCCTGAAGAGATATTCTGAGAGAAGGGATTTGTATTTCGAGAGGCAAGACAACCTCGGTACCATACACTAGAGAGAATGGTGTGGCATTAGTAGAAGTACGAATGCTGGTACGATAAGCCCAAAGGGAAAAGGGGATGTGATCATGCCAGTTTTTTCTAGAATTGTTAATGACTTTCATGAGAATTTTGATTAAGGTTTTGTTAGAAGATTTGGCTTGTCCATTTGCTTGTGGATAGTAGGGTGACGAGAAGCTAAGTTTGATACCAAAGTTGTCACAAAGGTCTTGTAACAACTTATTTTTGAAAGATTTTCCATTATCTGTTATCAGGCGATGAGGAACCTTCACCATAGGGCATGCCAAAATGTTTCGCATGCAGAATTTCATCTTGGAATAGAGTTGCTTCTATCCTTTCATTCTTTTGAGAAACAGATAAGGGTTAGGGCTAGGAGGAATACCTGTTGAATGTTGGGAAGGTGTGCGCGTACCATAGAGAGATCAGATCGATTGTGAAGAACTCCTTTTTGTCTGGGAAGGACTACCTGTAAGTAAGAATACAAGACCACCAGATCTTAGTTAGAAAATAGGTGAGGGAACTACCTTAGGCCCAGGAAATATTAGACTTCCTTTCGAAGGTGGTCAGTTCCCCATTTAATATGAATTAAAGCAAAATGATAACAAAGAACTACAAGATAATACTTACTGGTTCCTGATGAAGATACAGGTCCAAGGAATGTGGTGGCGATAGTAAGGCTTAGTTGGGATGATCCAGTATTGGAAAGCGAGCTGATGAAGCTATCCTCAGTCTTTTCCAATGCTTGAACGAGGGTGACAGCGATCCAGTTGCTCAGTTGCAGTCTTCGGCTCGATGCTCTTCTCTGCAACCTCTTCTACTTGTTTCACTTCTCTTTTTCCTACCAAAATGAATCTTCCCTCCTTTCTTTTTGGTTGGGGGAGGTCATTAACAAGGAACCGATGGCGGTTATGTAACCGACGGTGGTTGAGTAGGAACCGATGTCGGTTAGGTCAAAGTGGCTATTTTTAGTAAAATAGCCATCTTTCCCTCCTTTTCTCCCGAGGGATCAGTTGTGGGCTTGGTCAAGTCATTATTAGGCTCGTTTTGGTGTGGGTGAGGGGTAATGAGTCATGGGTGTGGGTCTGGACCAAGTCATAGGTCTTAATTAGGTTGGTTTAGGGTTAGGGCTAGGTCATGGTGAGGTGGCGAGATGAGGGGCAGGTTTGGAGATGTGGATTTATTAATTATAAGGTAATTAATAAATCATTAGGTGTGTAAGGTTTTAGGTGGTGAGGTAGGGTTAGGTTGCGGGATGAGATACGGGGTAAAGGGCATCGTAAGACCCAAATTTGGTTTCTACACAAACTTGGCCGATTCCTATGCATGAAAATTACTTCCAATAGATCCTCAAATTTTCACTCTAATACCAAATGAAATCTATGTTATATAATGTGCTACAAACACCATTAATTGATCTACAAACTTAGATAATATACGCAGAAAAAATAGATATTAAATCACAACAACTCCACACAAATATATTAATATATCTACTCTATCTGCTCTATTACAAAAGAGTCCATTATATAAGAGTGGATGAATAACAATATGCTCAACAATTTTTGTTCCTTATGAAACCAACTCTCCCAAATGGTTTCAACAATAAATAAATACAATAAAAATTCCATAATAAAACAATAATAATTATTTTCTTATTCTAACTTATTAACCACTATTTACCCACTAACATATTTCATTTAAAATCTAATATTTACAATAAGTAAATATCAATACTTATGCACTAACCAAAGAATTCCTAACACATTTCTCCCAAGTAGTAGATAGGAAATAGTAACCTTGGTGCCCCTTATAATATTTAGTAGGTTGTGTATACATATGATTTCTTTACTTGAATTTTGACTTTAAAAACACTAGAATCTGACCCAAAGTAGTTAATACAAGTTTTAAAAAGATTAAAAAGTATTTTGTAATTTTAAAAATATCAATAAAAGTGATGGGACATAAGCACCCATAGGAGGACACTAGCGTCAATTGTTATTGTCCCCTACTAGGTGCTCATGTTCAAAAATATTCAAATTATCCCCTATAATTTGAAAAATTGTCCCCTATAATTAAAAAAATTATCAACTAATTAAAAATTGTATGATGTCCAAAAGTAAAGGGATAATTCCAAAAAGTAGAGGATGAAAGCATGGAAAGATAAAATAATGTCAGTGTAAAGGAAAATAAGTGTTTTCAATGTCTATTTTTATTGCTTTGGAATCATACATGTAACAACACACTAGAGGTGTAATGTAATAGTAATAAGCACATAATTTTATGTCTGCATTTCCCCCACTTTATGCAAGTGAATAAATATTGGTAGCATAAAGTAGATAGAAAGAGTGTGTGTTATGGAGAGATGAAGAAGATTGTAACCGATAACATTATGAATGGAAATTGTAGGATGTGTATCATGGAGTCTAATAGGAGATAAGAACCCTAGGTTTGAATTATGCATGTAGAGAAAATGATACTTGAATTTGTACTTGAGTATTGCCCTTACCTGAGTATTGTGTACTTGAGATTGTTCCTTTTTCTGGTTTTGTAATTTTTTGTCAGGATAAGGATGGACCTACAAAATAATAAAAGTGAAGTCAATGTTCATAACATATGAAATTGAAATTTAACTTAAGGAAATTAGAATTATACTCATAAAAAATGTATAACATAAAAAGTGAATCAAGAATAGAGTACACTTGAATATCAAGAGAAAAAGGATAGAATGTCCCCGTGTATTATTTCCTTTGAGATGTTTTCCTTAGATATGGTTGGAGGGTTTAGGGGAGATCAATCCCCTAACCAATGTGAATACTCTTAGGATTTAGGCATCCTTATGTTAGAGGAATAATGTTGGGAGAATGGTTATATTTACCCTCCATCCATGACACTTCCCAAAAAAACCTTGGATAAGCACCACTAAAGATGGTCACCGACCATGTAGTAACTAGCCATAGATGAAACTTAATTCCATGCATATCATTGTCCATGTATATGCCCTAGGTGCCACTCTTTATTAGATATCGATAGGGAAAATTTGAACCAAGAAATAAGAGTAGTTAGTTCTCTTGCCCTAAGTATGAAACATGCTATTGATTTTGTTCCTTTTTCCTAGATAGTAAACTAGAGCTAAATTTCTGCTCTTGGATTATATACAAATCTATTATTAATAAATGTTACTATATTTCAAATACATGTTTTTTCCCATGAAAAATTTACTAAGGTGGGACATTATTTGTCCATATACTATTTCTGGCCCATGTTTGATTCTAAACATTTTTGAGTCCTTGTTGTTGGTACCCAAATCTACACCACCTTGAGAGCCAAACAACATTCACAAACTAAAGTGGATACTAGAGGTAGAGGAAGTTGGACCAAAGATATGGATATAACAAAATATTTAAGACTTGAATTTTAAAAATATTGTCCTACACTCACAAAAGGGATGACCTTCCCTACTACTTTAGGTTCTGCCTTTAACCAAGGTAGGAGGACCCATTTTGTGACCTGTACTTATGAGAATAATGGATGAAATTGTAGTTTCTAAATTCTCTTTGAAATATAAAGGATAATCCTAGAAATACATGGTCAATGCAAGAACTATTTAACTCTCACTAGTTATCACTCTAAACAATTCGTATGTCTTCAAAGTAGGACTTTAGGTCACTCTATATAGTATAGATCTTAGTTTGCTTATGCATATTTATGAAAGGGAAGGTAGAAATGGTAAAATCCCTTAGAAAATGGTTATAAGTAGGGCAATCATGGAAAATTCAGAAGGATTTAACAATTATAAGTTGTAATTTGTGTGTATGAATGGGAGATTAAAGCAGGATAAAGTTGATTATACAAATTTCTCAGGAAAACCTTACAAATTTTTGAATATTGCCTCAAGGAAAGAAAAACACATCACACAACTAATAACAGCCCTTTAACTAGAAGGTATGCACTCATGAAAGACCAAGAGTAAAATATTTCACACAACATTTGAGAATTTAGACACAAAATCTCATGCTAAATTTTCAACAAACATTAATGAATATTGTTAACCTACGATCCAGATAAACTCAAAATCTTACTAAAATCTCCTCAAATGAACAACAATAACATGAATTTAAAACTATTTATCATACTATAGAAAGAAATCTCTATTTGCGGTGTGATCACATTTGCCAAAATGCCACAACTAAAGACAAGATCTAGTTTAATTGATAGAAACTATTAACCTAAAATTGCAATAGGGACAAACAACTAGATGATTCAAATTATTCTACCTAAAGAAAAAAGATAACATTGCTAAGGAGATAACACATAGTTAATTTCAATAAATTCAAATTTTCTCAGCAAGGGACCACAAATCTGTGGCATCAATGCTTTCCAATATTGTATACTCGCAATCATCTTGGGATGATAATATTTGGACCAAATAAAACAACTTACTGGTTTCTCAGTTCTATTCAAGTGTCTCAAGAAAGGTAGAGTAATTTTTTCTCTATTTTCTCTAAAATCTTAGAAAATTTAACCTCCCTATACGAGAACATTCCTCTCATATATAACTCTCTCTCTCTCTCTCTCTCTCTCTCTCTCACACACACACACACACACACACACACATTTGATTTTCCCCCAAAATGTGAGTCTTGAGAGATTATTCTTCCTCGTGGCAAATAATCGATCTCCTTTTAAAACTATTCTAATTTTGTGGTGCTATGTGGAAAATTTACAAATGATTTATATTTTTCATTCTCCCGAATGACTAGGATGGTATGTCATCTTTTTGGCATCATTTTTAAATCATTTTTACTTTGGGAAATTTGAGAGACCCTTTTAATGATTTCTGAACACCCTCAAAACGGTTTGATTTGATTGTTAATCATTCCCGCCTTTTGGGAATATGCCTTGGGAGACACATTTATGTTTGTATCTTTCCAAATTGAATACTTCCACATGTTTTATGTCTCATTGGGTCAATCAATTCATTTTTGGATGATGTTAGTTTCTTTCAAGTTTATTTCCTTCGTGTGAGTATCACAGACAATCTTTTAGAATAATCTCACCATGATTTTGTTTTTTTCATCTCGTCAGCCTCACATTTCCTATAAATTCCCATTGTTTCTACTACAAACTCACATATTCTATTATGAGTGCAAGAGGCTTGGTGAGATTTTATCTAATATGGTAGGAACACTATTAGCATCTAACTTGAAAAGCATATCCTCAGAATATTTGCATAAGATTTTTATCTATCGGTTCCTAATGAATCTTTCGTGAGAATTCTATTTGAGATTGTAGATTCTGAAGACTACATAGGGCCATTGACATCTCAATATATTCAAGTCGCATTTATATGAAGATTAAGAAGGCTTAGTCCTATGTTCTCTACCTTTCAAATGATTTATTTTCACCTCTTGAGTTAGAACATCAAGTAAACTCCTGAGGTGTTAAATTTTTTTGGATCAAGAGCAGGCCTAGTGCGACAAATGCATCTAACTACAAATGATATTTCATATATGATGAGGGATTCAATGTGAAAGATATCCCCTTAGAATCTTATGCGCTTGATGAAGGGATTTCATTAGGTACCGTGCCTACTCTCTTTCACAAGATGAATGAATTGGAGCAACATGTTTCAATTCTGGAAAATAAATCATCAAGGAATATGTCTTCACAGCCTCCTGGGACATCACCAATATTCATGAAGAAATGTAGGGGTGAGTCTAGTTCCAAACTTACTACTCCATCTTCTCTAGAAATAGTTGTAGTGGGACTTCTAGCTTTTGGACAAACTACAAATCCACCTTCCACTTTCAAAGCAACAGGGAAGAAGGCCTTTCCTAAAGGTGGTCTAGACATTATTGAATGGGTTTCCTCTTATGAGAGGAGATCAAAATTGATTGGTTTTTTGGATGGTCCTATGGAAAGTATTGATGAGCTTATGTCTTTTGGTATGTCTTGTAATTTAACAGGGGACATAATGTTTATGAAAATGACGGTTAGAACAACATAATTTGTTCCTATAAAGAATAGGCTTGTGAAGAAACTTCCTCTTTACAGAGAGGATTTTTTCTTAGTAGAATATAATGTATTTTCTCTTAGTTTCTATTGAATGTAATATCAAGAATATATGTGAGATTTTCCATGGGATGGAGCCCCTATAGAACCACTATTTTGCTTTTTTCAACAATACAAAATACTCAAATTGTTACATCAATACTCATGCTTGATAATAGATTTAGAATTCTATCAAAGAAATATAAAAGTCTACTATATTGTATCAAGTTACATTTATTCTTGAAATTAAAAATTCAAAGTAGTGTTCAATTAACATAAAACAAGAGTATTCAATAACGAAAAGATGAGAAATGTTAGGAAAAACAAGCCTAAGCTTTCTTACTAGTAAATCATGGTTACATCTTCATACTTGTCATCTTCTTCCTCATCTAACCGCCTTTATCTATATGCATCATACATTTCATATAGTTATATCATCTCTTCTTCATCAGGTCTCGAATGATATTTGAATATCATGTGATGCTTATTTAATACATCAACCAATTTGGACATTCTTGGCTTATACTCCCTCAATTTCTTAGTCATCTCAAAAATATTGTTCTCTACAAGGATGAGTCTTTTGATAACATCATAAGAACAAGGTTCCTCCTTGATGTATTTTTCAAAGGATTTAGTCAAGGTATCAACTTTCCAATTCCCATAAATGATTTTATGTTTATAAAATACTATCTATTTCAGTATGTTGTCTATGTTATCAATAGTCTTTCGTAACCATTCCTTCTCAATTACCAAATTTTCCTTAACTTTATTTATAGTTTCCACCCTGGTTCTAGCAGATCTTCCATCACAAAGTGAGTTCCCTTCTCTTCAGGTGGCACTATTCACTCTTTTCTACCAAATCTTCATCAAGATGATTTATTGTTTCAAGTTTAGGAAAAATCCCCTCCCAAGAATATAATTCATTTTCACATTGCTTAAGGATTTCCTCAATGTCATTAAGTGTTTTTGTAAATTCTCCATTCCTATTTGTTTCCTTTTCAATAATTTCTCTCCTTTTTGAGATAGATCCTCTACCCATTTATCCAATACTTCAACTTTCTTACTAGCCTTTTCTATTTTATCCAACATCTAAGGGGTAACACTAGTAAACACTTCTTGATTTCCTTTTAAGGGTCCTACCAATTTATGTAAGCATGAAGTTAGTGTTTTTATCTACTCTTTCAACTACTTTTTATACATTTTATCCTCATCTCCACCTTTTGTAGCAAGCCTTCAACTGCCACTGTAACTTATTTCTTTAATGATTCCTTGGTATGCTTTCCCAATTAGATGTGTTTGATATTATAGTCTCTTTCTATAATATTACCCTTTGTCTATCCTTGGTGGGGACTTGCAACCTCCAAGGTCCTAAATTGATGTTGGTCTATTCGTGGGGACTTACAACCTTTACCACTTGCTTTTCTCTTTCAAGTGTTACACCCTTGACTTTCCTTTGCATTGTTCTGAATCTATGGCTAAGTGGTGTCTTCTAACTTTTTACCACTCAATTATTTTTATTCTTGACCTTTATAGTCTATAGAAACCATAGGTTCACTTAATTCTTCTTTTGGACCTTCTACGAAGTGGTCATCATTGTACTTGTATCTACATTCTCTGCTGAAATAGTTATCACTTTTGCAATCTCTTTTGGAATATCTTTTTCTAGACTTGGGGATTTGAATGGCTCTTTATCTTTCGAAATATCTTCACTCCCTGTAGGTGGTTGTTTTGATGATGAAATTTCTTAGAGATATTCCTCCACCACCTCATGTTTTGTAGATTGAGCCCTAGGGTGTGATTCTAATTTTTAGTTGCATTTCCTTCAAGAGGAATCTCAACAGGTTTTATTATTTCTTTAGATACTTCAGCTTCAACTTATGTCATTAGGTTTGTCTCTTGAGATACCTCGCCTTCCTTGACTTCCTTTAAATCCTTTGGTGGTTGGGTTTCAGTATAAAAAACACCTATTACAGGTGTTTCACTCAAAATTGTTTGAACTATCTTTTCAACATTCATGACAAAGGTTGTACCTTTACTTTGATTATTTTGGGGTTGATCCCCACACTTGAACTTGATGCCTGATGAAGATCTTGAACATGCACTTCTTATTCAAGGACACTTATAATCTCATTTGTATGAGTTTTAATGTTTACATCAACCATTTCAAGTTCAGGAACTTATTTAAGTAGTTTAACTATCTCATCAATTATTTTTGATTGCTTTTGAGGCTTCTTAATCACTGGTTTGATTTTCACTTGTTCCTTCCCAACACCAAATGATTGATTAGACACATTAACACTATCAATTATTTATGGAATAGTTCCAGTAGGAGATGAAAAGGGCATTTATCTTTGGGTGATATAAAACTTGGAGTAGAATACACATTCTCATGAATATGGGATGGAAACACCTAATGAGAAAATGAAGTAACCACTCCCTTTTGAGCTTATGTTAGAGTAGGGGGATTAATTACCACAGGATCTCTATGTTTTTGCTTTTTTTGATACACGACCACTTTCATTCACTAAAATACCAATTTCCCTCACCAAATGTTGCACTATTTTAACTTTCTTCTTAACTCTCTCAAAGTGCCTGAGATTTAGTGCCTCTCTTTCCTTGGTACTCTGTGATTTGGATTGTTGATCAACACTTGCTAAGGCTCCCCTCATCATATTTCTAGTGATAGATGATCCTGATAACACTTTTGAAAGAATTTTTGTGTATTCAAGCATTTTCCCTTTGCTTGGATTGGCATTGCTTCATTGATGGGGGCATCTTGCATAGCCTTCAAAAGTATCCCCTCAATATTTTGAATCAAAATATATTTTGAAGTTCCAGTCTTAGTAGTTGTTGATGTCAATTCATCAAAAATATTTGTGGTAGGCTTGTTACTAGGTAACTGAGGAGATTTCCTGTTATTGGGATCTATTTTATCTCTTCCCTCCTTTAGTGGGGGGATATCTCCCTCAAAAACTCTCAAGTCTCGGAAATCTTTTAATAAATTTGCATTTTGTAGACATAAGTAAAAACTTTACTGATTAACCAAGTCAATGTTCTCCTTAATACATCATAAATCCTCATATGAGGACTATCTGATAGATTGTGAAGTATGGGTAGGTAAATATTGCAGCTCCCTATCCTTTTCATCCATATTTTCTGCAGTGTGAGGGGTCCGTGCATGTTTTTTCTAGATGTCAAAAGGAAAAAATGGGAGAGGATCCAATTTGAACACTTGCTTGCCTCATTAGTTTTGAACCTAGGCTCGGTATTTCAATGTTTACTACATTTATTAGAAATTTTAACCTAAGCTCTACTATGAAAGTTCCTATGATTTATTACTAAACCTCTCATCTACCGAGATAGAAATGCCAATTTTTAATTCTAAGGGGTTTGATTTAATTTTTTTAGTCCGTATACTGATTATAATGATAGAATATCCTTGAGGGGAAGAGGCATATCAACAATAGACTCTTAGATGGTATTGGGAGTAAAAATTCTAAAGAGCGAAGTGAGTTTTGTAAAGGCAGGAGGGACTCTCAATGGGAAAAATTGCATGATATTAGTTATGCCAATCAATTCTTACATGTTGAAAGTTATCATAAGGATGTCATACAAATTTTCTTCTTTGTTGTATCTTTAAGGAGTCTAAAGTTCTTAAGAAATTACCTAAAGCATGGTTATGAGAAATTCAATATGAACTCCAAGGTAAAAGGTTTGAATGTTCAGGGTTTTTAAAAAGTTTGGTTATTCCCAGAAAATTATAAATAATTTTAGAACTTTATGAAAATTATAAATAATTGTAGAACTTTATTTAAGTCTCATAAAAATATCACAATATGCAAAAGATACATATCCAATCCATGAGATTTTTCATTAAGTTGTATCAAATGTATATATATGAAGTCTGTTGTCTGCAAGGAGTCTAAAGTTCTCAAGAAGTGCCCTAAAGCATGGTTCTAAGAAGTTCAGTTTGAACTCCGGGGTAAAAGGTTTGAATGTTCAGTGGTTTTTTAATTTTTTTTTAATTCCCAAAAATTATAAATAATTGTAGAACTTTATTTAAGTCTCATAAAAATATCACTATATGCAAAAGATACATATCCAATCCATGAGATGTTTCATTAAGTCATGTCAAATGTATATATATGATATAATTAATGAGGTGTATATATTTCTTTTAGTGCTTATTTTATCTAGATTAATATTTTTTGATTTTAAAAAAATCCTTTTCTTTTGGGAGCTATGAACAAACATTTACATTACATGTTCACTTCTTTCCTTTTTCATCATTGCACAGACTTTGTATCTTTTGCTCACTCCATTTTTCCCTTAGTTAGAGTGTGAGGAGATACTCATGGGGTCTAAATGGTGGACCACACTATGATGGGGGCTGCGTGTCACTTCTTCACCCCAGGGACGAACCCTTTTAACTTTTAATTTTAATTTATTATAAGTAAACAATTATATTTTCAAAATTGACAAAAAGATATTTGGTTCATACCATAAAAAATGATTCGGTGGGACTGAAAATTCGAACCCAACCTGGTTTGGCCAAAATAAAAAGTCTAGAATCTACCTCATCCAGAGTTTCATCCGGCACCTGCTAACTATGTTGTTAACAAGAGGAACCTGAGAAATCTCAAAGTGAGGGCTCAAGTGTCTAACCAAGGGCATTGCCATTGATGTAAAATACTACAAATGCCATCTATGTAGGCCAAATTTTATACGATTATAATGCATTAATGAGTTTCTATATTGTGTTATTGGTGTAGAAATTATTTATACATCCTTCTATATAACCTTGAACAGGTATTCAACTCTAATTCAATAATTTGCACATGATCTTATAGACTTATAGATTGTGCTACTTCATCCATGCAATAATATGGTTTCAAGCTGGTTGTTGCTTTTTGTTGCTCCTTTCTAGCTAACCCATCATATAAAAGGTACACCATGTAATGCTAAGGCAAGGGCATCTATGCACCTCTATTTTTGTAGTTTGTGCCATCATATGCAAAGAGAAGAAAGAATTTAGAGAAGACTGAATGCACACTCAAACAAGTGTGACAACGTTTATTATATAGGAAGAGGTGGTTACATATTGGTCAAACAATTACCAACCGAATGACAACTACATAACCACATTATATGCTATATAATGCTCTCTATTTTAATACCTCATCTTAATTCCTAAACTTGAAACAATACCAAGTTTGTCCCAAAATTTTACAAATGTCGTAAAGGCCATATGTTTAGTCATTAGATCTAGAGACTGTGTCATAGGTTGTACTTCAAAATCAGCAATCCATTGTTGTGTTGTGGTTGTCGAATGGAGAAGAACCGCAAAAGAAAAATTTGGTTGTGTGAAAAAAGTTTATGGCAAGTAGTCCACTGATTCTCTATTACATGATTCATTAACCAATGATGAATCATCAATAGTTGAGAGTGTCGGCCCATCTCTAGAGTCTTGGAATCGAAACTAGGAGAGGTGGATTGAGAAATCTATTCTAGGCTTGTGTGGCATGGAGGATTCTATATAGAGACTCGGTTATCCCTGTAATCGAATTCACCTTGAACGTGTCCTTACAACACCATGTAGTGCTCATCTAACCTTTTCAAGAAAAGAAATGTGACCATCTTGTGTAGTAGGAGTTAGAACCAACTCAAAAATAGTAGGAGAAACAAACATCCCCATCTCGTAATTGGGAGAAATAACTTCTCTCGCACTAGTAGGAGTGAGAACCAACTCCTCCATCTCATCTATTTGCTCATTTATCCCCCTCTGTTGGGAAAGATATTTCACAACACAATGAGAAAAATGTTCATGCTCTGTTATCCTTCAAGCAAGTACCTTTGAGTGAGTGGCTTGGCATGCCATCTCGACCATGCATCATCATTGCATCTAGAGTAATGGATTATCCATCCACAACCAATTGTTCTTTAGAATGTGGAAACCCATCCTCCCAAGGCATGTCGATTCCCGTATATCCCGTATGTTGGAGCCATCCTTGACATTTTCATTGATGTTGACCGTAGCAAGATCAACAAGTTGATATTGGCCACCTTGCCCAATACCAAGGGAAATCATCTATCTTTGTTTCATATAAGAAACAACACACTTCTTCCCACAGAAATATTGGGATTTTCAGTTAGTTGACGAATAGATAGAATATTATTTTGTAAAGAAGGTACATATCTAACATTCCATACCAATAATTTATGAGAATTATTAAATATAATGAATATATCTCTTATCCCTTCTCATGCAAGTGATTCTCCATCAACTAGTATTACTAATTCAGAACATATCTTTGCAATAAATGAAACATACCGTCCTTGCGACATGAAAAGTGTGCGGATGCATTTGGAGTCAATGATCTAGTAACTAGTACCATTGTCATGTGAGCATGATGTCGTAAGACAATAAAGAGCATGCCTGTCATCCAAATCCTTCTCTTCTACTACTGTTGCCTCATGTTCCTCATCACATGCAATTTTTTTTATGTTGCGAAAGATCATACTTCCGCTTCCGAAAATCCATCTTAAGGTGCCCAAACTTGTGACATTAATAACATGTGACTAAATACCGAGTAGAGGACTCACCGGATGACGTCTCCACTTTCCTTTTGACTACGTGATAAGAGCACTCTCTAATTGGTCATACTAGATTCTTCCTGAATTTGTCTCTATTCTTTTTCAATAGGTAGGAACTCACCTTGTCAAACGTGAGAGTTTTACTTTTAGCCATTAAATGGAGTGCCTCCACAAATGACTCATACAAATAAGGGAAGTTGTTTAGAACCAAAGTGACCATATCATCGTTGTCCACTTTTTTATGGAAGATAACCTGGTCTTGGAGGTCTTTCATCTGAAGTAGATGCTCGAACATGCAGTGATCCACCGGAAACTTTATGGAAAAGAGCACATTCTTTCGTATAAACCCGACTCTTTTTTGACATTTGATATTTATCCCTCATACTTGTAACACCTTGCTTATCGTTACACCTATTCATTCTTTGGCGACCATGTTGCTAAGTGTGCAATGCCGTTGTGCTTGGTCGATCATTGGTGGGCTTCGCCTTTGTCACGAGAGAATAATCAGCTTTCCCCCTCTATGTCATACTTGCTTGTGTCATGGTCAATATTTTTTGTTACTAACCCCTATAACATCCTTTATGATCTCCCTATTAAATGAAAATCGTGTTCTCAGATTGTCGATCTTCACTTCTGTCATTATTATTATGAATTATAATAATAATTATTTTTAGTTGTAAGTTTCAATTATATATATATATATATAAAATAAAATAAAATAATGATAATAATGATATTATTAAGTTATGTACCGATCAGCCATTATTTCATTTTATTATTATATTTCATGGTCATTTGTAATCATTATTAACATTAATTATCTTTGTATCGTATAGTTGTATCGTTCTAGTTGCTCTTGTAGGCGAGCGAGCGAGGGCTCACCACGTCGTGGCACCATGGACGGTTGTTGACCCGTGTTCGCATTCAAATGTCAACCCCTTGTATTCTTCCCTAATATGATTAGGCCTGCTCACGTGTGGTTGTAATCATTTAATTAAAGGAAAATAAGACTTTTTCTACTCTCTCCATCATGCCAGTGTGTATTTTTTTCTTAACCTGCTTGGTTGGCGTGGGTGTTGGGTTCTCATCTTCTTTGGTTTTGGTCATGTGCATGCATAGGGAGGTTGTGTGTGTGTGGCACAAGTTTTGGAGGGGGATGCTATTTATTTGTTTTTCAATGATCAACTTAATCTTTCCAACTACCACCTACCACCCCCTCTTACCACTCTAGCAGTGACCTGGCTTGGTCACGTGGTTGTCATCAAGTGAAATTTATTGTTGTTTGGACGTTGATTGTTTCCTTTTTCTTGGGTAAGTGTTGGCAAGGGATGGTGTTTGGTGGCCTCCTGCCATTCATTAAATGATATTGATGAATACTCATGCATTGGATTATCTCCCACCGACTTAAAGCCTGAGAGAATGTGGTCACGTGGATTGTTTTTGCTCTAATTTTTTTTTAGACTAGTTTCCTTGTTATGAAGGGGAATTGAACTTCGAGAATGTGTTAGATTGGCTTAGAGCCTCTTGCCCTACCTCTTACTCTCTTCCTCTGCCAAATGTGCTTGTTTCTTTTCCGTGTGTTCCTTATGCCATTTGGGTGCTGGCCACTTAATTTGTGTGGGTCATATTTACTCCCTTTCTCGCTCCGATTGGTAGGGTGTGCCAGTCAGGCCGTGTGAACGCTTTGGAGTGGAGTATTTTGGAGGGTTGCTGTTTTGGTGTGCACATTTAGGAAAGTGTGTGGGGTAAGAGAAAGGCCAACCACCATGAATGAAACTACATTTTTCCCCTGCCTATGCCAAGCGTGACTGTTTGGAGCATGGATGTTTTGCTAGCAGAGGAAAGGAGAGGATTTTCCTGTCATAGCAAGCTTGTGGAGAAATAATGGTAGGTTGGGTGTGGTGGGAACTCTTTTCGGGCATGTTAAATCTATACTTTGCAATACTTTGCTACCTTATTTTTAGTATCTTGAAATGAATGCTCTTCCTTCCTGAAATGTTGCCTAGAAAAGCATTTCGTTGTGGTTTAATTACTTCCTAAGTGTGTTGGTTATCCCTTTTGTATCTACTTATAAATTCATTGGTTTTGCATGAATTACTCTCTTTCCCCTTTTAATGGCTTATTCTATTTCATATTTGTAAAAAGTGCTTCGCATTATTATGTAATTCGGACCAAATTGTAAGAAAAGAAATATTGTTGGGTTTTGTTGCTTGGTTTTTTTAAAACAAAATTTGGGTATAAATTGTTCTCTTCCTCTCCGATAGCTTATTTCTTTTGGTATTTGCATAAATCATATTCTACAATAAATATATTTGGGCTTTTGTGGCTGGATTGAACTCTGCATGTGGGTAAGATTGTGTTGGGTATTGTTCATTTCTGTAACTATGCGTGTGTATGTAATGAAGGCTTATTGTAGGGCTGGATTAGTTGAGCTTAGCAATTTTATGGATAATAAATAAACCCTTCTTCTAGGGTTTTATGGTTTTATTAAATTGATAACCCTATCTATATATGAGTGTCTATGTTCTTTTTAATATTAGAAGAACTGGATATTGACATTAGGAAAAGACATTTTCCTTGCTTTGGTTTTAGAGAAAAAGGTTTTTGTTATTTACCTTCTCCTCATCGAGCAGCCCCGTATTCGAGCTCCTAATACAATGTTCGAAATAAAAGTTACTGCTTGATTAATTAAAATTTAATCTATGTTTGAGATGAGTTCTAGCAAATTTCTCTTATGTGGAGGCACTGATTTGTGGAATAAAACTGGGAAAAACCCTCAGGGTTGCGTATTGACCCACACTTGTGTATATTATTTGGGGTATCAATTCACCAACGCTAGTGGAATCTGTCAATTTGGTAATTTGTAAATTACATGGTTGACTTCGATATGTTTATGGTAGTTGAAATTACCGTTAGTATTCTTGAACTATATGTTATTTTGATTTGGAAGTAAATGTTACTTGTGACAATGCAACCTTGTCTGTCTTTACGACAATGTGTTGTATCTCCATTTTTTTATTATTGAAGGAAAAATATATCTGGGGTATCAATGGTGTATTTCCTACCATGTATCACACCCTTCTTTTCGAACTTGAATATCTTATGTTTCATACTTGATTACTAAATGTCCCATTTTGTGACTTCATTAAGGAAACCATTTTTCAAATATATATGATATTGTCAGAAATTTGTAAAATTATTAATGATTTTGGAGTTACCCTTCCTTTATATTATTTAGAGAAATTGACAATTATGATGAGGTTTTTTGTAGAATAATGGCCTTTTGTGTCTCATTTGTATGCTTTTGAAGAGCGATTTGATTATGTTAACAAGTACTACTTTTAAGAGATCCTGTAAGGAGGAAGTGGTAAAATCCTTGATTAAAACTGAAACTATAGTTTTTTTTTTAGAGGGCGACGAAACCATATTGCTATGAAACCCCCTCCTGGAAGGGTTGAATAACTTTGTTTTTTTTCGCATCTATGGTCGTAGCTAGTACGTTTTGACTCCTCAAGTTTTATTTGAGATGGATGAATTGAGTATTAGATTTCAATCACGTTATTCATAGGATTACTTGATTGAAATCCCAATACTATTGACCTTGTGTTTTCTAACCTATAAGGCCTTTCCTTGACTATTGAGATATCATTCGTACTTGAATTTTTGGCTTCCTCCTTGTTGGCTGGTATAAATATCTTTCTCATATGAAGAATTTTGATTAGTGGGTTGTGCTTTGATCCATTCTTGAATTAGAACATTCCTTTCATGATATTGTTAAATGTTAGCTTATTGTTGCAATGGGTAGTCTTAACATGCTTAGTTCTTGTGAACTGACTCGAGTTAATACTTGTGCAGATGGCTTGTGCATGTTGATAAAGGAAAGATTTGTGAAGGTCTCATCGAGTTGTTTTATGTGGTTCCTTGTACGAAGTAAAATGTGTTGTAATTCTTGCAATGGTGATTTTAATGGAGTTTGGAAGGCCTCTTTCCTTGGATTCTTTGGTAATTGTGAAATAAAGTTGTCTTTTTGTTTGTAGCTAAACTTGTAATTACCTTTGTGAGAAATAATATTCAATCTTGACCTTGGTATGAGTATTATTTTGGTAATATCAATTACGGTCATGAGAATGTTGTAGCATGGCTTGGCCTATTTGTTACCTTCTTGTTCTTGACTCCTTTGGTTCATGTGCCATGTTGAATGGAAATGTTATAATCGTGTGTTGTGTTCTCTTTAAATAATGGTAATTTCTTCTTTTGGGTCATAAAAATTTCTTGTTTACTAACCCTCCATGGTATTGGTAACAATGTCATTCTAGGCATATTTTTGTGGGTTGAAAATTCTTTTCTAAAGATAATCAGAAATAAAATAAGATGAATACATAGATGAATAAATAAAGAAGATAATAATGAAGTTGTTTTGGCTCATAAAATTAAGAGTCTTTAATTGGAAATAAAGTGGTTATCTACCGGTGTAAAATAATCTACCCTCGCTAACCTTAAGCTATGAATTAAACTTTATTGTCTTGGTTGTGAAATGATAAGTATTCTAAGAAAAAGTAAAATCATTGTTGGTTTTGGGGTTATAGTTATGTCTTAGTTAGTAGGGGATTTTGAACAATAACACTTTAAGTCTAATACTTCCATTTTGGGAACCCCTTGTGCATCCTTTAGCGAACTTAATCAATAGAATGATAAATGGAGTTTTTACCCAAATTCTAGTTGAACCCTTAAGTATCATTAAAAGACTGGTTAATAACTATAGAGATCATGATGATGAAATAAATTGACCTTCTCTCTCTAACCATTTCCATAGTACTTTGTAACCCTTTTCTTAAGTTATGATAAAATTTTAATCCTTGAACAAAGAAGATTAGGGTTTCGAACCAACGATACTCCACTTCTTTTGAGCTTACGCTTGCCTCCTTATGCAATGGAGATATGAAAAAAGTTTCAGTAGTGTGGGTTCAGATAGATAGACTTGTGGAATTGATTACCTCCTTGTTTTGTAAATGAATTAAACGAGTAAATGTCATATTAGAGATGATCTTAAGATAGTTACTCAATAGTATAAAAGAAAAGAAACCTATCCTTGTAAGAAGAATTGTATGAATCATAACATAAATATTCTAGACCGCAAAGTCAGGTCTTGAAAGAATGTATTAGTGAATGCATAACCTTAAAATATTTTTCCGTGGAGTGTCCTAAACTTTAACTATGTATTACGGGTTGATATTTTTGTGGTGTCTTGTCTAAGAGAAAAGTGAACTATCCTTGATGGGTATTGAGTGTTTCCTTGCTTCCCTTGTGGTCATCGTTGTGTCAAGTTGATCAAGGAGATAGTTGTAGCCATTGTGACCACCTGTTGTGTCGTGCTATGTTTAAACAAGTCAAAAATAATTATCCTGTATTTTTCTATGTTGTCTTGTGTGTCTGAAATAGTGGGTGTTACACTTGGTATCAGAGTGGAGGTTCATGCTCTCGAACCTCTGGGCCAGTTTGGAGTTGTGATGATATTACATGATGGTGCTGCATGATGGTGATGGTGTTGCATGATGGTGGTTGATATTGGAAGAGTAATGTGATTTAAGCGTGATGTGAACTATGTCGTAATTTTTATATTGTTAGCGCACATGTTGTGTATGTCACTTAGTGCATAACTGATGGCATGTTGATGTGTTAAAGATGAGAGTATTCTCTCTCCTTGTCAGAATTCTATGTGAATTTGAGTGTGAAACACTATTTTGTTGTGTGTGGAAGAAATGTGATTATTGATTTCAAAGTGTTAGACCCTTTTGACATTTGTGATGTGTGGGTGTGCTAATATGTTGTGTAACTAGATTGGTTGTAGTGAACTAGCTTCCTTAAGGATGTCATCACCATTTGTGTAGAAATTTGTGTATTTCCATGCTATGTGGAAGTTGATAGGAATGTCATAATGGTGCTCGTCATAATTGTAAATTCATGTGATATGTAATGGATAACATCGTGAATTTGGGAGATATGGTGAGTATATGATCCCTATTGTATGGTGATTGCACTTTGGGTGCAGCATGTGGTGATGTGGTATGTTGTAACTGTGAATGTAATGTATGTGATATACCCTATATATGTACCTTGTGAAGGTGCTATGATTAATGTGTGTGAACCACCATTGTGTAGTGATGTAGTTGCATGTTATGTTGTGAACCTTACGCTAACCGACCCTGAGGGAAATTGGTAAAAGTGTATGTTTGGAGTGAGGGGATGTGTATCATGGGCCAATAACTCAGGCTGACCTTAGGCTCAGTAGATGATGACCCATGCCCCCTTCTCTCTCTCCTTGTGGTTGTTGTATGGACACAACCTAAGTATAGCTATGATTGTGTTTAGCCTTATCAAGTGGTGGTGGATGATTCAAATAGAGATGATAAAGTTATTCTATTGTTATGTTATTCTTTTTTTTACGAGATGAGGCTCGATGTGGGAGAGTGCCAACAACTCATTGAGTAACCCCTTGGTGGCCAGATAAGGCCACACAGTTATCGTAATGTGATATTATTATATGTGTATTTATATTCATAAATTGAACTTTTTACTTTATTTTGCAAGGACCAATAGTTTTCTTGATTGCCATGTTTTATATTTTTGGGCATTTCCTTGGTTTGTGGCACTAACATGTGGATTTTGACACTAACTATGGCTATTTGGACATTTTTTTCGCTTGGTTTTGGATCTTCTTTTCAATTTTAAGATTTTACCGCCTGCCCAAGGCTTGTACTTTGCCACTTGCCATTTGGATCAGATTGCTATGTTGGTTCTATTGTTGTGATGTGTGGATAGAGTCATGGGAAGCACCATGAAATGGTTAGACCTATGGACCCACTTCGATGTATGGGGGTACTCCCAAAGGATTTACTGAGATAACTAGCGGGTTGTTGAACCACAAGTTATTATGTCACTTGGGTTAGGGGTGTCCAAAGTTTATGTGCCTAGGGCCATAGGGAAACTGACCTCCTTGAGGGAGGCATAAGAGACTTGAGGGAGGCATACGAGACTTGAGGGAGGCATAAGAGATTTGTGTTTGTGTGTGTGTGACGGATGCTTCGGGAGGTATGCAGATTTTTATGATGTTTTGGTTGTGGTATTATGATATATGTGTTACTCATGTTAGTTAGATATGTTGTGTGATGTTGTGGATATGGCTTTGGTTTCCTTGTTGACACTATGTACTGTAGCTATTTTTTTTCGAGCTATGTAAAGTCTTCACTTTGTGGAGTTGAGGAAATGTCTAGGCGTTGTGGTACACTTTTGTTCAAGTATTATACATCGTTAGTCATAGATGTGTGAAAAGTACCATGTTATGTGGACTGTGCCTATTCCCTTCCGTAATTTGATTAATCTCTTGTGGTGTGGTACCATTATGAAATTCTGTAGTAGTATGCTTGTGAAATTGTATTTTTTGTATGACCCTAGTAGGGTGTTGTGATAGCATTTCATGTTGGGCACCCACAATAAGGAATAAACCAAGACTCTACAACAATGATTTTTTTCTAAAAGAAAGCTGGAATTAGGAATAATGTTAATGGAAAGAGACTAATGAAATAATGAATAAGAGGGAACTTCCAATCTTCACAGAACCTTGAAAGTTAAAATTTCTGCCAAATGTTCCCAAGGCCACCCCATGGTCGTGCTTTAAAGTATGAAATCTTAACCATAAATTGTACCTTCATCCTCATCATTCCTTGTTGCTTACTATTGACAATTTTTACACTTGTGAAAAAATGGGCAACTCGAAAATTTGTTATGATGGATATCATTGGTGAAGTATACCTAAGCTATGGGAGATTATATTAGATTATGTCGTTATTGCTTGATTTATGTAAAAGATTGCATGAAATTTGCAACTATGTGTGTTGTTACAAAATGTAACAACACATAGTCTGCAATTTCATGACTACCCTCAAGAAAAGAACACAAGCCCCAAGGATAGTTATGTTGTCTTGATGAGGACATCAAATTGCAGAGTAGGTGAAGTGTAAAGTTTTGGAACAACAAACATAAGTGCAGATCACGTAAAAATTAGAGTTCATTACTGAATGTTACAAGTTCTATTCAATGTTCTTTCCTTCATGATTAAGACATTCAATTATGTTACTGAGTTGTTTAGTTCATTATACAATCCATACAGAAAGTAGAAATGCAGAAAGAGATATACAACTCATTTACAGAATTCAATGCTTTATTCACAAGGAGAGTCAAATGTTTCCCACACAAGCCGTGGGATGTAACTGAAAAGTAAAGTACAACTACTGAAAAGAAAGATACACATGCATGAAAGAGAAAGCAAAGGAGTATGAGTGAACCCATCATTGCCTTGTATATTCTTCGTTGTGCAGAGCATCTCCTTGCCAGCTCCTTTCATCCTCAAGGCATGGTACCTGAAAAGCAAAAACAAGGAAATCATCAATAAAGAGCTCAGGGTTAATCCATATTCCTACACTATCCTACTTCATGCATATGAATCTTCCCTAAGCAGAGATGTATTCTACTTGAAGGAAAAACGCATGCATGCTTTTTTCACTCAAAAAGAAGAAAGTAAAAGAAAGAAGAAAACATGGACATAAGAGAGGCCAAAAAGCCTAAATATTTCCTAACTATTTTCCTAAGTGTGTAGGTACAGGTTGCAGCCAAAGAGAGAAATAAATAAGTCATAAGTACATGCTAAGAAGAAGGAAGAGTGCAACTCAAAGTTTAGCAAACATTCTACAAATGGAAGAGGTTAGAGCTCAGAAGAGAGAATGGAAGATAGAAGTACATTTTTAGTTTGCAAAGAAGAGGGAGAATCAGATTTCAAGAAGCTGAAGCTAAAAGTAAAAAGGGATTACAGCTAAAACATGATGAGAGAGAAGATTTTGGGAAAATTTTGACAGGGATTTTCCATGTAAAATGGACATTTACAACTTTTCATCATGTCGTTTCAATTACAACAAACTTTAAAAGAACTATACAAATCAAATAAGTGATACATAAAGAAAAAAAACATTACATGATCAAGAGAAACAACTATCATGTTTTCAGTTCTTAATTGCTATATCAATTCAGCATGAAAAGTGTTACTTTCTATATTCTAGATCAGAAAATAGAACTATTATTTTTGGAAATACATTAAAGAAAATATTTTGGGAAAATTTTGCCAAGGCTTCGCCATTTAAAATCAACTTTTAAAATTTTCCAACATGCCAGAAATACTACTATCAAGGAAATAAAAGCATCTAAGTAAAAGAAACAAGTTGCAATATTTCAACAAAGCATCTAAATCAAGGCTTATGCCTGAAAATGGTGTTACAACAGGTGAAGAATTGTTTACAATTTCCAGAAAGCCACTTACAATATTACAAAGGACCATCTCAGAATTTGAAATAAAGGAATACAAAGAATGCAGGTTCAGACTTTCATTAAGGAAATCATCAAATTTAGAGTTTGTTTTGTAAACAAGTAAACATTATTTCATACTGTCAAGAACAATAAGGCAAGCATGTAGAACATCATTACCTACTCCAAGAAAAGATCAAACTTGGAGTAGAAAGGTTAAATTGTGCATCAGATCATCATCTTCAGAATACAAAGTAAATACCCATACAAATGGCTCTCATATCCAAGTCAAAGAGTTGCGGAAGAGTCAAACAATACAAATATAGTTTCGAGCAAGGTAACACTTTGTTTTCTTCAAAATAACTATATATTGCAGTCCCAAGAAGATGGCAGAACTAGTTTCTGAGTTTAGAGGATTCACAAAGCACATGCAATGTAATAAGTAAAAGAAACTATCAAAGTGAAGCCACTGTTCCATTTTTGAATGATAAGTAAAAGAAAATTTCATCATTAGAACAAATTCGAGCTACAAAAGTCATAATAACCTAGATCTAAAGTGTAACTATCTATTTATATCAGGTATATCATTTCAAGCTTAGAGTAAAGGAGATGTGTATAACTCAAGACCGTAATAAAAAAAGCAACTCTCAGCCTAGAAACAAAGTATTTTTTAATGAAGGTAGTTTTGGAATAACATTTCATATTAATACAACTTAAAGAGCTATGAAAAAAATAGATACAGATATTCAGAATAGCCTCTAAGGAATGTATCAAGGAAACACGAGTAAAGTTTTTATCGCAGACCCATCAATGGGTATGAAGGGAAAAATCATAATAAGGAAATAAGTACTTACTGCTTAAATCAAATCTGAGCAACCCTTGAATGGTCATCAAGTTCAGTAGAAAAGAGCAACCCAACATGGGTTTCAACTCGAAATCATCAAGGAACCACGAAGACATGAAATATGCAAAGAAATAGTGAATTATCAGTGTTTTGAGGTCAAAGTAACAAATGACAAGACAACTATCATGCTCAGACGTCAAATACTTACCATCCTTGCATCAAGATAGAGCCCGATCAATAGAGCTCAAAGTGATCAGCCATGGTGGCCACTTTAAAGAAAAGATCGAAAAGGAGAAAATCAAGTCTCGAAACAACCACGGGGAACTCAAAAAGGCCGAGCTTCATGAAGGAAAATGGGGCCATTGTGGAATATAAGACTCCATGGTAGTCAGGTTTTAGAAGAAATCCATATCAAAACCCTCGCAATCATGCAATGCCGAAAAATAACACAAAGTGGCGAGCTCATAAAACTCCAACAATGGTGGAATCCCTTTAAAAATTGCTTAGAAAACCGCAACAGATCAAAATGACAGAGAAATATCAATGTTGAGATCTCATGGCCACATAGAAAACATAAACCAGATAAAGCTCAAAGAACCAGAAAGTGCCGACCATGAACCCGATATGATAAACAGTTCTGCAGAGAAGTAGCTCCAAATTACAGTGAAAGCCGAGATTGAATCAAAACAGAATAATGGCGTTGAGAGAAATTTTTCCAGGGCTTCACCCGTAGACCAAAAAAAGTGAAATGAAGTGATCAACATGTTCAAGTTTTACTTCTACAGCTAGCTCGGGAGTGGAGTTAACAAACCCTAACCGTGATCAGAGATCAATGACCAACCTTCATCCAAGTACGAAGATCAAATGGCGATGATCAATCAATAGTACCAAAGCAACTAACCCTAGTTAACAACACCAACCACATTAATTTCCGGATCAAAACCTTAATCACAGTCAAGGATCAATGGTCTCGAATACAAAAGGTACATAAATCAACGACCCAAGATCATCACCGGATATCAAAGCAAACTCAACCTGAGTTAGATCTCCACCGACAAATGCATGGAGGGGTGAGTCACCATTCAAAAGGGGCCAGCCCATGTTTTAAAAATGAAATCATTACTTTCAAATGTCAAACCATAGTCCGAGTTAACAATGTGTGCAAAAAAAAAGGCCGACCAAATCTCCTATGCAATGATCAAGTAAAAGGTGTTTCCAACCTTTTATGCCAAAGCCAACAACTACAAAGTGGAAAAACCATGTATTATATCATATTTACAAAGTGAACCTATGTGCATCTATACACAACAATATGCTAAAGTCCACCAAGGTGGCCAAACCAAGCGAGTTAAAGGTGGTCCCCACAAGGAGGTTGGAGTGGAGTTGCAAAGTGTCACTCATGTGACCACTCAGGAAAAGATGTAAATATCAGAACATGTGCACATAGTAGGTGGTCCCCACATGAGTAATTATTTTTGCAAATATTGCTAAGTGTTGTAATTATTTTACTCACAGGCAGAGAGTTGTATTTTTGCATGCTTCACAAGAAGACAAAACAGAGAGAAGAGACAGAGTTGCATGTCATGGAGAGAGACTTGCCTAGCAAGCAATTTTATTTTTAGCAAAATTATTCACCTAACCTTATTAAAAATAGAATAGTCAACTTCAGTTGACTGAGGTGTAATCAAAGGCTATTAATGCCTCTTGTACTAGTTTGTATTATTTTATCCTTTTATTTATTATTAAATAAAGGATAAAATTAGGATGCATGGGTGAGTACAACATTAGTCTATTTTTAGGAAAGGTGGGAAAATTTATTTTGCTATATATTGTGTGCCTTTGCAAAGAACAGGGGATTCTAGCTGGAGGACTTTTGGATATATGAGTACTGAAGCAAATTTTGCAGTTTTTCCCTCTGAGTGTGAAGTATTTTCTGCCTTTCCAAGTTATTTTGTAGTCTTGTGTATGTTATATTAATCTTGTGAATGCAAATTCCCTGATCAACCACCTTACCCTGCTGCAAAATTCAGTCTTTTCTACTTAATTTTAATGTGCATGTTAACTTATTAGTATTGTTGTGATCCTCCTCAGTACAATCAAGTGTTTTTCCCTTAGATATTTTGTAGAAAAACTATTGGTTCGTGCATCAAGAATCCTTCATAGATTAGTTGTGCATATACTCAATCAAATCCCTCATACAAATTTGGTGTATCACCTTAGTTTTAATCATTTTTACAGTCATCTTTTACTCTCAAAATCCCAGAAAGTAGTTTAGGATACACCAATAAGGAACCGGCCTTGATACTGGAGACTCACCTCGAAATAGGTATACCCACAGAACTTGAGGTGTTTCCATTGTATCTATGAAAGAGAGAGATCATTTGTGCAAGCTTAGAAAACTGCAGCCATCTCTCTATAGGGTGCACTTTCGAGAGATAACACTTACCATTTTCTTTCCCTTTGTGTTATGTTGCATCGAGGAAGATGCTTTCTTAAGGGGAGGAGAATGTAATGCCCCGTTCGTCATTACACATGTTCATTCTTCGGCGACCATGTTGCTAAGCATGGAACGCCGTTGTGCTTTCATCGATCATTGGTGGGCTTCGCCTTTGTCGTAGAGAATAATCAGCTTTCCCCCTCTACGTCGCTTACTTGTGTCATGGTCAATGTTTTCTGTTACTGACCCCTGCAACGTCCTTTACAATCTCCATATCAAAGGAAAATCATGTTCTCGGATTGTCGATCTTGACCGCTTTCGTCATTATTATTATGAATTATAATTATTATTATTTTTAGTTGTATGTTTTAATATATATATATATATAATAAATAATAAAATAAAATAATGATAATAATGATATTATTAAGTTATGTACTGATCGACCATTATTTCATATTATTATTATTATTATTATATTTCATGGTCATTTGTAATCGTTATTAACATTTATTATCTCGTGTTGTGTTTTGTATCATCATTTTGCTCCCGTAGGTGGAATGAGGGGCTCTCACCACGCCGTGGCACAATGGATGGTCGTTGACGCGTGCTCGCATTTCAAACATCAACCCCTTGTCTTCTTCCCTGGGATGATTAGGCCTGCTCGCGTGTGGTTTTAATCATTTAATTAAAGGAAAATATGACTTTTTCTTGCTCTCTCCATCATGCCAGTGTGTATGTTTTTTTCTTAACCTGCTTGGTTGGCGTGTGTATTGGGTTCCCACTTATTTGGTTTCCGTTGTGTGCATGCATAAGGAGGTTGTGTGTGTGTGGCACAAGTTTTGGTGGGGGCTGCTATTTTTTCAATGATCAACTTAATCTTTCCAACTACCACTTACCATCCCCCTTACCACTCTAGCAGTGACCTAGCTTGGTCACATGGCTGTCATCAAGTGAAATTTATTGCTATTTGGACGTTGGATTGTTTCCTTCTGCAAAGGATCTTGGGTAAGTGCTGGTGAGGGGATGGTGTTTGGTGGCCTCCTACCATTCATTAAATGATATTGATGAAGACTCACACATTGGATTATCTCCCACCAACTTAAATCCTAGAGAGAATGTGGTCACGTGGACTATTTTTGCTCTAATGTTTTTATGCAGACTAGTTTCCTTGTTATGAAGGGGCGTTGAACTTGCTGAGAATGCATTAGATTGGTTTAGAGCCTCATGCCCTACCGCTTACTCTCTTCCTCTGCCAAACATGCTTGTTTCTTTTCCGTGTGGTCCTTATGCCATTTGGGTGTTGGCCACTTGATTTGTGTGGGTCGTTTTTACTCCCTTTTCTGCTTTGATTAGTAGGGTGTGCTAGGTCAGGCCGTGTGAACTGCTTCAGAGGGGAGTATTTTGGAGGGTTGTTGTTTTGGTGTGCACATTCTAGGAAAGTGCATGGGGCAAGAGAAAGGCCAACCACAACGAATGCAACCACATTTTTCCCTGGCCATGCCACACATGACTGTTTGCAGCATGGATGTTTTGCTAGCAGAGGAAAGTAGAGGATTTTCCTGTCATAGCAATCTCGTGGAGAAATAATTGCAGTTGGGCAACTGGTGGGAACTCTTTTAGGCATGTTAAATCTACACTTTGCAATACTTTGCTACCTTCTTTTTAGTATCTTGAAATGAATGTTCTTCCTTCCTAAAATGGTGCCTAGAAAAGGATTTTGTGGTGGTTTAATTACTGCCTAAGTGTGTTGGTTATCCCTTTGTATCTCCTTCTAAATTCATTGGTTTTGCATGAATTGCTCTCTTTCCCCTTTTAATGGCTTATTCTATTTCATATTTGTAAAAATGGGCTTCTGCATTATTATGTAAATCAAACCAAATTGTAAGAAAAGAAATATTGTTGGGTTTTGTTGCTTGGTTTTTTTTTTAAAACAAAATCTGGGCATGACCGTTCTTTTCCGCTCCTGATAGCTTATTTCTTTTGGTATTTGCATAAATCATACTCTACAATAAATATATTTGGGATTTTGTGTATGGTTTGCACTTTGCATGTGGATAAGATTGTGTTGGGTATTGTTCATTTTGGAACTTTGTGTGTGTATGTAATGAAGGCTTATTGTAAATTTGGATTAGTTGATCTCAATAGTTTTATGGATAATAAATCAACCCTTCTTCTAGGGTTTTATGGTTTTATTAAATTGATAACCCTATCTATATATGAGTGTCTATGTTCTTTTTAATATTCGGAAGAAATGAATATTGACATTAGGAAAAGACATTTTCCTCACTTTGGTTTTAGAGAAAAAGCTTTTTGTTATTTACCTTCTCCTCATCGAGCAGCCCCATATTTGAGCTCTTGATACAATGATCGAAATAAAAGTTACTGCTTGATTAATTAAAATTTAATCTATGTTTGAGACGAGTTCTAACAAATTTATCTTATGTGGAGGCATTGATTTGTGGAATAACACTAGGAAAAACCCTCAGGGTTGCGTATTGACCCGCACACTGTGTATATTATTTGGGGTATCAATTCACCAACGCTAGTGGAATCTGTCAGTTTGGTAATTTGTAAATTACATGGTTGACTTTGATATGTTTATGGTAGTTGACATTACCATTAGTATTCTTGAACTATATGTTGTTTTGATTTGGAAGTAAATGTTACTTATGACAATGTGACCTTGTTTGTATTTACGACAATGTGTTGTATCTCCATTTTATTATTATTAAAAGAAAAATATATTGGGGTATCGATGGTGTATTGCCTACCGTGTATCGAACCCTTGTTTTTGAACTCAAATATCTTATGTTTCAGACTTGGTTACTAAATGTCCCATTTTGTGACTTTGTTTAAGGCAATCAATTTTCAAATATATATGATATTGTCGGAAATTTGTAAAAATTATTAATGACTTTTGGGGTTACCCTTCCTTTATATTATTTAGAGAAATTGACGATTATGATGAGGTTTGTTGGTAGAATAATGGCCTTTTTGTCTCACTAAAACTAGAGTTGATTATGTTAACATGTACTTTTTTTAGAGGAAGTGGCGATTGAAACCATATTTCCATGAACCCCCCTCCTGGAAGGGTTGAATAACTTTGTTTTGTTTCACATCTATGGTCGTAGCTAGTACATTTTGACTCCTCAAGTTTTCTTTGAGATGGATGAATTGAGTATTAGATTTCAATCACGTGATCCATAGGATTACATGATTGAAATCCCAATACTATTGACCTTTTGTTTTCTAACCTATAAGGCCTTGCCTTGACTATTGAGATATCGTTCGTACTTGAATTTTTGGCTTCCTCCTTGTTGGCTGGTATAAATCTCTTTCTCGTGTGAAGAATTTTGATTAGTGGGTTGTGCTTTGATCCATTCTCGAATTAGAACATTCCTTTCATGATATTGTTAAATGTTAGCTTACTATTGCAATGGGTAGTCTTAACATGCTCAGTTCTCGTGAACTAACTCGAGTTAATACTTGTGTAGATGGCTTGTGCGTGTTGATAAAGGAAAGATTTGTGAAGGTCTCATCGAGTTGTTTTATGTGGTTCCTTGTACGAAAGTCAAATGTGTTGTAATTCTTGCAATGGTGCTTGTAATGGAGTTTGGAAGGCCTCTTGCCTTGGATTGTTTGGTAATTGTTTTCTTGTTCTTTTGTAGTTAAACTTGTAATTACCTTTGTGAGAAATAATATTCAATCTTGACCTTGTTATGAGTATTCTTTTGGTAATATCATTTACAGTCATGAAAATGTTGTAGCATGGCTTGGCCTATTTTGTTACCTTCTTGTTCTTAACCAAAGTGAAATCAAATCTCTTGACTCCTTTGGTTCATGTGCCATGTTGAATGGAAATGTTATAACCGTGTTTTGTGTTCTCATTAAATAACGGTAATTTCTTCTTTCGGGTCATAAAAATTTCTTGTTTAGTAACCCTCCATGGTATTGGTATCAATGTTATTCTAGGCATATTTTTGTGGGTTGAAAATCCTTTTCTAAAGATAATCAAAAATAAAATAAGACGAATACATAGATGAATAAATAAAGAAGATAATAATGAAGTTGTACTTGGTTGATAAAATTAAGAGTCTTTAATTGGAAAGAAAGTGGTTATCTACTGGTGTAAAATAATCTACCCTCGCTAACCTTAAGATATGAATTAAACTTTATTGTCTTGGTTGTGAAACGATAAGTATTCTAAGAAAAAGTAAAATCATTGTTGGTTTGGGGTTATAGTTATGTCTTAGTTAGTAGGGGAGTTTGAACAAGAACACTTTAAGTCTAATACTTCCATTTTGGGAACCCCTTGTGCATCCTTTAGTGAACTTAATCAAGAGAATGCTAAATGAAGTTTTTACCCAAATTCAGTTGGACCCTTAAGTCTCATTAAAAGACCGGTTAATAACTACAGAGATCATGATGATGAAATAAATTGACCTCCTCTCTCTAACCGTTGCCATAGTACTTTGTAACCCTTTTCTTAAGTTATGATAAAATTTTAATCCTTGAACAAAGAAGATTAGGGTTCCGAACCTAAACGATACTCCACTTCTTTTGAGCTTACGCTTGCCTCCTTATGCAATGGAGGTATGAAACAAGTTTTAGTAGTGTGGGTTTAGATAGATAGCCTTGTGGAATTGATTACCTCCTTGTTTTGTAAACGAATTAAACGAGTAAATGTTATATTAGAGATGATCTTAAGATAGTTACTCAATAGTATAAAAGAAAAGAAACCTAGCCCTATAAGAAGAATTGTATGAATCATAACATGAATCTTCTAGACCGCAAAGTCAGGTCTTGAAATTGTATTAGTGAATACATAACCTTAAAGGATTTTTTCGTGGAGTGTCTTGAACTATAACTAGGTATTACGGGTTGGTCTTTTTTGCGGTGTCTTGTCTAAGAGAAAAGTGAACTATCCTTGATGGGTGTTGAGTGTTTCCTTGTTGCCCTTGTGGTCATCGTTGTGTCAAGTTGTTCAAGGAGCTAGTTGTAGCCATGTTGACCACCTTTTGTGTCATGCTATGTTCCAACAAAAAAAAAAAACTCGTATTTTGCTATGTAGTCTCGTGTGTCTAAAATAGTGGGTGTTACAAGACTAGTCATGCAATGTGCTTTCCTCGGTAGCATTCCACACCTCCGGTATCATATCATCCGACACAAACAACTTGAGAAGTAATTTATCTTGGTTGACCTTCACTACTCGTGATTAATTTATCACAATCATGAAATTTTGCAAGGGTCAAAATCTTATGGCTCCTTAATTTTTGCCTAGTAATTTTTGCTAGTCCAAGTAGAATTAATTTTGAAATATTTGTCATTTTATTATTCCAAAGTAACAGAAATAATAAAATAATATATTATTACTCAACAAATAGTCCCAAATTGATTACTCCAATGCATACATTTATTACCGAAAAACAATATTATTCTGCCCTCGAACTGCCCAGGAATGAAAAAAATAATGAAAAAAAAAAAAATATTAACCAGGAATGAAACAGGATGTCCTCACGATCTGTTCCCCATATTTGTCCAATTTTTTCAAAAAAAAGAGAAGATAAATGAAACAAGAAATGACTGTATTTGCCCTCGAAAAACAACCTTGACTGTTTTGACTTTGACCACGATAACAGTATTTCTCTGCTGCAGCCAGATTTATGTTCAATTTTAATGGCACTGCTTCAAAAAAAAGTTTGAAAATGTCTTCATTCACGGTATTTGCCCTCAAATGCTTAGAAACTCCTCATGATTGCATGACAGGACTGTATTTTTACGATTTTCCTTCTGCCCCTCGCGAATGTAGAGAAACTGTGTATCACCTACAAAAATTAGTAAGAAGTGAACTCACATTTCATGAATAGGAATTAAAATGCCCTGATATGACTGTATTATTCTCTAAATACCTTCACGTTTTATCAAATTCGTGCCTGTTAGGACTTCTCGCAATGAATTACCAGTTCGTGCCTCTTGGAGACTTCCTCGAACTGCGACCTTGAGCGACCTTGGACGCTCTGATAATAATTAGCATATGAAATAATTCAGAGAAGGCTAAATGCACACTCTAAAAAAAGTGGACTTGCACTCAATGCTATCACCAGCCCAATCAAAATCAGTATAGCCAATGAGATCCAAAGTACATCTAGTTGAATAATGAATCCCATAGTTGATGGTTCCCTGAACATAGTGAAGTATTCACTTCATAGATTTCCAGTGTAGCTCATGAGGCTCCTGCATGTATCTGGAAACAACACCCACTGCATATGATAGATCTAGATGAGAGTGAGTGAGATAAAGAAGACTACCCACAAGTTGACGGTAGAGTGTGCAATCAACCAATGGTGTATCCTAGCCATCCTCAAGCTTTACCCCGATAGGAAAGGTGTGATTGTTGGCTTATAGTCACTCATGTGAAATTGAGCCAAGAGATCCCTCGCATACTTGGATTGAGAAACTTGGACACCTGATTCATTCTGGCTGATTTCAAGACTGAGAAAAAAGTTGAGGAGACCCATGTCCGTCATGGAAAATCTATCATGCAAAGTTGCTTTGGTTGCAGCAATGGTTGTGGCTGAATCACCTGTTATTAGCAGATCATCTACATAGAGTACTATGAGCAACAAAGAGTCAGATGTTCTCAACATATAAACATTTGGATCAGATTTGCATCGCATGAAATTTTGAGACAGAAGGTAAGAATCCATTTTGGCATACCAAGCTCTAGGTGCCTACTTGAGGCCATATAGTGACTTCTTCAGTTTGCATACCAATGAGGAATTTTGAACATACCCTTGAGGCTGCTCCATGTAGATCTCCTCCTCAAGATCACCATGAAGAAATGCATTCTTCACATCCATGTGATGAATCTCCCACCTTCTTGATGCTGCAATGGCAAGAGCCAATCGAATGGAGTCCATTTTTTCCACCGGAGAAAAAGTCTCATCATAATCAATGCCATGAACTTGTTGAAAACCTTTGGCTACCAACCTTGCTTTGTATCTGCTCACTAGACCATCTACTGATTTATTTGTTTTGTAGATCCACTTACACCTTACAAGCTTATGATTGGATGGAAGTGGAACCAAGTCCCAAGTTTGATTCATAATGAGAGAATTGTACTCCTCATCCATGGTTGCTTCCCAATGAGGATTCCTGCAAAGATCTGCATAAGTTTGAGGATCAAATGCTTGAATCACATAGGCATGCATTGGCATAATGATGGGATTGGTAGCAGAAAATGCATGAGGCACATCATAAATATCAGCCAAGCTCCTTGTTCTTTGATTTCTTATAGGAGATATTGAATCATCACTGGAAGCCCAATTGGGATTTGGATCTAGATCTGGGTCTGCACATGCATGCACATGTTCATCTGATTCAGATTTAGATGAATCTAAAATCAGATCAATGTGATTATATGCATCATCCTTGAGATCAGTAAGAGTAGGTAGCATAGAAGTGGTGGCATGTTGCTCCCGAGATGCTTGCATGGGAATTTCATCAAAATAGACACTCCTCTCAATGAAGAGCGTTTATGTAGAAAGATATAGCAATCTATAACCCTTCACACCATCTGGATATCCAACAAATATGCATTCTTTTCTTTTAGGCTCCAAATCCTTCCTCTTGTCTACAGGAATACGGGCCCATGCACGTGATCCAAAAATGTGGAAATGTGTGACTTTCGAGTTGCCTGCCACTCCATGCTTCTAAAGGTGTTTTCCCTATGACATATTTGTGAGGAGATCTATTTTGTATGTATGAAGCACAATTGATTTCTTCAGCCCATAATTTGGAGGGAAGAGACCTTGCATGCAACATACAACTTGCCATCTCTTTCAAAGATCAGTTCTTCCTCTCAGCTACCCCATTTTGTTATGGAGTGTAAGGAACTGTGTTCTACAATTGTATTCCTACTTCATCACAAAAATGTTGGACATCATTGTTGACATACTCCCCCCCATTATCTATGTGGAGGATCTTGATCATTTTCCTAGACTGCTTCTCGCATGAGCTTTGAAGATCTTGAGATGCTCAAACACTTCAGACTTGAATTTGAGAAAATATACCCATGTATATCGTGTGCAATCATCAATGAATGTTAGCACATATTTAGCTTGGCTCATGGAAGGTACAGGAAATGGGCCCGTAAGATCACTATGAACAAGCTCTAATGGAGAAGAGGCTCTCCATGCATGCCCCTTTGGAAACTTTTCTTATGGATGCTTTCCAAGAGCACAACCTTCACAAACTCCATCAGAAAATTCTATGGTAGGAAAGCCTTTCACCATCTCTTGTTTGCTAAGTTGCTGCATGTATCTAAAGTTTAGATGTCCAAATCTTTCATGCCAAATTATACTTTCATCATTTGCATGTGTTAGTAGTAAAGTAGAATCTGATTTGGAAACAAAGTTAGAGAAAGTGTATAGATGAGATTGATGATTCACCTTACCAACAACAATTTTGGAGTTGTCTTGCATGTCATAGATGCTCACTGAATCTGGTGTGAATTCAACTCTCTTGCCAGTTCCAGTATGTGTCATTTGATACATAGAAAGAAGATTAACAGAAAGCTTTGGAATATGTAACACATTCTCAAAACTTCCAATTCCAACCTCCATCCTCCCTATTCCAGTTGCCTCTATAGAAGAACCATCTCCCATGAGAATAGGAGAACCAGAATATGGTTTCAAAGAAGAAAGAGTATCTTTTGTGGCTGCCATGTGGTGTGAAGCTCCAGATTCGATGATCCATGCATTAGAAGAAGAATGAATAGAAATCAAGGCATGAGCATTTTCCCTTGTTTTTGGTGCTTTTTCTTCCTACTTCTTCTTGGCACTCTCTGGGATAAGGCTACCAAGATTATGCTATGAAGTGACTATGCCATGAGATCAATGGTCTTCTTCATGCATGATGATTCTGGATGGTACCCATGGTTGCAATAGTTGCACTTTGAATTTCCTTTTTGTCCCTCTTTTCTTTTGAGCTGTAGATCCATCTAGAGGTTTGGGCTTTCCTTCTTTTCTTGGATCTGAATCCTTCTTTGCTTTTCCTTTGAATTGCTGGTTGGATTTGGAATTGTTCTTCTCACTTGCATGCACAACAAGTGCATGAGCTTTGGAATTCTTCAATGTGCCCATTTTTATAAGCTTATCCTGCTCATGTATTAGAGACTCAATGAAGGTATCCAGTGTGGGCATTTTCCAAGTTGCTCCTATTGTGAGCCTGACTGTGTGGAAAGTAGAGACAAATATTGAATATTCTAGACCCAACTTTGATAGAATAGCAAGGATTAATTTGCCTTCTTCCTTGGATTTGTCAATACCACAACCTTTCAGCTGAAGCAATAAGGCCTTGAATTTTGTGAAGAAATCTTGAATGTTATCAAAACTCCTTGGATCCAATGAGTTGAGCTCATTTTCAAGGATATGACCCCACATCTCATCTTGCTTTCCAAATAGACCCTCCAATGCAGTCCAAACTTGGTTTGGAGTTGTACATGCCTCAACATGAAACAACAATTCTAGAGAGATGGATAAGCATAGCAGACCAAATGCTTCATCCATGCGGTTGAAGTATTTAGTCTTTTCAACTGCAGGATTGGGCTCAACCTCCGTATTCATAACTATCCGATAGAGGCCTCTACTTCTGAGTTGAAGAAGAATCTTTGGCTTCCAATCAAAATAGTTGTATGGTGTGAGAATAGCAGAGGCTGAAAATTCCATTCTTTTCAATAGCTCTGATCTTCAATTACTGCAATATATATATATATATATATATATATATATATATATATATATATATATATTCTTCCAAGCTCCAAACCTACTCTAGTACCATGTAAAATTTCAGCTAAACCTGCAAAAGTCAGCTTAGATCTAGCTGGGAAAGAAAGGAAAACATGCAGATTTAAAATAAAAAAGAACAAGAGCAATGATCGAAACAATTTTCTATTAATTAAGCTGCTTACAATGCATACGAATGAATTATTAAATAGAACTGCAGCAACAAAGAGAGTGCAGTTAAAAGAGGAGTGACAACAAATTAATTTGCAGTTTACAAAATAGACACTCCAGTTTAAAATAGAAACTGTTGTTGCATGAGTTAGATTAAAGTGTCCCTGATTGACCATGGATTAAGGAGGAAGAAACAGCTAACACTAACAATATATTGGTAATTAAGAATTGTCTATGTAATATATGGAGGACAAGTAAATTATATTTCTACGATATTGCAAGATCATTGTCGGAAATGTAGAATTACTACTTCAATGGTAGAAATTTAAACCCAGAACGCCTTGTGACAAAGGGAGCCTGATTGTAGTCTTTAACCACTTATTATTTTTCTGTCTTATTATCAAGGTTCCTTTATCAGTGTGCTTTTAGTTTAGTTTCAGCCTGTGGCTTCATTTCGCTCCTCCATGTTATTTCTACTGGGTATAGAAGAATCTTGAAGTATTGGTCCTCTCCCATGTTTCATCTACTACGCTCACAATAGGCTGATGGTCAATGATGAACTACACCTTTGAGTGGTAGTTTATGCAGCAGTTTCAAGAATCCTCTTACCACTCATGCAACACCTTAAAAACAACCTCAGAACTTTACACTTTTGATTTCAATGAGAAGATTGACAAGAGTTTGACAGGTGGTCTAACTATCAAAACTATATGTAGGGATGAAAAAATTTGTCAAAGCAATAAATTTTTTTTCAGAATTGAGAAAATTTTGAAATGTATATAATTCATCTTTGAGGATAATTTGAAAAATAGATGGTATATTGCACATTAATACCACACAAATATCATCTTAGAGTGAAGCATTTAAAGTGATTATTTATCTACTTTATTGTAATGCAGTTGTGCAGTGGCAGATGCATTACTGAAGAGTACACAAATATGAGAGTTAGTCAAGCGCTATGGAGCAAAACTGCACGTGGATGGAGCTCGTATATTCAATGCTTCCATAGTAAGTAGTTTATAGATCCTCAAATGAAGATGTCTCATTAGCTAGCAATTTGAATATTCTCGAAGTAGCATTTAACATTCATAAATTAAATATGAAAGCATGAGAACAAAACACCATGAACTTGGAGAAAGTAAAATAATTTTACTAATGCATCTTTTGCAGGAATACATACACATACGATTTTCACTCCATCTATGTTTACATGAACAATGAAATGTAAATCTAGATATTTATCTATGAATGTATATTTTCCCATGAGCTCATTCACAATCTTCTTGAATGTTTATACATTTACTATTTCACTAAGGTTTACTTTATAGGTTACAAGAGGAGGGAGGGAGGAGAATACAATCCTTCTCTTGGGTGTGCGGGTACCTATTATGAGTGTAAGGGTGTGCGGGTACCTATTATGAATGTAAGTATGCTACAAGTGCTTCATGTGTACCATTTATTCACATGATGAAAAACACCTTATCACCTCTTTACTTAGAAACCATCTAACTGCCACCATATAAACCATTTGGAAATGGAAGTCGGATATGCATTTAAAATGTCTCACTAAAGTAATAAAATGAAACCCTACCCTTGCACTTCATAAAATAAAATATCAAAACTTTTATTCTCTGTCCCAACCTATCCATGGAGTCCATGCGTTTAAAGAAGCTCAATTTAGCCCGAGACTCCATGAAAATTTAAACAAGTCACCTTTCAAATTGCAAGGATAAATTCATGAAAGCCACAAGTTTTATTTACTGGAGGAAAGGTTTTTTTTGGTAATTATAATTTCCCTTATCTTATCCATGTTTCTACATACCATTCTACCTCATTACACTGAGAGGCATTCCTACAATGGCAGCTAGGGCTGTAATGGAGTGAGTTTCTCACTTTATTCTTGACATTAGATTTGACATTCATTTGACTGTCATGTGACAGTTCATCCATAAATTTGACTTCCAATGCACCGTCACTTAAGTAGTTTTTTTACCTTTTTCTTGGAGAAGTCAATAAACATAATAATAACTTGGCCATGTAGTAATTTTTCAGGCCTTTTCTCTTGAATGGATCTTTTTGAGACGACACAATCGTGTAGCTAAATGATTGCATTTTCCACAAATCAATGGGAAATTGATAGAGAATTTAATGAGGTTTTATTGATTAAATTGGTATGTGAAAAATCCTAGGCTATTTGATGCACGGGTAAGGGTACGAGATATGAGTACGGGCACAATATGCTAAGACGGAAAATTTTTAAAAACCTCTGTACAATACATTGTGGGTAAGTTCAGTACAATATATTTTTTAAAAAGTAAAAATATAAATACATATAAAAATTTAAAGAAAACAACAAGCTTATAGTCTCAACAACCTATAAAATATTAGAAGCCAACAACAAGGTTATTATGAATTGGAAGCCATCTAAAGTAAGCTTTCTTTGATTGAATACAAGAAGACCACAAAACGTTAAATCTATGAGTCCATCTACTAATGGGCTCACAAACATTCCACTTATTGTTAAGGCCCAGGGAAAGGTTAGGGGAGAAGGAAATATTTTCATAGAGTTGTTTCGAGGTAGCCTCTTAGAGAAGGGGGCCTTTGAGCCACCTCGTAGTATCCCAAAATTCATTCTCATCGTCCATAATTAGTCCAGTAGAGGGAGTTGTGAAAGCATTTCTAAGCATTGTATACATTCTAAGAATGAGGAAGCTTATAGAAAGCTTTAAGGTCTATCAATTCCATCCAATTCCCAAATTTGTACAAGTCATGAGATATTTTAATTCCTTTCTGAAACAAAGGAGGGCAAAGCAGCCTCTTGTCAAGGCAAGGATCTTGCTATTACATTTTAGATTCGACAAAATTGATTTGTACGCTTGGAACCTAGTGTCAAGGGAAGAGAAGATAGGCTGCCGAATCACCAAGTGCTTCCCTTGTTCCCATGCCTTCCAAATGGACTGAAGAATAAAAGACCCATGAGGAGAAACAAGAAAGCACTCAAATAGTAAGTCAACCAAATGAATTCATTTTCATCTCTCTTGACCCTTGGGAGTCTATTGGCAATATTGAATCTCATAAAAAAATTTCAAGGTTCAATTCCAGTCAAATCCGTCAAGTTTTATTTATTTATTTTTACTTAAAAAATTAAAAAACCTAGTGGGTACGTACCACATTGTGCCCCGGGTATGTTCCAGGTATGGAATTTTGTACCCGTGAAGTACCTAGGGCATGTGGGTACATACCCATAGAGTACCCACGATGTACCAAAGACTTCGGTGACGTATCGTGCCCAAGACGGGGTACTTGGCGTTTACGTGTAGTCTAGGAAAAATCTAAGCTAAGAACCTTAAATTTTATCTATTGATGTATTTCAAGAGTTTGACTGGTGGTCGAAATATCAAAACTATATGTAGGGATGAAAATTTTTGTCAGCAATATTTTTTTTTCTTGAATTGAGTAAATCTTGAAATGTATATAATTTTTCTTTGAGTACAATTTGAAAAATAGGTGGTATATTGCACATTAAGACCATAGAAATAACATCTTAGAGTGAAGCATTTAAAGTGATTATTTATCTACTTTATTGTTATCCAGTTGTGGTGGAAGATGCATTAATGCAAATTACACAGATAAAATAAGAGAGTTAGCCAAGCGCTATGGAGTGAAACTGCATGTGGATGGAGCTCGTATATTCAATGCTTCCATACTAAGTAGTTTGTAGATCCTCAAATGAAAATGTCTCATTAGCTAGCAATTTGAATATTCTCGAAGCAACATTTAACATTCATAAATTAAAAATGAAAGCATGAGAACAAAACACCATGAACTTGGAGAAAGTAAAATAATTTCACTAATGCATCTTTTCGCAAGAATACATACTGGTGTCCCCAATATTTCACCCTGAAATATGGGACTACCCCTTTTAAAAAAATTATTTTGTTCAAGGTGACGGGTCTATTTTGCATTTGTTTTACCTGCAGTTGTCTTCATTGCTTTAGGATATCTCTAGGAGTCACAAAACTCAAACTTGACAAATACCCACATGCTAAAACTCACTCTATCCCTTCATCAAGTTTTGTCTGAGGGAATTTTATTTATTAAATAAATAAAGTTCTGTTAAAAAATAAAGTGTGCTGCAGTTGAACCCTACTGAGGTTTTTCACACCATTATTGCTTTCGCCTCTCAATGGAGTGTTCACCAGGGAAGATTTTTTACTGACCAACTAATCGGTAGGTTATTTTCAAAGCAATTGTTTGCAACTTATGGGTTTTTCATTTTTATTTTATTTCTTCTTTGTTTTGGTTTTTCTCCATTTTTTCATCTGGCAATCCCCATAGCCTATTCATTCTTCCTATCAGACCTTTTTCCGGGCCTAGGGTTTTGAAAAGCTTTCCAGTGTTTTTAATTGCTAATTAATTTGTCTAAAGGTGACTAGAGCTCAGGATTCCTTCAAGAGATTGCAAGAGGTTGCTTGGTCCAAAAAGGTGCAATAATGGATTTTATGAAAATAAGGAAAATACTACACCAATGCGTAGAGCTTGAGAAAATATGCACTTTTAGAAAAAATGACACCTAAAATGGAGCCATGGAGTGAAAGTTATGACACTTGCAAGTTTTTGCTGCTACATCTTCCCGAACGCTTTTCAAAAATGACAAATTTAATTTTAAGCTTGTGTTTTCTTCTCCAAAAATCAAAATTGGAAAGAAATGTAGTCTTCAGCCGACCACAATTTTCAAAGCTTCCTTCCACTTGAATGTGCACGCCAAAAAGGGAAGTCAAATCCAAAGTAAGTCACATTTTTTTGAAGTTGTTGGGAAGGTTAGAAATTCACACAAATCACTTAAGTGAAAAATGGAAAAATTGGAGCTGCTAGGTAGGGTGAATTTATCTACTGCCTGCTCCTTATGTTTCTTCCACAAAAGCAATTTTAAGTGAAAATGGAAAAATTGGCGCTGCCAGAGCAAGGTGAAAGAAAGAGAAAAACACATCTTATTATTATAAATTGTAGAAAATAAGAAGTAATTGATAAAATTAGCATTCAATTTCCTATATAAGAAATGGATGCCATAAGGAAAGGGCAATTAATTCTTTTGTGTAGAGTTTTTGCCCTAGAAGATATTAGCGCCAAAGGTAGAGGTTGTGGGCATTAATAAATATTTTTTAATTGTCGATAAGCATCCAGTTTTAGCGCTAGGGTTGGAAAGGATTTATTTTTATTATTTTGGCTATTTACATGTTGATGTGAGTGCACAGGGGAATTAAATAATATTTTTAGCTTGCTTGGCATGCAAGTAAAGTCTAAAAATAGAGGAAGTAGGCTTTATAATCAGATCTCGGTGAAGAAATTAGATATTCATGCTATGAACTGCATACTTGTCTGAATTATTTGTAGGAATAATTCATTGGTGCTCATATTGGTGAAAAGAAGGCAAATTCAATGTCAGATACATTGAATATATCTTTAAAATCAGAAGGAGAAATTGCAAGTTCTGCACAAATAGATCCAACTCTCATATTTGCAAGGTCTTCTGGCAGAAATAAAAAAGATCTCAGACAAAAGTTGATTCAGGCACAATGAAGGGTGATGAGTTTTGTCTAAATTGTTTATGGAAAACATTACATTGGTGCACATACTGGAGAAGAACTGCAAAAGCTTCAAGGATAAGAGGGAAGACAAGTTAGAGGAAACACCCGTAAGAAAATCTCAGTCAATTGCTTCCAGATCTAGTTTGGTGAGAATCAAAGGAAAGGATTCAACAACATATGGGAGAAAAAAATCTCAGATTCAAGGTAGAGATATCATTCAGATCATTCATGAGGCAGAGGTGCAATACAGGTTGAATCAACATGCAAAGTATGGAAGAAGAACAAGACTGGGAGTGTTGCAACAACTTTCTTCTTCTTCTTTCTCTTATTTTCTCCGACAAAGTAATTGAGTAATCAATTAAATTGTAAAACTTAAGTGATTGGTTTAAAATTCGTTACTTCAAGTTACTGGAAGAAGTCAATTACTTGGAAATAGGTGGTAGACATGCAAAATAGAAGGTTCTATTTTTAGTTGTAAGGCATGCATGTCATGCAAAGAGGAATTCTAGGGGAAATACTGCCAACTGTTTCCTTTATGGCTTCCACATGCGGAAATTCATTGAAAGTTTCCTATTTGTAATTGCCCTCTATACACTATAAATAGAGGAAGAACCTACGGGTTAAAGGATCACAATTTGTTAATCAACATTCTTGAGTTCCAGACTTTATGTTGTAACCTTTGATGTCATTTCTGTGAAAGCTGAGGAATTTAATAGAGGTGGATTTCTAGAGAACTTTGTGTCAACGGTGCTTTTCTTCTTACTTATGTGTGGATCTTTAGATAAACTTTGTGTTATCTGAGATTTAGATTAGAAGATTTTCTTTTCCTTTACTTCGAATATTGTGAGATCTACTTGTTTATTTAATCTATGTGTATGAGACCAACTCTGTAAACTATTGGTTGAATTACACATCTTCCTTTCTTCTTTCCCAAATTTCATTATTTCCCCCTTCTACAAATACTTCATAAACAACTGCTTACTTGCTACAGAATTTCTAAGCTATGGTTCATGAGCTTTGTAATTAAAGTAAAACCCCATGCAAATAGTTATTAGGATTCATACTTACCAGATTGATAAACATCTTACACGGGAGCCTCACCGATAAATGAGGGAGATTTATCTCATGACTGCCAAGGTTTTTAGTTGTGCAAAAATATAGCCAGCACATACACATACGATTTTCACTCCATCTATGTTTACATGAACACTAAAATGTAAATCTAGCAATTTATCAATGAATGTATATTTTCCCATGAGCTCATTCACAGTCTTCTTAAATGTTTATACATTTACTATTTCACTAATGTTTACTTTATAGGTTACAAGGGAGGGAGAGAGAGAGAGATACAATCCTTCTCTTGGGTGTGCGGGTACCTATTATGAGTGTAAGGGTGTGCGGTACCTATTATGAATGTAAGTATGCTACAAGTGTTTCATGTGTACCATTTATTCACAAGTTGAAAAACACCTTATCACCTCTTTACTTAGAAACCACCTAACCGCCATCATATAACTCATTTGGAAATGGAAGTCGGATATGGATTTCAAATGTCTCACTAAAGTAATAAAATAAAACCCCACCCTTTTACTTCATAAAAGATAATTTTTTTAATCTTTTCCCTAACCTATCCATGGAGTCCACGTGTTTAAAGAAGCTCAATTTATCCCGAGACTCCATGAAAATTTAAACTAGTAACCTTTTAAATTGAAAGGATAAATTCATGAAAGCCACGAGTTTACTTTACTTAGGAGGAAAGGTTTTTTTGGTAATTATACTTTCCCTTATTTTATCCATGTTTCTACATACCATTCTACCTCATTACATTGAAAGACATTCTTACAATGGCATTGGGGCTGTAATGGAGTGAGTTTCTCACTTTATTCTTGACATTAGATTTGACATTCATTTGACTGTCATGTGACAGTTCATCCATAAATTTGACTTCTAATGCAATATCACTTAAGTAGTTTTTTACCCTTTTATTAGAGAAGTCAATAAAAAATAATAATAACTTGGTCATGTAGTAATTTTTGGGGCCTTTTCTCTTGAATGGATTTTTTTGAGAGTGACAAAATCATGTAGCTAAATGATTCCATTTGCCACAAATCAATGGGAAATTGATAGAGAATTTAATGATTAAAGTGGTATGTGGAAAATCTAAGCTAAGAACCTTGAAATTATATCTATTGATGTATTTCATATAGATACATTTGTTTACTATATTTACTTTTAATTGTTATTTTTGGTATACATATACTACACTAGCATAGATAGATAGCTGCCTCAATGTCACTTGATGTCACTTGTTTAGATATCTATACTAGTATTAGAAATACTAGTATTAAACCTGCTCAAATGCGTTCATGACCTTCCCACTTTTTCCTTTCTCTCAAGCTTATTTTGCCTTTCATTTTATCTTACATGAAGTATGATAGATGAAAGACGAGCATGTGAAGCAAAGAGTGTATTGAATCCCGACTATTCATAATGAATAAAACCATCTTCCGCAAACACATGCCGAGACCCAACAAACTATCTTGAACTCTACAAAAACTATTCCATTTGTGTTGGATGTTGGAAATGAGGTGTCTCAACCTTGTTTGGTTTATTCATTTAATATTTTCCTACAACTGTTTCACATTGTCTAGGCTCTAAAAATAGAAATAGGAGTTGTCAAAAGATTCCCATATGATAGTATATCATGGAAGGGCTATTTTTAGAGATATTATGATAGATTTTATGACATTTATGAGGGTCAAAAATAGGGGAGAATATTGTGGACGTGGGAGCCTATTTTTAGACCGAAATCTTGCTCTTTAATGCTATCCACCTCATGAGAGGTTTGGCACATGGTTTTGTAAACCATAGGTGGTTTCTTGTATAACCGGAGGTCTATAAATTGAAGGCTTGGAGAAGCAATTGGTGTAGTGAGTTTTAATCCTCCTAGAATTGTTTCTGGTGATACTCCTGTAAGAAACTTGCTCTGCAAGTGTATGTAATCTTGTTATTAGATTTGAAATACATTGAGTGAGCTTTTGGAGTGTGGGGTTTTTTATCCGAAAGGATTTTCCCCACGTATATCATGGTGTTTGTGTTTTGTTATGAATATGTTGCTAATATTTCTGTAATTGCTTTTTACTATGTTGAAAGTTTTGCATAATATCTCTCCTCAAGATTAGCGTAGGAAGTTGTTCCGCTACTCTTAATTTCCTATCAAGTGGTATCAGAGCCTGATCACCTTTGGTTTCAGTTGTGGGTTGTTGGGTTTTTTGTGCTAATCCGGGTTTGAGTGGGAGCTTGTGTAGAGAATACTTTGTTATCTAGTTGCAGATATTTTTCAAATGGCGAGCACATATGGGAGGATTGACGTAGAGAAGTTTTCTGGCACAAAATTTGAAATGTGGAAGCTAAAGATGGAAGATCTGTTGGTTGATCGAGATCTATGGGATGTGGTGGATGAGAAGGTCTATAGGCCTACGGATCCAATTTTGGCTGCACAATATGATGTAATGGATAGAAAAGCTAAAGGTCTTATTAGACTATGTCTTGCAGATTCTATCCTGATAAATGTCCATGAAGAATCCACTTCGGAGAAGCTTTGGAAAAAGCTGGGTGAGATATACCAAGCTAAGTCTCTAGTAAATAAGATTTTCTTGAGGAAGAAGTTGTTTTCCTTGAGAATGGAAGAAGGTGGACAAATATCTGAGCATCTAGAAACATTTAATATGTTGGTGACTCAGTTGAGCTCGGTTGGGGTTAAAATGGATGAAGAAGAAAGGTGCCAAATGTTGTTGGTTTCATTGCCAGACTCATGGGACAGCCTAGTCATGGCCATTGGGAGCACTTCAGTCACTCTGAAGATGGAGGATGTTGTTGGTTCTCTACTCTCCGAAGAGATGAGAAGGAAGGTCTCTCTGAATGCCAAAGAGGCTTTGAGTGTTCGAGGAAGAACAAAAGAATGAGGAAAAGATGAGAAGAAGCGTGGCCATTCCAAGAATAAGGGGAGATCAAAATCCCCTGGTAAGTCCAAGGCGATATGCTGGAACTGTGGCAAATCTGGACACTTCCGAAGGGAATGCAAAGAAGAAAAGAAAAAGAAAAAAAAAGAAGAAGTATGATTCTGATTCTGAGTCCGAAAAAGAAGATGGAGATGCCTTTATTGCAGCTTTGGCCACTCGTGCAAGTGATAATGCATGGTTGATAGACTCAGGTGCATCTTTCCACATGACTCCTAACAAAAATTGGTTTAGTAAGTATGAAAACTATGATGGTGGTAAGGTGTATTTGGGTGATAATTCTTTCCTTGAAATTGTTGGTCGTGGTAGTATTCAAGTGAAATTTTTTGATGGTAGAATTAGAAGATTTGATGGTGTCTTGCATATCCCAGGACTAGCAAGAAATTTATTATCTGTTAGCAAGCTAATAGATGCGGGTGTGCATGTACAGTTTTTTGAAGCAGGTGTGAAAATGGTGAGAGGTGTTATGGTGATAGCAAGAGGAAGTAGATTGGGTACATTGTACCAACTTGATGCATGCATGCACGGTTGAGTGCAATAGCACTTCGGATAAAACTAAGCCAGTAACTACTTCGCTGAAAAAGGAGAGGGTTTCCTCCTCTGTGGATGGTCGTGGCTTCTGGGTACCCAAGGGTGCTCTGTCTACCGAATCAAAATTACCTGCAGAGAAGACCATGTTATGGCACCAAAGGCTTGGCCACATTGGAGAGAAGGGTTTAAAAGCCCTGAAAAATAAGAACCTCATTGAGGGGTTGAATGATTGCAATCTGGAGTTTGATTTCTGTGAACATTGTATTTATGGCAAACAGAACCGCGTTCAGTTTTACTCGTCTACTCATAAGTCTTCATGTATCTTGGATCTAATCCATTCGGATGTATTTGGTCCTGTTAAGGTTGCTTCTATTGCTAAATCAGTTTACTATGTTACTTTCATTGATGATTTTAGTAGGAGAACATGGGTATATTTTTTAAAAAGTAAATCTGAAGTTTTTAGTCATTTCAAGGAATTTAAGGCTATGGTTGAAACTCAAACTGGGAAGAAAATTAAGTGTTTGAGATCTGATAATGGTGGTGAGTACTGTTCTGCAGACTTTGACAGATTTTGTACAGATTGCGGGATTAAAAGACAAAAGACAACTTCGTATTCTCCGGAGTAGAATGGAGTTGCAGAAAGAATGAATAGAACGTTGATGGAGAAGGCTAGGAGCATGCTTATTGGAGCTGGTCTAGAAAAGAGGTTTTGGGCTGAAGTTGTTACCACTGCTTGCTATTTGATAAATAGATCTCCTACATCAGCGCTTGTTGATAAAACGCCAATGGAGGCGTGGTCGGGGAAAAAGCCTTCAATTAGACATCTGAGAGTTTTTGGTTGTGAGGCATATGCACATGTGCCTAAGGAGAAGAGAACAAAGTTGGATTCTAAGGCTGTCAAATGTATCTTCATCGGATATGGCTATGGTGTGAAAGGATACAAGCTTTGGGATCCTGTTGCACAAAAGGTAATATACTCTAGAAGTGTTATTTTTAGAGAGATTAAATCTTTCCTGTTAATTTTCAGCTAGAACAACATAAAGAAAATGAACAAAAAAAGGATGTGGTTCAACTTCCTTCTACACCTGAGAAAGTTGAATCGAGACCCCAAAATAGACAAGAAGTTGAGGAGAGCTCACCAAGCTCTGAATCTTCAGAAGAGGAAGAAGAAGAGGAAGAAGTGGAAGAATCTCCACCTCAGCTTGTTCGAAAGTCTACAAGGCAAAGGCAACCACCTGAAAGGTATGGGTATTCTCCTGATGATTGGAAGTGTATATTTGCTTTGAGTACTAACATTGATGAACCGAGATCTGTACAAGAGGCTTTGGGTATGAATGATGCAAAGTCCTGGAAAATAGCCATGGATGAAGAGATGGCAACCCTTAAAAAGAATGATACATGGGACCTTGTACCATTTCCTGAAGGTCGGAAACCTGTTGGATGTAAATGGGTGTTTAAGAAAAAGATTGGTTCAGATGGAAATGTTGAAAAGTATAAAGCACGGTTGGTTGCGAAGGGTTACTCTCAAGTTGAGGGTATTGATTATGGTGAGATATTCTCTCTTGTTGCTAAAATGACATCCATTCGGTTTTTATTATCTATTGCAGCAACTTATGACCTAGAGGTTGAACAAATGGATGTGAAAACTGCTTTCCTTCATGGTGATTTGGAGGAAGAAATCTATATGACACAACCAGAGCACTACATGGTGAAAGGTAAAAGCAATATGGTTTGTAAGTTAAAGAAATCCCTGTATGGCCTTAAACAAAGTCCTAGGATGTGGTACCAGAAGTTTGATTCATATGTGTTGAGTTTGGGGTTTGTGCGGTCTAAATCTGATCACTGTGTATATTTTAAATCTGATGGTGATTGTTTCTGGTAATTACTTTATATGTTGATGACATGTTGTTTATTGGGAAAGGAAAAGGTTTGATTGCAGAATTGAAATCTTAGCTCTCTGTGAAATTTGAAATGAAAGATCTTGGTGCAGAAAAACACATACTTGGGATGGAGATTAGAAGAGATCGTGAGAACAGAAAGCTATGGCTTGGCCAGAGTAAGTATGTTTGTTCTATTTTGCAAAGGTTCAACATGCAGGATTGTAAACCACTTTGTGTTCTGTTACTTTGGGAACGAAGCTCTCCATTTCACAATGTCCATCATCCCCATCGAGAGATGGAAGAAATGAGCAGAGTGCCTTACCAGAGTGCAGTTGGAAGCTTAATGTATGCTATGGTCTGTACAAGACCAGACATTGCCCAAGCAGTGGGAGTTCTTTCTCGTTTTATGTCTAATCCTGGAAGAGTGCATTGGGATGCAGTTAAGAGGGTCTTCAGATATTTGTGGGGTACATCAGAGTACTCTATATGTTTTCATGGAAGAGGAGATCAACATTCCCTACATATTCATGGTTTTGTGGATTCAGATTGGGTTGGTGATGTTGATAGCAGAAGATCCACCAGTGCATATGTGTTTACTCTTAATGGTGGTGCAATTAGTTGGATGAGCAAGCAAGCAATAGGTGTGGTCACTTTGTCCACTACTGAGGCAGAGTACATGGCAGCTACTCATGCCTGTAAAGAAGCCATTTGGCTGAAGCGTTTGTGTTCAGATATTGGATTAAAACAGGGTGCAATTACAATATACTGTGATAGTCAGAGCGCAATCTGCCTTGCGAAGAACCCGACTTTTCATGCCAGGACCAAACACATTGATGTTCAGTATCACTTCGTGAGAGATATGGTCGAGGATGGAAGGGTGAAGCTGGAAAAGGTAGAGACAATTGCGAATGTTGTAGATGCATTAACTAAGCCCGTGAGCACAAGTGAAATTCAGGTGGTGTTCCGAGTCTATGGGCCTCTCGGCCCCTAGAAGTTGATCCATGATGGTATCTTTCCCTTGGCCCTTGCAAGGTATTCGACAAGTGGGAGATTGTTGGAAATGAGGTGTCTCAACCTTGTTTGGTTTATTCATTTAATATTTTCCTACAACCGTTTCACATTGTCTAGGCTCTAAAAATAGAAATAGGAGTTGTCAAAATATTCCCATATGATAGTATATCATGGAAGGGCTATTTTTAGAGATATTATGATAGATTTTATGACATTTATGAGGGTCAAAAATAGGGGAGAATATTGTGGACGTGGGAGCCTATTTTTAGACCGAAATCTTGCTCTTTAATGCTATCCACCTCATGAGAGGTTTGGCACATGGTTTTGTAAACCATAGGTGGTTTCTTGTATAACCGGAGGTCTATAAATTGAAGGCTTGGAGAAGCAATTGGTGTAGTGAGTTTTAATCCTCCTAGAATTGTTTCTGGTGATACTCCTGTAAGAAACTTGCTCTGCAAGTGTATGTAATCTTGTTATTAGATTTGAAATACATTGAGTGAGCTTTTGGAGTGTGGGGTTTTTTATCCAAAAGGATTTTCCCCACGTATATCTGGTGTTTGTGTTTCTGTTATGAATATGTTGCTAATATTTCTGTAACTGCTTTACTATGTTGAAAGTTTTGCATAATATCTCTCCTCAAGATTAGCGTAGGAAGTTGTTCCGCTACTCTTAATTTCCTATCATTGGACTGTATACTCTTAGTATCCACTTGTTGGCTCTTTCCTTTGTGTTCATAGAGAGAGATTTCATTCTCAACTTGAAGAGAGAAACATTCCTTATATATTCAAAAACTCAAATTATATAACTTAAAATGAAGCTACTCATTCAAGAATAAGTACTTGTCTTTTCTCTCATTCTCTTTTTAGATCTTGTATTTGCACACATAGATGGTGATAGATTGTTGAGATTGTGCTCCTTCCATGATATGAAACTACAACATCTCCATCCTCCTTTTCTTGAACTAGATGTGGTGAACACATCGTTCTTTGGCATAGAGGGTCGGGTACTCCTTGTCCACATTTTAGGAGATTTAGATGGGCACACATTACTAGCTTCTTCTCTCCTTTTGGAGGATTATCACTTCTGGATGTTAGGAATGTTTCTGGAGATGTATGTTACACTCACCCGAGATTGTGCTTCTAGGCCCACTTAATCCATGCCATTCCACTATGGACAATATTAGATCTTGTATTGGTTTCTTCACGGTTGTGGATGAAGATGTTGATTCTTTGTCCGCCACATTCACTATAGATTAAGGCCATCATTTGCCTCCGAGAGATGGTCTTCATTAATATTATATTCTTTCACAATAGGGATTCTTCTTGCGTGGCTCTTTGTAATGTTTGTATTACATGAAACTGTCTTATCTAACATTGTTGTAGTTCACTTGTTTTCGGTTTATCCAAACTTATTCGATTGGAACCTTTTATTGGTGGCTATCTAGCTTATAGCATGTAATTTTTAGCATATTCTAACAAACGATTCTAAGTTGTTGGCTAAACATACTTTTCTATCATTGATGTTAGATATTGGGAAACCTCTAATTTAATATTCATATCTCAAAATCCCACTTTGGGGTTTTCCTAATATAAATTAAAATCATGTAATCATAAGTAGAACCTATTTATTTCCTTTGCTCGATGTATTAGATCAAATGTAGTAATAAAATGGTTATTCAAGTACGTATAACTTCTTACTTATTTTCCATCTCTTGGTTCTAATGCATTTGATTTTTGTTTAGGCATTGTGGGTTCTGTGGATAGGCTTGTTCGGGATGTTGATTTTGTTTGGTATACTTTGTTTAAATAATATTCTTGGTCTATTTTTTTTTCAATTTTCTGCATTCTTTTGAATATATTCTTTGTGATTATTACAATGAATTCACATACTTCTTTGGAATATTTTAGCTAAAAAAAAACAACAAAATTATTTTCTAGCTTTAATCCTATGTTCTTCATATCCATCTTTTTATCCTAGAACAAAATCTTCCTAATGTATGGATTATTAACTAGTACAATTATTGTTTAAAATTTTTCAACAACACTTCTACTACATATGTAAATGCGGGTGTGCTTGTCAAAGGGTTTGGGAGCTCTGTTGGAAGTGTCATTGTTGGTTCAAAATAATTCATTACAAAAGTTTGCATTTATGATTTTTAACATATTGGCATACAAGGCCATGAAATATTTTCTAGTGCATGTTTGTTTGTTGTCTTTGTAAAGAACTATACTTGTTAATTTTAACTATATTAGATCAAAGTAAGAATCATTGAAATTTTTCCCTCTTCACTTAACTTTAAGAACTTCCACACACTTCCATGCAGGAAACATGGGTTAGGAAGACTTTAGGTGGGGAATGAGACGGGTTGGAGTATTATGTGCTTCAGGTCTTGTTGCATTGGAGAATGTGGTGATAGGCTTCAAAACGACAAAAAAAAGTTCAATTTTAGTTGGTAAACTAACCTTCTTTTATTAAAGTTTTATGTCGGTAATGGTTTGGATATTTTCTTTGGAATGTGTGTGGAGAAAAAAAAATAGCTGCTCGTTTTGAATTTTTTTTGTAAAGAAATTGCAAGTCAATTTTGATGACAATTGTTTGGAGCTTTTCAAGGTTGGGGGAGAGGGTTTTGGAAAAAATACCCCTCCCCATAACCATTTCCCTTGAAAATTATTGTGGGAAAGCTATTTATCTCCACATTGTTCTTCACTTTATGTTTTATGTGATTACACAATAAAACCTTTGTTTACTTTTATCGGGCCATGTTGAGCGAGAGAATACTTGTTAGTGAACACACAAGGAGTCACACGGGAGAGAAGGCTAGGATCAAGGGTGCGGAAGGACATGAAGGACCCGCGTGTGAAAGACAAGTTCAACATTTAGGACTTAACCAATTTTGAGCATGATGGCCTATTTTTAGAATATGGCGTGTAGAACACACCAATGATGCGAGACGTGCGTGCTATGCATTGTCTATTTTTGGAGGATTGGATCAAAGTGTTTTACATGGAGACAAGGTAAGAATAGGATTGACACTTTAGTTAACTGTAAGATGCCTATAGATTGCACACTTGCATGTATGGCTATTCCTGTGAACGATGCGTGGCTATTAATAGCATGCGGTCTATTTCTGGAATAGATAAGCGGTGAAGGGAAAGTCCCCACCCTATATATAAGAGTTTGATGGATGTATGAAGATATAGAGTTATACGCATATGATGAATTATTGTAGTAGGTCCATACGTGCATTGGTATCATTTGACATTATTGTAAGGAGCTTCTGTGTTATTAATAGATGGAAGATATTGGCTGAATGTAAGTGTCATTCCTGTGTGTAATCAAGTAGTGTATGTTATTGATTTAATCATGATTACTATTTAACGCTTGTTCTGTCATAGATCTTAATGTAGCATATAATGTAGAATGATAGATTAGTTATGAATCTATGTGTTTCTTCCTTCATTATGCTAACATCCTATAGAAGCAACCCTAAAGAGGGACCTGATACCTTTGCATGCTTAGGGTGAGCACTCAGTCTAGGCTGAGTGATGTGCCAACACATCTAGGCAGTTATCTAGTAAATTCTAGGCTGCATCATTGGTTCCATTGTTGGGACCTCTTTTTCAGTTTTTTTCAGGATGGTTCACGATGAAGACATACCGGTTAACTCTAGCAAGTATTGAGGAATGGATACATGATCTAGAGGAAGAATATGCATGGCGGTTCAATAGTGGATTTGAGTTTAATGCATGCACTTGGGTAGAACAGAATCTATATGAGATATTTTTGCCATATTTCTAGTAGAATTATACGAGTGGCTTATTGCTTATGCATCTCAACGGAATTAGAGGTATCGCGCACTTATCTGGACGCATGAAGAATTTCAGGCCCTTTATGATGTTGATTTGATTTGGACTCACACTGTGGATACATGGTTTCATGGTGTTCTAAACAGTTATATTTTGGAATATTAAATTTTGACGTACTCTTTCTCGGAGGTAGCTGACTTCCAATTTTGCAGTATCTAAGAGGAGTATATTTGCGAGGTATCCCATTAGCGATCAAGATCTTGATGGTAACTTTGAATTTGGAGAGTAAACCGATGGCTAACTAAACTTCACCACGCGTGAGGGAAGGAATAGGTTTAGTGAAATATGGTAGACCTAGTGGTAGAGAGGCAGAGAGAGGAAAGGCAGATTAATTTTAATGAGGCGCGTGAGAGGGAGATAGAGAAGCAAGCGTTATGTTACGAGAAAGTATGGTGTTGAGGAGAGAGATGACTCGTGATAGATTTATAGCTCACATAGAAGACATGGAGCCAAAGCTTTAGGAACTCCCCCATCTTGGAAAACATGAGTAAGATCCCCCCTTAGCCTCACATAGAAGTGCACCAACAAAGACTACCTGGACCACAAGCACACATCTTAATCCACCTGGTGACCTAGCCCTTGCACTTGGTTTTCCAATATCTATTACGACAAGAAACCATAAAACTAATTTGGGAAGTAGGAGAGCAGGAGTAAGTCAGGGAGCAAGTACAATGGAAGGACAAATGGCTTCAATGATATTTAGAGGACATCCTTAGGTGCATCATCCGCACAGAATGTGACCATGCAGAATGTTGGATTCACCTTTGGAAGTGGAACTACCTCACAGATGGTAGGGGTTCAATATAGTACTATTGTCGGAGCACAGGGGAGTACATCTATAGGTCATATTTCCTCTACAGGTGGAGGATCAGGAGGTATAGGTGGTTTTAGTTCTAGTGGATTTGGTGGTTCTGGAGGCAAAGGGAACATAGGAGGATCTGGATCATGGGGTCAAGGTCTGTAGCAACCATAGAATATTTATATGGAGATGTATCTTTGTCTCCTAGAGTATAGAGGTATAGAGAATGCTTCCGAACATGTGCATATGTGTGAAATCTTATGGCGCACTAAGGGGATCATGTTGCTAAGCGTAAGGAAAGTCAATTTTCTACTGCATTATAGGGACATGCACATAGCTGGTATAGGAAGTTTGAACCTGATCAAACTTGCATGGATTATGCAACATTGAAAGATGCTTTCTTGAAAGAGTTCCATATCCCCGAGTTTGACTAGAAGAGTATTAGTGTGCTCGAGGATATCAAGCAAGTCAGTACTAAGAGTGTACGTGAGTATGATGCTCATTTTAAGAAACTTCTATCTAAGCTATCTTATGATATTCACGCTAGCCAACATGCACAATGGTTCATTGGAGGACTGATTACACCATTTAGAAGGCGTTGTCACATAAGACATACACTAATCTACATGAAGCACTGGAAGCAGCTTTGTGTGTTGAGGAAGTTGGGAGAATTGACAATGGCATTAGTCCATTCTTAGAGGCACATATTGCAGCTATGGAAAAGTAGTTAGAGAAGCTATTAGCAAATTCAGCCCATGAAACGCACTCAAGAATTTGGTGTACAAATTGTGAAGTGGAAGGTCACACCAAGGATAGTTGCCCTCGCATATCTATACACTCATTACTGTTGGATTGTGAGATCTATCATTTGAATCATGATGCTAGTCACTTTCCTTTGTTATAACACATGATAAGGAAGAATGTATCTTGCTTTCTCAAGATTTACAAGTCCACGACCCATGATATTGAGGATTGTCAGTTGATTGGACAGATCCAAGATGCTATAGACATTCGGGTACAATAGACAAGTGTAATAGATAATTCTAAGGGTAAGAATGAGCAATAGGATCAGGATCATAATCCAATGTGCTATGACAAGAATGAGGGCGTTTTGAAGGAGGATGTGGAAGGGGGCGTGGATATCATGGTGGATATGGAGGACGAGGCTGTGGTGGAGGAAGAGGTGAGTTCCCTCGTGGAACATGTTATACATGCGGATCTCCTTACCACTATAGGCGTGAATGTCCTCAAAATATTACATGTTCTTTCTACGGGAAGAACCATAGCTATGAAGAGTGCTCGGACTTATATGAGCATCTGAGTAAGCAACATAAATAAGAAAATAAAGGAACTAGGATGGTTAGAATCTAGTGCATGGTAGAATATTAGTGGATTCCTAAGATAGCGAGAAGGACTTGAAGCATTGAAAAGTGAAGATTATTACATGCGCTAAAGTGACATGTGCAAGAGAAGCATTGCAACACAAGCCTACGATCACCAAGGAGGAGGTTTTGCATGCAAGGTACCCAGATCCCGCTCATCAGAAGGAGGTTTACCAAGATAACATGGAAGTGCTAAGGAATCTTTAGGGTGAGATACAATACTTAAAGGAGCAGAAGAAAGCATTAGAGACATTCAAAACTGATATCGATGATCTGTGAGAAGTGTGTAGAATGTTATGCTAGGAGAACATTATCCCACTATTAGGAAGTTGGTTAAAGGGGAACAATCCACACGCAAGTTTTGAAACGAGATGGCAGATCCTACATGAAAATCTTCCCCCTGATAGCATTGAATATGACAAGGAAATTACTCTAAATGCTATTATGGATGGGTGGTTGTTGAGCAACATATTGATTGATACAGGTGCAAAAGTAAATGTGTTGACATTAGATGCATGGGTACAAATGGGGAGGCCTTTATTATAGCCATAATCTAATGTGTTGTTTATGGAAAGCCATACTAAGGCTAATCATATAGGAGTTTTGAAGGATTCATCTATAACCATACAAAGGGCCAAGTTCACTTTGGGGATTTTGAGAAATTAGCACTTGCAGAAGTGGACAATTTTCTAGCCTTGCTTGGATGCCCTTGGTGTTATGTGAATAATGCTGACTTGAGATTCAATAAGGGGTATACCAGCTTTCAGAACAAGGAGAAAAGGGTTGTTATACCATTGACAGATGGGAAGTCTACTATACGTACCCAAAATTGTATGTACTGTACTATTGAAAAGAGGTTACGGAAACCCCAATGATGATTCAGATCTCTTCGCAAGGTGAACAAAATCTAGAAATCTCACCGAGTATACATTTGCATCCTAAAATGCCTTAATCAACCTTTACATGCTTTATTCTAACCCCTACCCCCTTTTTCCTTGTATTTTGGTCTTTAGTTACAAGACTACCACCTGTGCCGGGCGGTGGTCCCAGAACCGCTACTACCCGCACAGGCGGCGGTCCTACCCACACTTTTCAGAACCTTCCGGTGCACTCAACAACGTGAAAAATCAAGTTGCACTTGCAACTCTCAGCCACTTCTGCTTTGTTTAGAGTTTCTAGCCACTTTGTAATAGTAGTCCTCCATTTTTAATGATAAAGCATGGAAATTTGGACTTTCCTTCTAGTGAGTAAGAATGCTATAAATACTAAGCTTGTTTACAAGAAAATGGCCCCTCTCTCTCTATGTTTTATTATTCAATGTATTTGGAAGTTCCTCAATAAGTCTCAACAGGTTTAGACTTAGCATAAGTTCTCAGCCTCTCAGTTCAAGGCTCCTCATTTTTTTGGTTTAGAGATCACTTGATATCTCTAGTTTCATTTTGTTCCATTGTTGTTCTCCAAACAACTGGCTTAGCATAATACAACATCAATTCTAGATTAAGTTCATTTGAAACTTGGTTCTGCTTAAAGTTAGGTTTTGTTTCGTCACAGGAAGAATAGGTCCTAGAATTTTAGGTGTGTCTTGTCATATCCCTACAACAATCCTGTTAGGAATCGCATATCCAAGCTCTATTATCTTGTGCTATCTCTCTCCTACTTGCATTCTATTCGGTTTACCTCCAAGCTACCACTATTCAAATATCTTCTCCTGCTGCCGTTGTCACATTCTCACCTTTTTGGATTCATGAGAACACGAAGGAATGAAGAGATCACACTGAGGGGACAAGCTACGATACAGCTAGATCTGCCTCTGTTCTGTAGACTCCATGTTTGAATTGGTAAAGTTGTAGTTACAATATATCAAATAGAGTAGCAAATCATTTCATTTCAGTTAAAGCTTGCTTTCAATATTTCTAGGGAAGCTATGGGGAATGATAGCTTTTGAGAAGCTATGATTTGTTTCTCACTTCTGAGGTAAGATTGGAGGTCTTTAAATCAAATGAGTTAGATATTTATATTTGTATCAACTCACAAGTGCATAGGAAAATAGCTACATCTGGCTACCTTTCTTGTTTTAGCTTTATTCTTAGATTAGTTACTTGTTATATGAATTTATTAAATTAATTGCTCTTTAAAATCATTCAAGTTTATATCTTTGAAAATACAAAAAGAACAAACATAGAGATTCATTTTCATAATTAGTTTACTTCATTTATTTAAGTTTGGTTATTTCTTGCATGACTATTACGGGACCAAGAGAGCCAGGGATTACATATTTGAACCAGTGATACCCCAGCCGAATCTCTACACGACATTAGTGGATATAGATCAAGGTCTTAGGATCCACATCTTCCAAACAAAAACAAACCCACAAGCAATTAGTGAACTGTTAAGAAAGTTAAACATCGAAGACGACAAAGCATATGAATTCTGGTCAAATCAACCCAATTATAGATTACCTTGATAGGATGTCTATATGACCATACAAGAACCCTAAAGAGAGAAAACACTCGGTTTTGATCTATTAGTTCCTCACCAAATGAAGGAGACCTCCTTGTTGACATAGACATTGGCTTACGCATACAAGTTACCAGGACACCCATGAGGTATTTCGAGAAGATCACACAACTCATGATATTAAACATAGAGGCTAAAAAAACTTATGATTATTGGATAGTTAGAAGAAGAGATTGATTCTTCACATGAACATAAAGGTCCTTAGGAACCATGAACTCATGGTTACGATCCTGAGGTTCCACTACCCAATGGGCCTACTAATCGAGTTAAGCATTGACACTAGTTTACGTACACTTTGGTATTTAGATCCTCACTTTGCTCCCGCCGAATATCATTACGAGCTTTTTTGTGTTGAAGCAGAGAAATTGATCAAGCTAATATTTTCGGGTCGACAGAAAACCACCCATAGTTTCGAGTAATTTCACTACAACTCTCACTATCACTTTCATGACTATTTCTGGAAATATATACAAAGCACTTATAGGTCACTTTCCATGAATCCAACAACCAATAAATAACATCTCGGCAGAGCTCGACATTGATTGGAGCCTTTGAAAAGATATAGTGTTCAATCGATCCATAACACTAGTTTTAAGTTAGGAGAGCCTTCTTTTCTTTAGATTCACATATCCCGTTATTGTGCATAGAGGATATAGGATTGCCCAACTAATTTGTCCATATCTCGCATATATTTAATTTCCACCATTTGTCTCTTGCACACGACCTCGGGAGGTCGGGGAGTACGGAGAAAGGCTGCTCGATGATTCTCATGCTCACTTGTCACTTTTCTATCATACAAGATTGGTGAAGTGACGTGAAACTAACAACTACTCCTTTTTATTATTGAGTTGTGAAGCTTAATTACTTCATTTTAGCATGTAATTAGAACTTGCTGGAAAATATAATAACCGACGTCAGTTAGAGGTGACCAACGTTGGTCACCAACGTTGGTCAAGGATAACCGGTGTCGGTTAGTACAGGTCAGGAAAAGTGATCCGCACTGGATCATGGTTAACCAGCGTCAGTTACCAGTGCAAGAAAGTTTTAATTAACTCTTGGGAATTAAATCTATTTTTAGCATTAAAGTAGATTTATTGGATGTAATTGCATGACTAAGTGCCCTAAGTTTATAAATGACTATATAAGGATAAAAGCTAGGGTTTAGAAGTAATGAATCATCATAATTACAAGATAATTATGTGAGAGAGAATTCTTGGTGAAGAATTAAAAATTTTGAAGGAAGAAAGTACTGAACATCTGAGAAGTGTAGAAGATTGTAAATCTTCATTGTATATCTTGTCAAAGCTTTGGATAATAGATTGGCTTGTTTATTGGTGGGCATAGCCCACACTGGGTGAACCACGTTAAGTCTAGTGTTGATTTATGTCTCTTGTTTTGTATAATTTCTCTGGTAGAATATCCACTTTTATTTACATGTATGCTTAGATCGATATATATATCATGTACAACTGTTTGTTAACCCAACAATCGGTATCAGAGATTTGTTTTGAGGGTTTTATGTGTTGAAATATTTACTCATAAAGGGTTTTCTGATTGAGTGGGAGCTACAACAATGACAAAAGATAATAAATACAAGGTAGAGAAGTTTGATGGCCAAAATTATCAATTATGGAAGATGCAGATTGAGGATTATCTGTATCAGAGAGATTTGTACTTACCGTTGGATGAGAAGTCTAGACCTACAAAGATGACTAATGAAGAATGGAAGATTCTTGATAGAAAGGATTTGGGATCTATAAGATTGAGCCTGGCAGCATCCGTGGCTTCCAATATTACAGAAGCGGCTTCTACGGTAGACTTAATGAAATCTCTTGCTAATTTATATGAAAAACCTAGTGCTTCAAATAAAGTTTATTTGATGAAGAAACTTTTTAGTTCTAAGATGCATGAAGGTGAATCTGCCTCTAGTCATTTGAATGATTTCGATCTATTGTAAATCAGTTAAAATTAGTTTCAATACTATTTGATGATGAAGTAAAATCACTTTTATTCTTATGTTCTTTGCCTGATAGTTGGGACAACTTGGTAATGGCTATTAGTAATACAACATCTGCTAATAATATTTTGAAGTTTGATGATGTGGTTAGTATAATCTTGAATGAAGAAATTCATAGGAAAAGTACAAAGGAAACATCATCTAGAAATGCTTTGAATGTAGAAAGCAGGGTAGGCAGAAGGAGAGATCCAAGAGTAAGAGTAATGGGAAATCAAATTCAAGGGATAGAAGATCTAAATCCAGAAGTAAGGGAATTACTTGTTGGAAATGTGGAAAGAAAGGACATGCAAAGAAAGATTGTTAGTCAAAGAATAAAGATAACCAACAACCAGACAAAGGTAAAGAGGTGAATCTTGCTGCATCAGAGGGAATGCAAGATGCTCTTATTCTTTCTTTAAATAGTAGAATTGAATCATGGGTTTTAGATTTATGAGTTTCTTTCCATGCAACCCCTAATAAGGGTTATTTCAGAAATTATGTCCAGGGCAATTTTGGGCATGTCTATTTGGGTGATGATGAACCTTGCAGTATTACTGGTAAAGGGGAAGTTCATCTAAAATTGCAGAATGGAAATACATGGGTATTGAAAGATGTGAGGCATGTGCCAAGCCTCAGGAGGAATCTTATTTTTGTAGGGCAACTAGGTGAATCTGGTTGCATGGTTACTTTTATAGGAGACTCTTGGAAAGTCACCAAGGGTGCTTTTGTTGTGGCAAGAGGTAAGAAGGTAGGAATGTTATATTTATCTACCTGTATCATTGATTCCTTTTTGCATTATCTACTTCAGATTCAGATGCATGCATGTGGCATAATTGGTTGGGTCATATGAGTCAAAAAGGAATGCAGATCTTAAAGGCTAAGGGTAAGTTATTAGATTTGAAAGATTTAGATCTTGATTTCTGTGAGCATTGTATCTTTGGAAAGCAAAAGAGAGTGAGATTTCTCAAAGTTGGGGCAACTAAGGAGCAGAAATTGGAGCTTGTACACTTAGATGTGTGGGGACCAGCTCAGGTAGCTTCTCATGGTGGATCCCAGTATTATGTTACTTTCATTGATGATGCTACAAGAAAGGTATGGGTTTATTGTATTAAACACAAATCTAATGTTTTTGAAACTTTTAAAAGATGGAAAGCCCTTGTTGAGAATGAATCAAATTCTAAGTTAAAGTGCCTTAGATCTGACAATGGTGGTGAATATTGTAGCAAGGCTTTCAATGATTATTGTTCAGTGAATGGGATACGTAGAGAAAGAACGGTTCCAAGAACACCACAGGAGAATGGTGTTGCAGAGAGAATGAACAGGACAATCATGGAACGTGCTAGAAGTATGAGGATACATTCTAGATTGCCCTTACAATTTTGGGCAGAAGCAGTTGATATAGCGGTTTATTTGATTAACCGTGGCCCTTCAAGTTCACTAGATGGAGGAATACCAGAGGAAGCATGGACCGGAAAAGAGGTAGATCTTTTCTTAAATTTTTTGGTTCAGAAGCTTTTGTGCACGTTGATAGAGAAAATAGAAAAAAGTTGGATGTAAAATCCAAGAGGTGCACTTTCATTGGTTATGGATCTCGTGATTTTGGTTTTTTTTTTGGGATTTAGAGAATTCTAAAATTGTTAGGATTTGTGATGTTGAATGGAATGAAAAGAGAATGTACATGGATCAAATTTTGGTACCCAAGGATGAGAAAATTAAGAAGTTTATTGATGAAAATGAACTCTCGGGTTTTAAAGAAACACCTTCAAAAATACACAGTAACCGTGGTCGGTTAGGCCTTGACCGACATCGGTCAGATGAACTACCGATGGTTACAGAGGATTAGAACCGGCGTCGGTTATCCAAACCGACGTCGGTTAGAGGTGACCAAGCATCAGTCACTGTTAGAAGTTGATACTAATGTCCAGGAGGTCAGATTGAGCCTCCAGTACCCCAAACTCCTGTGAGAAGGTCACAAAGGGTAAGTAAACTTCCAGAAAGATTTTCACCTTCTCTATTTTATCTATTATTGACTGATAGTGGTGAACCAGAAAGATTTGAAGAAGTAATGCAGGATAAAACTCGCATTCATTGGGAGCATGGCATGGATGAGGAGATGAACTCTTTAGAATAGAACTAGACTTGGGATTTGGTTAAATTTCCAGCAAGAAAGAGAACATTGTAGAACAAGTGGGTTTATAGGATTAAGGAAGAAGAGGGTGGATATAAAAGGTACAAGGCAAGGCTTGTAGTAAAGGGATTTGCACAAAAGGTAGGTATTGAATTTGGTGAAATATTTTCTCTTGTTGTTAAGATGACTTCTATTCGTACTATATTGAGTTTAGTTATAGTAGAAGATTTGCATTTAGAGCAACTAGATGTGAAGATGACTTTCCTTCATGGTGATTTGGATGAAGAGATTTATATGTAGTAGCCGCTTGGGTATGAAGTCAAGGGTAAGGAGAAATTAGTGTGTAGGTTGAAAAAGAGCTTATATGGGCTCAAAAAGCTCCAAGGAAATGGTACATGAGGTTTGATAGTTTTATGCATGAGCATGGTTACTTGAGATGTGAATCTGACCATTGTGTTTATTTCAAGAAGCTTGAAAATGGGAGCTATATTATTTTGTTATTGTATGTGAATGATATGCTTATTGCAGATCTAGTATGCATGACATTGGTGAGCTTAAGAGAAAGCTAGCTCACACGTTTGCAATGAAGGATTTGGGAGCTGTAAAAAGAATTCTTGGCATGCAAATACATAGAGACAAGAAAAACAAGAAATTGTATTTGTCTCAAGAGGATTATATCTACAAGGTGTTAGAAAGGTTCAACATGCAGAATGCAAAACTTGTTAGCACACCTATGGCTGGACACTTCAAATTGAGTAAAGATCAGTGTCCTTCATCACAAGAGGAGGTCAAATACATGACACGAGTGCCATATGCTTCAGCAGTTGGAAGTCTCATGTATGCTATGGTTTGTACAAGACCAAACATTGCACAAGTAGTGGGAGTTGTGAGTAGATATATGGCTAATCTAGGTAAAGAGCATTGGAAAGTAGTCCAATGGATACTCAGTATTTGAAAGGGACATCTAGCATGTAGTTATGCTATGGAGGTTCGGATATTTCATTACGTGGCTATGTTGATTCGGATATGGTTGGAGATCTAGATGGTAGGAGGAGCACTACTGGATATATTTTCACAGTAGGTGGAATGGAAGTTAGTTGGATTTCGAGATTGCAGAAGGTTGTGGCTTTGTCTACTATAGAGGTAGAGTATGTTGCAGCTACAGAGGCTAGCAAGGAGATGATATGGATGAGTAGGTTCATGGAAGAGTTGGGAAAGGAGAAAAGTAATTGTAAACTATTCAGTGACAGTTAGAGTGCAATTCATTTGGAAAAGAACTCAACATTTCATTCGAGAACGAAACACATTCAGTTGAGATATCACTTCATATGGTAGGTATTGGAGGATGGAAAGTTGAATCTGGAAAAGATTCATACAAGCAAGAACCCTACGAGATATGCTAACGAAGCCATTAGTAAAGGAGAAGTTGGAGCTACACTCCACTTCTGTTGGTCTTCGAGTTTGAAACTTGAAGAGGAAGAAACAAAGCCAAGGAAGGATCCAAGAATGATGATGTACATGTATGGTGCAGTAATTAAACTCCAAGTGGGAGATTGTTGAGTTGTGAAGCTTAATTACTTCATTTTAGCATGTAATTGGAACTTGTTGGAAAATATAGTAACCAACATCGGTTAGAGGTGACCGGCGTTTGTTAGGGCTAACCGGCATCAGTCAGTATAGGTCAGGAAAAGTCATCTGCATTGGATCAGGGTTAACCGACATCGGTTACCTGTGCGAGAAAGTTTTAATTAACTCTCGGGAATTAAATCTATTTTTAGCATTAAAGTAGATTTATTGGATGTAATTGCATGGATAAGTGCCCTAAGTTTATAAATGACTATATAAGGATAAAAGCTAGGGTTTAGAAGTAATAAATCATCATAATTACAAGATAATAATGTGAGAGAGAATTCTTGGTGAAGAATAAAAAAACTTGAAGGAAGAAAGTAATGAACATCTAAGAAGTGTAAAAGATTGTAAATCTTCATTGTATATCTTGTTAAATCTTTAGATAATATATTGGCTTGTTTCTCGGTGGACGTAGCCCACATTGGGTAAACCACGTTAAATTTGGTGTTGATTTATGTCTCTTGTTTTATAAATTCTTCTGGTAGAATATCCACTTTTATTTGCATGTATGCTTAGATTTGATATATTGTTTGTACAACTGGTGTGCTAACCCCCAAAGCAAGACCTCGGGAGGTCAGCTACAGAGAAAGGCTACTTGATGATTCTCATGCTCACTGTCACTTTTCTATCATACAAGATTGGTGAACCTAATGTGAAACTAACTACTCATTTTCATTTCTATTTATTTCATCCACCTTTGCACTTTCCCATTACTTTGTGGGTATTTATATACCCCCAAATATGTAGGATACGACGCATACGATAGACCTATCTCGGGTCTCGAAGCATATTATGGTTAAATGAGTAGATATGAGTCACCCTCACTTTCTGCATGGGCTGATAACTACTCAAGCAACTACTTGTCATCACAAAATCCTACTAAAAAAACTAGATCTAGTTCTTTGTTTTGAATTGAGGATTTGGACCAACTCACACAAACACAACAACCGAAGCCCTCAGCTCTAACAATATGATGTTTCTTTGGAGAATCCATTTCATCTCCTTGGTTTTTATCTAGACCACAAATCAGTAGGTAGTTAGAACCACTCCTAGTTTTAGATGAGGAGTACTTAACACGCTACACTAGAAGTGAACAACGCTTCCAAAACATATGCCCACCTATAGGAAGTTTACAAACACAACCCGACACCCTGCTCTAAGAAAACACCCCAATTCCTCCACCTATGGAAAATACTCTTGGTGAAGTTTGGCGAGTAATGATCAATTCAGAGCAGGTACCATACCCTCAAAACCTCAAGGGATGCCGCAACAACCACCATGAAAGAACATTGTATCATCACCAATCGAATTCATCTTGGCTCTAGTTGAAAGGGGTAGAGGGCTAGAAGTTGCTCAAGAAAATCAAGATTCACAATCGGGAAAGTAGGAACTCCCAACCCTTCGTATCATCCTAGCTAGGTTGACGTCCTTATGGGAACATGCACGTTAGGCATGCCTCCTCAACAATCATATAGCTATCCACAACAGACACCAACTAGAACCGCATTTTCAAACGTTGCTCCAGTTAAAAATATGATACCTCCCGGTTTAGTACCAAACAATCCATATCAGAGTAATGATCCTCCCTACTTAAATATTTATTCAAAATCACCACATGGAGATATGTTCTCTTCTCCTAGGACGTTCACTCAACCACATGGGTTTCCTTACGCCCCTGTAAATACATATGCTATGTCATATCAACAACCCATTACACCTCCACTCCCTTAATAGGCACCATCTATGGTTGAAAATTATGCGGTAGGGACTTACTCAGAATATTTAAAAGAGCCTTTAGATTTCACCATATGAAGTGTTATGCTTCCAAGACCTCTTCCGATTTTCCTAAATTCAAGGGGGAGGGAGATCCAAACGCACATATCAAGGCCTATGCCATGGCCATTCGAGAAATTCTCCCTTGGGATGTGGTTATTGCTAAAATATTCCCTAAAACCTTGGAAGGAATTTACCTTTATTGGTATTATATAATACCGAAGCCTCAATACACTCGTTCAAACAACTTGTGTCAAAATTCATCAAAGCTTTCAACATGAACAAACTGTTAAGAAATTGGCATTAGGGAATTCTTACACATTAAACCAAGGCACAATGAATCTACTGCCCATTTCATTCAAAGATGGTGTACAGTCCTTTACTCTTCAACAAGTACTCCAAACATGGATTAGATGGAACTATGCGATTTATTTCTTCATTCTCTCAATAGAGAGATAAAGGAAGAAGTCTAGAATTTCACACTAAGGACTTATGATGAAGTACTTGAGAGTGCTCTCCGAATCGATCAAGCAGTGATAGAAAGTGGTCGTAAGACTTATGGAACAAACGGGAGATTAATCACTCCCAATCAAAACACTATGACTTATCCCAATATGGGAAATACCAATCAAGGACCCAAGATCCTTAACAAAAACCATGGGGTTACAACAGATGGAGTCACTGATCAAGTCAAAAGACCAAATGTTGTGAACACCCCCAAAACCTGATAATAATCAACGCAATAATAAAATTACTCCAGCAATCAATATGGTGGATTTTAATCATCTACCACAACCACAACAACAACAACAACAACAACAACAACAAATCTAGTCACAAGGCCTTTCCCGAGGCCCAGATGGATATCAAAACCAAAACCAAAGGCAACAGCCTCAAAATTATAATTATAACAATCAGCAGCCCAATCAAAACTTTGGGCCACAACAAGATTTAAACCAATGACCACGAAACTATAATCCCAATTTATATTGCGGCTTCCACAAAATCTCGAGGTCATGATACTAGAACTTTCCGTGATTACAATAAATTCTTGGAGCATTTACTAGAAAATCAAAGACAACTCTTTATAGATATGTTTCTGGAAAATTCTATACCAACCACACCAAATACCTACCACGGATCGGTTTCTCCTCAAAATGAACCTCTCAAGATTTTCAATGATCTTGTCCTGAACTATTCTAGCAACAATGGGTTAGATCCAAGTGGAACAAATAAAGGTGTCATAATAGGAAACAACAACCATGAAGCTTCAACTTCATCGAATCCAATGGTTGCACCGCAATTAGGAACTCGACCACAAGCCAAGATAGTTGGAATGGTAGAATTAGACCTTGAGTTGCAAGTAGAAACTATAACAAGAACACATGACTACTCTTCTTAGCCAGTTCTAACCTATTCACTAATACCAAACAACACTCAACAAACACTAGTAAAACCAGTAGGTGCCTATGATTTGATTATTGACTTAACAAAGACCTTCTCTCACATTTCCTTTTTGGATTTGTTGAAGAACTCTCCCACTCACAGAGCTACTCTCTTAGAAGCATTAGGTCTCGGTTATCTCGTCAACATCACCCTCCCCTGAAACGCAAGTAAACCATGTAGAATTTAATGTCTACCCTCCAGGGAAGCCAGATAGGGATACTGATTTTATATTCGACATAATTAAAATGCCAACAGATGTTGAAATCTCACGTAGAGGTGATCCACCCTTGCATTTATAGGTCTAGATTTATAACAACTACGTTAAGCATGCAATGATTGATGATGGGGCAGCAGTTAACATAGTCCCCTTCACTTTTCTTCAAAATATAGGATATGGAGAAATGAATTGTTCCTCGACATGAAACACGCTAAGGGGATATGATAGCCTCAAGGTAACTTCAATCGAGACTATAGTGCTACCAGTCACTTTAGGACCCAAAACAATCCTCACCAAATTTTATATTATAGATTGATAAACCAACTATAATACTATTCTCAGTCGCCCTTGGATACATTGCATAAATTTAATCCCTTCCATGTTATTCAAGAAGTAAGATTTCTACACCTAGGAAAGGTCTTTGTAGCACAAGGTGACCCAAAACCTTTCGACATACACCTAGTAGACTTGAAGAAAAGACCTAACGTCCATTCTAAATTTGAGCTCCCAACAAATCAGCTCAACAAACTAGCCAATATAAACCCAAAAGTGAAGATGGTGCCTACGACAGAACTAGAAGTCACAAACTTAATTAAAGGTGTCCCAACAATCAAAGATGAGTCCATCACTATAGAAACAATTTCACTAGGAATCACTCCAAAAATTGGCGAATTACTGGAGAAAGATCTTTGAATTATAGGACATACCATAGGAATTGGTTCCATACCCGCATGACAAATTTTGTATGGTGGAAGTAACTGAGACAAGGGAAGTAGAGACTAAGGGTGTCCCAACTTCCATTTTTCCAAATTATTATTGGACTCTCCACTTTGATGGAGCAAAATGTTGTTTCGGTGTTGGGGCAGGTGTGATCCTTACTTCACCCGAGGGAAAGGTTCTACCTTTCGCTTTCAAATTAAACTTTGAGTGCACAAACAATGGGGTTGAATATAAAGCCCTCCTTCTTGGCCTTATCATTTCCAAAAGGATGGACATTAGTAATATTAGAGTACTCAGAGACTCACAATTAGTTGCAAACCAACTATCGAGGTATATGAGACTAGGGTGAACACCTATAACTCTATAAAATGGAAGTACTAAAACTAACGAAGGGATTTGACTTCATATCAATTGAAGCAATCCTGTAAGAACAAAACCTTCTCGCTGATTCTATAGCAACCTCAGCTTCCCAATTCACTCCAAGCAATGAATTGGAAAATACTAATTTCATGGTATCAATACGTACTGAACCTTTGGTTCATAAAGTACCAATAATCCTGATATCAACACATGTGGAAGTTGAGAATAAGTCTACCACTTTAGATCACTCTGATAGTGATAAGGTGACCCTTGAATATCTAAACGCCTTACAGAGCTACATCTCACTCATTCCATAATTGATTTCTCTCTAATCCCATGCTCCTCTTCCTATTTTGGAAATCCCATGATAGAATCTCCCCGCAAGAGAATATCGAAATCTATGAGGTGGAGAATGAAGGGAGTTTTGAATTACCCCAGCCCCTCCCAAGTTTGAGGAAGGAAATGCCTCCTTAATCGAAGGAACCATAGACATAAATATTGAAACAGAGGAAGAACCAAATATTTTAAAATTGGGATCCTCTTTAACTCCAGAGGAGATAGAAATACATACTCAGATCCTCAAAGAACATCAAAAGGCTTTTGCATTTAGTTACAAATAAATGATGGGAATTACACCACATATTGTGGTACACAATCTTGTCACCAAACTAGATGCAAAGCCAATCAAAAAAGTCAAGACCAATGAAGCCAAAAGTGGCTCTCATGGTGAAAGAAGAAGTGATGAAACTCCTCCAAGTGGGGTTCATCAAACCAGTTGACTATTCTCAATGGATATCTAATATCGTCCCCATTCTAAAAAGAATGGGAAGATACGCATTTACATAGACTTTCGGGACATTAACAAAGCCTGCCCCAAAGATGAATTCCCTTTACCATCCATCGACGTTATTGTTGATGCAACAACTAGATTTGAGCTGTTGTCTCTCATGGATGGGTTCTCAAGATATAATCAAATTAAAATATCCAAGGAAGATCAAGCCAAGACCACATTTATAACTCCTGGGAACCTACTGTTATGTTGTCATGCCGTTTGGTCTTAAGAATTCTAGTGCTACATACCAATGGGAAATGACATACATATTCCATGACCTTATTCATAAGATCATGGAATCCTACGTAGATGACTTGTTGGCCAAGGAAAAAAAGTGTTGTGATCACCCAGAAGTGCTCGTATCATTCTCTCACGATTGATCGAATATGGCGTCACATTGAATCTAGAAAAATGTGTATTTGGTGTAACAGGAGGTAAGCTTCTAGGTTACATTATATTATCACGAGGGATTGATGTCAACCGGCCAAAATCTGGGTTGTTCTTGAAATGATTCCACCATCAGATGAGTCTGGTATTAGATCATTTCTTGGGAAACTCGGTGCAATTTCGAAGGTTCATCCGGACTTAAGTTTTGTTGTTCATCCAATCAACAATTTATTAAAGAAATATTATAGCATTGATTGGACCAATGAATACAATGAGGCCTTTAAGAAGTTAAATGCTTCTTGTTGTCTCCTCCCATGCTAATGCCTCCTAGACTAAATCATCCTTTGATCTTGTATTCATGGGCTATTGATGTCTCACTAGCCTGCATGTTGGCTCAAGAAGATGATGATAAACAAGAATGTGTAGTTTACTTCATTATTCAAACGTTTCTCGACTATGAGACATGTTACACACAGGAAGAAAGAGAATGCCTCACCATAGTCTTTGAAAAAATGCTTAAGACATTACATGCTAAATCAAGAAACAAGGGTGATCGTCAAGATAGATCACTTATAGACATTCCTCATGCAAGGGTCTTTGTCTAAAAAGGCTGGATGTTTCATAACCTTAATGGGTGAATTTGAACTAACATTTGTAAACCAAAAATCCATTAAGGGGAAAATCATTACAGACTGGTTGGCTGACAATCCATTAAATGGAGGTGATCTGGTAGATCTAGACTTTCCCTGATGAGTGTGTATATTTTGTTGAAACCAGGCCCCCTATCTCTGCATGTCCTTGGTACACCGACATAATCAATTTCATCATGGACCACACATACCCAGAAGGGGCCACATCCCAACAAATAAGGTGGTTACGCATTATCATTGCTAAATATGTCATCTTAGAATAGGTGCTCTATCACAGAGCCTTGATGGAATGTTGTTAAGATGTGTTGACATGGAAGAATCCATAAGGATTATTTCTAAATCCCATAGCGGGGTATGTGGAGGCCACTTTGGTGGACATGCCACTTCTCACAAGATACATAGATGGGCTATTTCTGGCCCACCCTAGAACATGACGCAGTAGAGTTTGTGCACAAATGCCACAAATGCCAAGAATTCTCCCATGAGATTCACATGCCAGCATAAGCTCTGCAACCAATCGCAACCCCTTGGCCCTTTTCCATGTGGGGCCTAGACTTGATAGGGAAATTCTCTCCCTCGTCAACAGATGGCCATAACTTCATAATCATAGCCACATAATACTTTATAAAATGGGTAGAGGCCATGCCTCTCACCACCGTACTAGGTTCTGTAATTGCTAAGTTTATTCTAAATCAAATCATTTGTAGGTATGGTGTCCCACAAGTCATTATCTCAAATAATGGAACATCCTTCAAGAATGATGAAGTTTGTGAACTATGTAGTAAATTCAAGATAAACCATCACACGGCTTCTCTTTATTACCCCAAGCCAATGGACAGGCTGAAGCCACAAATAAAACATTAAAAACCATTCTCCTCAAAATAGTTAAGGAGAAAAAATGGGATTGGCATTTAAAGCTATACCCATCCTTGTGGGCCTATCGAACATCAATAAGAACACCAATAGGGGAAACCCCTTTCTCGTTGGTATTGAAGAGTCGAAGCAGTTCTACCAATAGAAGTTGAAATACCTAGCCTCCGCATCTCATTACAAGGGATCTTAGGAGAAGAAGCCTATAGAGAGGCACGACTCTCTCAATTAGAAAGCCTTGATGAGGCTAGGTTAAATGTCGAGCAAAGGCACAGAGCCTACACTGACCGAATGTGCCGGAAATATAACAAGAAATTCTATGAATGAGAAATATATGAGGGTGATCTCATTCTAAGACTAGATAGCTGGATTGATAAGAAAACCGGCAAAGGAAGGAAATTTTGGCCTAAGTGGCTAGGCCCATACCGAGTCATGAAGGACTACGAAATGGTGTGTATCTCTTGTGTACACTAGAAGGTGAGGAATTTAATGAAACTGTTAATTCCTTACATCTTAAATAGTTTTACGCATAAGTCATCAACATCACCATTTGTATACTATGTTAACCTACATTGCATTAGTCATTTAGTTAGTTCATTTTGTTTCATTTCGTAAATGTTGTGGTCAAGGAACTTATTCTTAAGAAATTTATTACAAGCTTTTGAAAATATTGGCAAAAGTATTCAAATCATATCTCTTCAATTTTCATGATATCATCAAATGATTTGAAATCATCTCATCAATTCGATAGACAAAATCTTGACAAAAACCATACCAAGGCCTGCATACTTGGTCATACTCATTTTCTTCTACTAGGTTAAGATGTTCTTACCTACTGATCTATTCTAGAAGCTTCTTGGTGTCACATCTATCCCTCTTACATCTCTTTAAAACAAGGATACTCCAAAATTACAAGATCACAAATGTCAAAGTCAAATTGAATCCAAAATACTAAACAAACAAGAATATTTTATTTTACACACTTCTTTGCCCTACCAATCTTCGGTGATGAGCCCACATCTCTTACTAGTGGTGTGAGGTTGGGAAAGGAAAGAAGTGCCCTTACTCGCCTATGTCTTGCCTTTGGTGATAAGCCCATACTTCTTACTAGTAGCATGGGGCAAGGCATAGGGGGTCCATTCATGCAAATTAATGAATCTTAGTGTTTTAAAATTCAAAACAAAGTGTATTGTGAAAAGTGAAATTAAGCATCCAAGTTCCAAAGAGATCAAATCCTCAAAACCAGATTTTGTCAACCAAGTTGCCATTTATGGATCTAAGTCTAGATAAACTGGAAAGTAAGTTGCATTCTGAGCTATGTAGTAGGTTTGAGTAAGGTAAGTGTGTAGGTCTAAATTTGGTTTCTGTCAATACTTTTCTTTCTCTCATCATTTCCATTCAATCAAACTCATATAATTTTGCCCTTCCCAACTCTTGGTGTTGAGCCCTCGCATCTTACTAGTTGTGTGGAGTTAGGAATGGGGCAAGTTCATCTCATTATCACTACATATTCATCACATTTTTCCAAAACAAGAAGAAGCAATGAATATTGCCCAAAGAAGCCAAAATTTCAGTACTATAGTATGTTTGCATCATCTCATATCAATATTACAAAAACAAACAAAAAGAGAAACATTTTGTTCAACATTTGTTATCACTTGTCATCCATTACATACATTCGAAAAACATATAAAAATAGAGATTCTAAAGCATCTAGTATACACATGAGAAACAAACCACAAAAACTCTAGATACAAAGAAGATCTAAATCCAAAAAGATAGATATATATATGTGTGTATATATATAGAAATCATGTTTTATATACAATGCCATCATGCACTAGGCATGGTCAAAATGCTCAATGAGCCCGAAAAATACAAAAACAACTCATATAAACATCTAACAAAATCACTACAAAAAGACCAAATGGCCTCTCAATCCCTGTGGGATCCCTCGGGGAAGTGCACGATTGCATTCTAGGGACTCCTTCTACGATGACGATAAATGAATGAATGATGGGAGTGCTCATGATCACGACCACTGGTTGTGGTCTCACTACGAGAATGGACTCTACCTCATCATGTGCTCAACAATCTATATCTAGCTAGCTTAGTATGAAGGGAGGACACTAACTCTGCCACCTTCCAGACAGGGGAAAACACATTAGTGTGTCTGCTAGCTGCTAAAGGCTCTCGATGTCCTTAGTAAGATGAGCCGGGTCTTCCCAAGGGGAGAACCAGGGTACCTGCACACACTCGATGAATCAAATCCCACCATCCCTGAGTAGTTGCTGTAAATAAAAAAAGAAATAACAAGTTAGAAAATCAAAAAAATAAAAAAAAAAAAAAAAAATAAATATCAACTAACATCTCTAGCTAACAGAGTCGAGAGAAGAGTAGTAACTCACTCGGATCTCCAGGCATCCAGGTGGGGTCTCTAGGATCTGTGCCTACTACTGACACTACTACCACCGATGTAGAGCCTCCCCAAAATCTGGAATGAAATGACATCCCACCATGGACTCATCATCTCCCTCAGTGCCCTGGTGAGGCAATCTCTCTGAGACCAAGGTCTCCTACTCTATGCACTCACCTCCACCCTCTCCACCCTCAAGATATCTTGAGTGTCATGCCACTCAAAATCGCTATCATCCTCCTCATCCATCCCACCAGGCCTCACCTCCAATCCCCTCTCCCATCGTATCTCCTCCTCAGTCTCCTCTCTGGTGAACTCCTCAGAGTCTGAGTCCACATCAATGGGCTCATCTCCCTCTCCACTATGAGTAGGAGTAGCCCCGATTGAAGTAAGGGTGCTCGAGGAGCACCGGCTACCCCTTGAGCATGAACCACCCACCTAACTGCAATAGGAACTCTAGGAGTAACCGTGGTCCAACCTCGGCCTCCTCTAGGACCTCCCGGGCCTCACGAATAGACCTGTATAGCCCCACTAGAGGAAGCATATCAACATAGGGGAGGCCAAACTGCTGAGGGACTCGATCAAATGGGTGGGTCTCCAACCTCCCTATCCTGTCTACCAGCTGACCTGTAGTAGAGCAGGAAATCAATGTATGTGTCTCCTCTCCCCATAGTCCTGCCATGGCCTGATAAGGAGTGGCCTCCATGTCTGTAGTAGTCAGTGAAGCCATTGGTTGATGTGGCATCCTGAGTACTATCATCCCTATCCACCTCACTGCCCTAACAGCCCCCGGATCCTCTGCTAGTACACCCTCCCATAGGGAATGATACGCTCATACACCCAACTCATAACTAGAGTAGGGTGACTCAAAGACTACCCCTGTAACCTGACCACCCTGTATAAGTCATGATAGGTGGTCCCAAGAATGTCTTCTCCCAAGCATAAATACGGCCATGAGCCTCAATCTATGCAATCATGGGAGACCAACAAAAGTATAATAGAGTATCTCCTCCCTTATCCCCAATCAACCGTGAGGCCAGGATACCCATAATGGCCTTACGGATGGTGGGGATAGGAGAAAGCAGCAACAATAGATGGACCTTCACCCCCTTCTTCAAACCAAAGGAGACAACAACATCTCCCATATAAGTAGCCCACTTAACCATCTGAGACTGGATCCTGTTGTCTTAAGAGACAAGCTGCCTCCCAAGAATCAAAACCCCAAGTATGTGATAAACATCCTCCAGGTGATAGTCCACTCACCCCTAACACCTGGTAACTGGAAGGTATTCCGGTCTACATCCCAAGTATGAGAATAAGTCACACAATATGTGACTGGTAGGAGAAACATGAGGAACCTGTGAAATCCTCAAAATACCGGCCCTCTACAGAGTGTCTCGCTCTGTCTGGGTCAGTGAGTCTAACACTGCTAGGAGCCAATCACACTCCCTCTCTCTGCTCCACCGTATATATCCTCCTCCTTCTTTTGCATCCACCCAAAATAGAGAAAAAGAGCAAGTTAGTAACATAATCCAATAGGAAAGCTCATCAAAAACATAGAAAAATGTCAAAAATGCAAAAACAATTAATTTATACATCTTTTTTTACTTTTTTTGATTTCCACCTGTGTAGAGCAGCCGTGTCGCCGCCTTCGAGGTGGTAGTCCGTGACCACCACCTTATGAGGTGGTGGTCCTGTGACCACCGCCATCATAGGGTGGTAGTCCATGATGACTGCCTTTATCGAGGTGGCGTCTGAGACCACCACCTTATGAGGCGGCGGTCCTATGACCACCGCCATCATAGGGTGGTGGTCCCATGACCGCCCGCTCTGTGCAGGGCGGTGGTCCTATGCCGAATCGGCGTATGCCCATAAAGCCCTAAAAATACTTAAAAAACAAAAATACATCATTTTTGACAAAATAAAAACCTACCCTATGGGTGCCCCCTAGAGACTCATTTAACACTAACATTTTCAAAAATGATCCCCCAAGACAAAGATTTCAACATTTCTATATTTTAGGTTCAAAAATGATAAATTGAGAAAAACTAACCTGAGACTTCGTGGGTCGATCTCCTGCTCTGGAGGCATGATCACGATCTCACAATGAACATTTTGATTGTACTCTCGTCAAAAATGGTTACTATGGGTCCCAGAGCTCAAAAATTACCAAATCAACATGCAAAATGAATAGTAAAATGAGCTCGTTATATATATATATATATATATATATATATATATATATAGTATTCTAATCTTGTTTTGAGTGTTCTTACGCAGAGTTGGAGCACAACGGAGGTAAGTTCTTATCCCCACGCAAATGGTGAGTCCTCATTTCATTTTAATTTAGTATTTATTTTTGATTTCTTTTATCTATCTACACTTGAGTCCCCTTTTCATTTTGCAGATAGCGGGAATTTGGATGGTGACATTGCAACACATGGGCGTGTCAGGTATAGCTTCTAACTCCCCATTTTGGGACCACCATACTCGGACCCACCATTTTATGCCTCTTCATGGCTAAAATGCTTCTCCGAGGGGGCAATATGTACGTACCCAAAATTGTATGTATTGTACTATCGGAAAGAGGTTACGGAAACCCCAATGATGATTCAAATCTCTTTGTAAGGTGTTCAGAATCTAGAAATCTCACCGAGTATACATTTACATCCTAAAATGCCTTATCCAACCTTTGCATGCTTTATTCTACCCCTACCCCCTTTTTCCTTGCATTTTGGTTTTGGACGCCGCCCTGCTTTAGTTGGCTGGACCTCTACCCAGAAGAGGGAGGCGGTGGTCCTGTAACCACCTGCCCTGCACAGGGCGGTGGTCCTGCCCACACTTTCTAGAACCTTCCAGTGCACTCAACAACGTGAAAAATCAAGTTTCACTTGCAACTCTCAGCCACTTCTACTTTGTTTAGAGTTTCCAACCACTTTGTAATAGTAGTCCTCCATTTTTAATGATAAAGCATGGCAATTTGGACTTGCCTTCTGGTGAGTAAGAATGCTATAAATACTGAGCTTGTTTACAAGAAAATGGCCCCTCTCTCTCTATGTTTTATTATTCAGTGTATTTGGAAGTTCCTCAATAAGTCTCAACAAGTTTAGACTTAGCATAAGTTCTCAGCCTCTCAGTTCAAGGCTCCTCATTTTTTTGGTTTAGAGATCACTTGATCTCTCTAGTTTCATTTGTTCCATTGTTGTTCTCCAAACAACTGGCTTAGCATAATACAACATCAGTTCTAGATTAAGTTCATTTGAAACTTGGTTCTACTTAGAGTTATAGGTTTTGTTTCATCATAGGAAGAATAGGTCCTAGAATTTTAGGTGTGTCTTGTCATATCCCTGCAACAATCCTGCTAGGAATCGCATAGCCAAGCTCTATTCTCTTGCACTATCTCTCTCCTACTTGCATTCCATTCGGTTTACCTCCAAGCTACCATTGTTTAAATATCTTCTCTTCTTGCCAGTTGTCACATTCTCACCTTTTTGGATTCATGAGAACATGAAGGAATGAAGAGATCACACTGAGGGGACAAGCTACGATACAACTAGATTTGCCTCTATTTTTTGTAGACTCAAGTTTGAATTGTCAAAGTTGTAGTTACAATATATCAAATAGAGTAGTGAATCATTTCATTTTAGTTAAAGCTTGCTTTCAATATTGCTGGGGAAGTTATGGGGAATGATAGCTTCTGAGAAGCTATGATTTGTTTCTCACTTCTGAGGTAAGATTGGAGGTCTTTCAATCAAATTAGTTAGATATTTATATTTGTATCAACTCACAAGTGCATAGGAAAATAGCTACATCTGGCTACCTTGCTTGTTTTAGCTTTATTCTTAGATTAGTTACTTGTTATCTAAATTTATTAGATTAATTGCTCTTTAAAATCATTCAATGTTTATATCTTTGAAAATACAAAAAGAACAAGCATAGCGTAGATTCATTTTCATAATTAGTTTACTTCATTTATTTAAGTTTGGTTATTTCTTGCATGACTATTATGGGACCAAGAGAGCCCATGGATTACATATTCAAACCAGTGATACCCCAACCGAATCTCTACATGGCATTAGCGGATATAGATCAAGGTCTTAGGATCCACGTCTTCCAAACAATAATAAACCCACATAAGTAATTAGTGAACAATTGAGAAAGTTAAACATCGAAGATGACAAAGCATACGAATTCTAGTCAAATCAACCCAATTATAGATTGCCTTGATAGGATGTCCATATGACCATACAAGAACCCAAAAGAGAACAAACATTTGGTTGTGATCCATTAGTTCCTCAGCCAGACACAGAGACCTTCTCATTGACATAGACATAGGCTTACGCATACAAGTTACTAGGACACCCGTGAGGTATTCCAAGAAGATCACACAACTCCTGATATTAAACATAGAGGCTGAAAAATCTTATGACTATTGGATAGTGGAAGAAGAGATTGATTCTTCACATGACCATAAAAGGTCCTCAAGCAACCATTAAATCATGGTTGTGATCCTTATGTCCCACAACCCAATGGGCCTACTAATCAGTTAAGCATTGACACCAGTTTACATACACTGGTATTTAGATCCTCACCGCTCCCATCGAATATCATTACATAGTTTTCTTTGTTAAATAGAGAAACTGATAAAGCTAATATTTTCTGGGTCAGACCAGAAAACCATCCATAGTTTCCTGTAAATCCACTACACTCTCACTACCACTTTCATGACCCTATTTGGAAATATATATGAAGCACCTACAAGTCACTTTCCATGAATCCAACAACCAATAGATAGGATCTCGGTAGAGCTCGACATTGATTGGAGCCTTCGAACAACTATAGTGTTCAATCGATCCATAACACCAATTCAAGTTAGGAGAGCCTTCTTTGCTTTAGATTCACAGATCCCATTATTGTGTATTGAGGATATAGGATTACCCAACTAATTTTTCCATATTTGCATATATTTCATTTCCATCGGCTGTCTCGGCATGACCTCGGGAGGTCGGGTACAGAGAAAGGTTGCTTGATGATTCTCATTTCTCACTCCATTAGTGATACTACGAGCATTGCTTTGCAACAATTGGGCTCATGATACATATGAATTAGTAGGGTGTGAAATAAAAAGTGTGCTTACGTGCATGAAGCTCATTACTATGTGAAGAATGTTTATGCACAGAGGACTACACATACCTTTAGTGTGGGGTGGTTGTAGTTATCCAAGTAAAATACCATGGGAATTGAAAGGTGAAAGGAATAAGCTGCTACGAGTACGCTTTAATTCAAAAGAAGATTACTTCTCACAAGTGACCAAGGATGGAGATGAATGAAAGGAAAGTATAACACAAGGCAAACAGAGGCCATGATAACTACCAGGAGAAGGTAAAATGATGAGGTACTCAAGTGTAAGGGTGTGTTGAAGAGAAGTCTGTGACCAGAGGGTAGGAAGGTGCGCTAGAAGGTTATAGATGGGGCATGAAGATGTACTTGTGTGGAAAGAATGAATTTGGTTAGTAAATGAGAGGATATTTGGTAGGTGAAGCGAGCAGTAAATGCATCAAAATTTGAAAATTTGAAAAAACCTATATAAGGATGGGATGAATATTCATTTTTACCATTGCAACTAAGAGAATTTGAGGAAAGATCCAATTGCGAAGAGCCGAGTGATCGAGTTATGGTGTGAAGGGTGTGAAACCAAGCGTGATAAATAGATCTGTGTGAAAAGAAGCTTGTGTCCTCATTGGTGAAGGGTTTGAGCAAAGAAAGGAGGTAGAGAGGAGTTAGGGCATGATGTTTCCACCTAGGGCATGATTGAATCAAGCTAGGGTTTGATTCACAACTTTACAAAGTTAAAGGAGACACAAAGGGAAAAAAATGGCACCTAAGAAGGCATATGCAGTAAGCAGCAAAAGGAAAGAAGGTGGTCATTGAGGAAGAAGAGATGGCACCGAAAGCCATTTTTAGAAATGCAATATCTAGAAGGAGTCGAGAATTGGCCGGGAGTAGGATTCACCCATCAAAAAAGCAAAGTGAGTGAATAAAATCACGGGACTATGGAGAAGAAGGAGTTTGATTCCTTTGTCACTACTAGGATGAAAAAACGTATGACGAGATGACATGCCGGTTTTTGATGATGTAGGCGAGAATCTTATGAAGAGAATTGGGTTCTACCAATTATATGAGCTCCCATATTTTGGGAATTATGATCCCTTGTATTAGTGGCTCATGAGAAGAGTGCAAGAGGACTTCTTTACTTTATAGGATGTAAAGTTAGAATATCATCTCGCACTTATCTCATTAGTTACTGAGTTTGATGGCGCAACAAAGGACATAAAGAATGATCTCATAGATAAAGCTGCAATCTTGAAGACCGGACAAGCATTTGGATACGAAGGGTCCGCGCAGTACGGATATAGAAAAATTGAAGAACTGTCTGCGGTTGTGCAAGAAACAACACACCTTGTTACAAAGTTGAATGATCGGGAGTGGTGGTCACGGGTAAATATTATGTGGTTACATGATGTCGATGAGTAGGTAAGAAATGCATTAGTGAAGGTTTTTACTTGAAGTGGATAGAAGAAACATGGAAAAAGATACAAAAATCGGAGCGTTGCACGAGGAGTTGAAGACAAAGGATGCGGAGATAACGCGCATAACATAAGAGAGGGACTTCACGCAGAAGAAGACTGAATTATTTATCAACATCGTAGAGGAGATTGGGGACAATGTCATCGAGTAAGGCTACACTTGGAGGCCAAGGTACCAGAAGTTTCCTTCAAAGTGATACATTATGTGGGAAAGTTGGTGAACTTGGTACTTGAAGATGAACCTTGCGCATGACAGCACTAAGGAAGTCAGAGCAAGATGTAGAACGAGAGAAAGCGTCAGTGATGCGAAAGATTACATCTTATGAAGGGATTCGCAAGCGTTACAAGAAGTATTGAAGAAAGTAGACCAGGACTTGAATATCTGCATAGCTCCAGAGGTGCTTATCAATATAAAGACCCTAGAAGAAAACAATGAGGTCCAGAAAGCAATGAAGGATGAGACATTGGGCTATGCAGAAAGATTTTCAATGGTTAAGAGCCACACAAGACTTGGTTGGAATAGCTTGGGAAGCTAATTGCGTAGAATATGGATCTTTTAGAAGGAATAATGAAATCAATGTCCAACATTGTGTTGGTTCTACAGAATAAAAAGGGAGAGATTGCGAGGGATGAGTTGGAATCCATTGTTGTGGATATCCCAGAAAATGCAGAATAAGCACTCACTAAATGACAGGTTTTTGGGGCCGAAATAAAGGAGGAGTATCCATAATTGATATTGCAAAGTGATACAGAGGAGGTTGTCTCATAAAAATTCTTTATTTGTAAACATTCTTTCATTCTTATTCTTTCAATTATTCTATTCCTTACTTCAATTTTTGGAGGAATACCCATTATTAGGATGACAATGAGATTAGTGTGGGGTAATGTTGATCAGAGAATACTTGTTAGAGAACACACAAGGAGTCGCGTGGGAGAGAAGGCCAGGATCAAGGGCGTGAAAGGATAGGAAGGACCCACGCGCAGAAGGCAAGTTCAACATTTAGGACTTATCGATTTTGAGCATGACGACCTATTTTTAGAAGATGGCATGCGGAACACACCAATGATGCAGAGACGTGTGCGCCATGCATTGTCTATTTTTGGAGGATTGGATCAAAGCATTTTGCATGGAGACGAGCTAAGAATAGGATTGACACTTTAGTTAACTGTAAGAGGCCTATAGATAGCATATTTGTATGTATGGATATACTGTGAACGGTGCATGGCTATTAATAACATGCGACATATTTCTAGAATAGATAAGTGGTGAAGGGAAATTCCCCACCCTATATATAAGAGTATGATGGATGTATGAACATATATATTTATACGCATATTTGGATTACTTTAGCGAGTCCATACACGCATTGGTATCATTCGACATTTTTGTAAGGAGCTTTTGTGTTATTAATAGATGGAAGATATTGGTTGAATCTAAGTGTCATTCTTGTGTGTAATCGAGTAGTGTATGTTATTGATTCAATCATGATTATCATTTAATGCTTGTTGTCATAGATCCGAATGTAGTCTATAATGTAGAATGATAGATAAAAAATAAAAAATCTATAAATTTGGGAGTCTCCTTAGCATATTTGGTTGTCCTTGAGTCGCGGGTTTTCCTATTTTTAGTAGTGTCAAGAGATTTTTATTGATTCCCCAAGTTGAAGGTTAGTGGGGAAGAAATCCTTTAGGGAATGCAACTATTATTTTTACCCCTATTAGGGGTAATCATGTAGGGGGTGACAAAGGCTATACTTATAATTGGGAGGAATGATTGGAATTGGATTTTGGTGGATGTTATATGGGGAGGCATGGACTATCAAATCTTGGAAAGGGTTATGCAAGGGAAGAAGGATTGCGGTAATGGATGGTTGTTTACTTTGTGGGAGTATGCACCCTAAAATTTGGTAAGTGGAAGAATGGGAGAAATAAAGAGACCATACTTGGAGGAGAGATAGAGGAAGAATTTTTGATTTGGTGTTGTTGGGGACCTAAAGTTCACTGATTTTTTTGAAATAGTTTTTGTTGTTAATTATGGGTTTGATGGAGAGAGTAGGGTGTCGAAATCTTCTTGTTGGGACAGATACATGCAATATGTTTGTGTTTGTGTTAGTTCCTATTATGGAAGGTAATATTTTCATAATCCAAACATTGCTTCCATTCGATTCCTTCCATATCCAAAAATTTTCAATTAGTGAGAGGTCTGTTTGAGATCAAGATTGATGAGATATGAGTGTCGTTAAGGACTCCTAGATGTTTAGTAAACTTGGATGTTGTGATGTATTCTCCCAAGGTAGATATATTATTGCAAAGACTATATTCATTCTAATTTTCACTCTGTAACAATGGTATCCTAACCCATATAAGGACCACACTTGGGAGATCTTCTACATGGGATTAATTTTTGGAAACCAATGATTCATAAATATTCTCGATATAATGTAGAACCAAGTCCTTGAAAGGCCAATCTTGCTTGTATGTGGTTCCGAAGATTGCAATGAAATAAACCTTGGGCATCATAAGAATGTCCATAGTTCATGTTGCTTTCCAATTAGCATGGACCCAATCTTAGGGTGGACCCAATCTTGAGGTTTGGGGTCTTTGTGAAATCTCCTACGGATCGTGAATTAGGGCCTTTTCTTTGAAAACCTAGAGGTAATTTTCCATTTTAGCTAAGGAGAAAGAGATCTTGGATGGATTTTCCTTTTTGAGATAACAACAATTTGTTTTCTTGGCAGAAAGGAGGTCCTTCTGTTGGTACACTGAGCATGATCTTGCGTATTTTGCTAGAGATCTGTTGCACTTATGACAATACTTTCATTGTAAACCACACCTTTATAGCTTGGGACTTTCATGGATGGTATAACAAAGGAAGCCCTGACCTCCTGTAATGGTGGAATTCAAGGGCTCAAATATAATAAGGTGTATGCTTGGGAGTTTCGGACCGGATGTTCAAAGAGAGTAGATATGTGCCCATAATTTACAGCTATGGCTAGAAATTGTAGATCAATTCCTAAAAATGGTAGATTGGTTTAAGCTCCAAACTTGGAGGTCAGTTCCCAAAAGATGAAAATCAAGTGTTTGATCGGGTAGATTTGTGCCCGAGAAATCCAAGATAAGCTCACTAGAAGCATAGGTTAGGAATTAATAGTAAAAATCAATGTGTTTTACACACAAATTTGATCGGGTCAAAAACCACAATTTCTAGACACCTATCCGTGATTTTTTAGACATTTATTTGTTGTTTTTCAGACATATATCCATGACTTTTGAACATTTTCAGGATGGTATAACATAGGAATTCATGAACTCCTCAAATGGTGGAATTAAAGGGCTCGAATACAAGGTGTATGATTGGGAGTTTTAGACCGGATGTTAAAAAGAACAGATATATCACAAAAATTGCATTTGTGGCTAGAAATTGCAAATCAATTCCTAAAAATGACATATTGGTGCAAGCTCCAAACTTTGCAGTGCGCCCAAAAGTTGCAAAGAAGTGTCGATTGGGCAAATTTGTGCCTAGAAATTGATATGTGCCCAAATTTTTCAGTTGTAGCCAAAAATTGCTAATCAATTCCTAAAAATGGCAAATCGGTGCAAGCTCTAAACTTACACGTCAATGCCCAAAAGCTACAAATCGGTGTGTGATTGGTCATATTTGTGCCTAGAAATCTAAGATAAGCACACACGAAGCATAGGTTAGGGATTAGAAGTAAGAGATCATTGTGTTTTATACACAAATATGACTCGGTCTAAAAACCACAATTTCTAGACATCTATCCATGGTTTTCCGGACATCTATCAGTGATTTTTAGACATATATCTATGATTTTTGAACATTTATTCACACAATCTATCCACAATTTTTAGACATCTATCCACGTTTTAAAGAGACACAAGAAGTAGGTTACATATATCCACTATTTGCAGAGATCTATCCATTATTTTCAGACATCTATCCATAATTTAACTATTATGAGGTATAATTAACCATAAATCTTAAGGTGACATCCACCAAATATTGTCTTGTCTTAGTTTGTTTTCTAACATGTTGGCTTGCCATATCTCCTTCATATCTTGCCCCTTCATATAGTCGAGAAGTTGAACTCTATTTCCCTTTCTTCCCTTCCATCCATTTTATCCCTTGCCCTTTGTTTCTAGCCAATATGAAACCTTCACAAGAACTATTGTTATTGTTACTTCTTTAGACTTGCTTTGAATATCCTAGCGGTAGTTATAATATTGATATGCTATGAAAAATCTATGCCAACACTAATTTTTTTGCTAGTGTCTCTCTAAAACATAGATAGATGTCGTAAAATTTTTATAGCAAGATATCTTTGATATTGTCTTCTTTTTACATAGATGACAAAAATCCATTTACTCATTATGTCCATTGTACATGACAAAATCATTTGTTAGTTGATGCTCATCCCTAGCTATATCTTTTGACCAATTTCTCTTTGCGCAATTTCGGCTTTAGATTGTTTCTCCCGCCCTTTAATAGTCAACTAATCCATGTAATGTCCACTTCTCAAGCCCTAATTAATTAATTAAGGAAATTCGACTGTACTTATGCAATTAAAAATTAAATATTATTCATTTTTGTAAAGTCAAATTAAATTGGGGAAAATTTGATTTGCACATGTGGATTTCAAATTAAAAATAAAAGGGAGAAATCGATTTACTTTGGGACAAATTAATAATCGTTGGAGCTAAATTGATTAAATAAAAGCAAGTCAAATTCCATGGGATTATTTAATTCTTTTTATTTGGAATAAATCAACTGAATTTGACATGGGTCGATTCATGTGGGCATCATTTGATATATTTAATTTTCCCATGCGTTTAATATTTGTTTTTGAGTGTGACTTCAAGGAAATTTTTAAAATAAATACTCTCCTAGAAAGTGGTGCCCAAAAGGAAGAAAGCATTGGTGAATGAGCAAGGAATATCTATAAAACAAGATGAGTGGCACCCCTTTTCGCATGTTGTGAGTTATTATAACTTGTCTTCATGCTTGAGGAGGGATGAATGCCCACTAGTGATAAAAAAACAAAAGGTGTTCATACACACCACCCGTTGTGACGTGTGTGTTCCTTCTTGAGCTATGAAATCATAATTTTTCCTTAAATATTATTACCAATCTGAGTTTCCATTTTTGGGAGAGTGTTGATCTTATTTTGTGAAGGAATTTTTGAGTTCGGTGTGAAGATTGCAATCTGATTTTAGCTGCTAATTTTTTTTGCATTAAATCGACTTGTTTGGGAAGTATTTGTGATTCAAATTGATGGTATTTGAAGCAAGTTTAAATATGATAATTTCCAAAATGTTTATTTAATTAATATGGCCATGATTTTACCATTTTAATGCTTATATATGTGGCTGGTAATTACCTTTGCTAAATAGACTTGTGTAGGGGGATTTAGGAAATCATTGGAAGAGGTTTCTAAAAGTTTATGAATTGCTGTCATAAATCATTAATTGCAGATCTAAAAGTGGTAATTTTGAGTATTGGGAAGTTAAAAAGAATACTGAAATTAATTTATTATTTTTCTCTTCACCCTAGCAACTTGATTTGTAGATTCAGGGGTAGATTTGAGTGGGTTTCAGTGGGTTAAAAATTCAAGATTGTTAGTTCATTTCAAAGCTCATAATTTTATCTTCCTTCTGTAATTTATTTTATTCAAAAAAAGCAAATATTGAGGAAGATATTAATTTTTTTGAAGTTTGCAGTCATTTCTAACATATTTTAATTTATTTTACTACTGCTACAAGTTATTTGGTTAAGGAAGTGTTAATTCTGACTAGTTAGCCCATCTAAACCCTTACCCTAGCTCACTCCAACCCCATTTGGGTTGTATTGATGCCGAAACTGGGTTAGTTGAGGTGAACCTAGAAGTGTTTCTCTTCTAATTTTACTTTCCTTGTAAGTAGTTTAGTAGAATTTAATTAAAATCCCAAAAGGTGATATTATAGTGGTATCAGAGCTTCTTTCCTCTACTGTTGTGGGGGTTTATGTGGAAAAAATAAGGAGGAATAAGGAGAAATTAATTTCATAAATTTTGGAGATAAATTGGTGCCCTAAATGTTTTGGGAGACCTATTTTTAGGGAAAAAATTGGGGTGTTGTGTTTTGCTATGCAAAATCTGGTGTTGGGATATTGGTCCTCATATTTTTGTGGCCCAAGATCCAAAGTTTTAGCTCTTTTGGACTTCCCTAGCCAAAGATATGGATTTTTGAAGTTGCTATATTTTTCTACATTATTTCGGGATTTAAAAATCATATTTCAATTATATTCAAAAGGTTCCTTTTGGAAAAGTTGCTCCATAATATTACCTATCATCCCTCAAAGTTTCAGGCAATTTCGGAGTGTTTTGTGCAAGTTATGATATTTTTCTAAATTTAGCTAGGGATAGTGACGAACTTACTATTTATAGTAAGTCTCCCATTTTTAGATTTAGAAAAATTTTATGTTTTGGCATATTTAGATTGAGAAAAATATTTCAGACTTATTGCAATTTGTTTGAGGTGAATCGGAGCAATTTTCTTCTTTTTTCGGCGGGTATTGTTTTGTAGATCATGGAGTTGATGAGTGATGGTGAATTGAAGGAAAGGATCATCAGAGTTGGGAAAAAGCTTAAGCATCCACATCATTCAGTAGATGACTTGCTTAAGGACTTGGAGGAAACAACAAATTGTTTGGCCATGATCAAACAATCAGATAAGTACATGGTTCACTCATTGATGTTTCAGTTGGTTGAGCCTAGGTTTTGGAGCATGAAGATGTGAGAGTAAGAATTATGGTCATCACTTGCATTGCTGAAGTCACAAGGATCACTTGTCCCTAATCTTCCCTACAAAGTGATGCCATCATGAGAGACATTTTCGAACACATGGTCAGAAGCTTCCAAGGCCTTGGGAATATTGCAAACCCTTATTTTGGTAAGAGGGTAAAATTTTTGGAGACTATGGCAAAGGTAAGATCTTGTGTATTGATGTTGGATCTTGATTGTGATGATCTCATATTTCATATGTTCGAAGTATTCCTTGCTGTTATAGACAATAGACATTCAAAAAATGTGTTTCATGCAATGCAAATTATCATGTCTTTGGTTTTGAATGAATATGAAGAATCTCTTCAACATTTTCTATATATGCTTGAGGAAGAGATAAGTCAAGAGACCTCATACATTGCTCACACATTGGCCAAAGATGTCATGAATCAATGCTCAATCAAGTTGAAGAGATAAATGGAAACCAATCTTTCAGAAAAGGATATGGGATTAACTCTTCAAGGTATGATTCCTTTGGTGCTTAATGATCAAATTTTGATATCTAATGCTTACATGGAACTTGGTGGTTGCACAAAAAATCAGATTTAGTTCAAAGGGAAGAGAAGGAAGAAGATCCCCTAGATGCAAATAAGCAAGGTAAAGTTTCATAATTAATTGAAGAGGTTTCTTTTCCTTTGTATAATTGAATGCATAATGATAAAATGATCATGGGAGATGAGTTCAAAAGAGAAGAGAAATATGATTTGTAATTTTGCATGGACGAGTGAAATGAGGGAAGCAAAGAGGTAACCAATGATAATTATTTAATTGTTACTAATGCTGCTTGGATTGGTAATGAATGCAAGGATGAAAGGATGTGTGAGGGAAAAGAAGAAAGGAAAGGTATTTTCCTAAATGTTAATGGTGATTTTTCAGATTAAAATATTTGGTATGGAAGCCCCTAAGAGTAAGCTACTAAATTTCATCTTTATTCAAACTAGTTTTGATGGCATTACCTAGATTAATTCTTGTGGGGAAGATTTTGGGATTACATGGAAGTATGATTACATGATTTCCTTTTTGGCATAATGCATAAGGAGGTAACAATTTTCTACCATCACATAGATTATGGTTCAAGTGACATGCATATTTTATTGGATGAGCATTTTCAAATTTTATGGCTTGCATGTGATGTTAGAGGAGACATTATAAAATTCATGGTTGAGTTTGGACACTATGTTGCACTCCATAATAAGGAGGTTAAAGTTAGAAGCAATGTAAGAATAAAATTTTGGAATTATATGATCGCTGTTATAAATTTATTTTGGGATTCTATTACACATTTCAGTTCTTACTTCTTTGTGTTTGCTATCATAAGAAAGAAAACAACTTTGAAAGATGATGAAATTCAGTTGTGTAACTTGCATTCAATCAATTTGGAGTTGGGTTTGATTGCTAACATTCCAAGGGTTACACATGACATTTATTTTGGGGATTATGAGCTGATGGTTATGAATTATTGCAACATTGATTTCAGTTTTCCATACAACATGCTTGCTGCCATAAGCGTAAGGACAACCCATACAAATGGTAATTTTCAGTTTTGTAAAGTAATCTCAGGCTTCGTGGAATGAGGTTTCATTACTAACATTGTTTGGAGAATTTGGGAATGTATATATGGTCATTGGTTGGTCAAATTGGTTAAAATAGTTGCAGTTGTTTACGTGCAACATGGAAAACACAATTGAAAGATGGGAACAAACAAACATAAGCTACCACATGGTAAATTCATTCGACAAGGTAACATTTTGAATTTGCTTCACTTCGGTGTACTTACATGGCATATTTTACATGGAGTATGAGGGATGAGTTTGATAATAAAATGAGGGATGAATTAATATGTATTGTTGATTTTTTTCGGAAAACCACGAACATATTTTCAAATATTATAGTTGTTCTTTGCATTCTTGTATGACAACCAATTATTTGGTTCTATTACATGCACATTCTATGGTAATGGAAAGAATAATTTATGGTTGTTGGCACTAGTTGTATTTATTATTTTTGGATTGCTATCTTCCTCATTCGGCATTCCTTAAGATCATGGGCCACATATTAAGAAGAGTAAGGAAGTTTTCAACTCAAACTCTCATTTGAATTACAATTTCTTCTAGTCCCAATGGACTTTTATGTGGAGCTATGCATGGTTTGTTTTGATTACTAAAATTATAATGTGGGAAAGTGTATGGAAGTGGTGCAGATATAGTTAGAACCACATCACTAAAGTCTTGGACAACCATTACGATATTATTATGCTCTCACATTTGATAGGCATAGGATCCTGCTTATAGAAGAGGTTAAAAATGTACATTTGGGCATTGAAGACATGGATCACCACATGCAAGGACAAACAATCTTGGGAAGGGACGATTGTAATGTCCTCTTCTCAAGCCTTAATTAATTAATTAAGGAAATTTGACTTGTACTTGTGCAATTAAAAATTAAAAATTATTTATTTTGTGCAAAGTCGAATTAAATTGGGGAAAAATCGACTTGCACATGTGGATTTAAAATTAAAAATATATTTTAGTTGTTCAAGTCAAAATTGAAAATAAAAGGGAGAAATCGATTTACTTTGGGCCAAATTAATAATCATTGGAGGTAAATTGATTAAATAAAAGAAAGTCGAACTCCATGGGATTATTTAATTCTTTTTATTTAGAATAAATCGATTGAATTTGGCATGGGTTGATTCATGTGGGCATAATTTGATATATTTATTTTCCCATGCATTTAATATTTGTTTTTTAGTGTGACTTCTAGGTAATTTTTAAAATAAATACTCTCCTAGAAAGTGTTTCCCAAAAGGAAGAAAGCTTTGGTGAATGAGTAAGGAATATCTATAAAAGCATATGAGGGGCACCCTTTTTCACTTGTTGGCAGTTATTATAACTTATCTTCATACTTGAAGAGGGATGAATGCCCACTAGTGATCAACAAATAAAATGTGTTCATCAACACCACCCATTGTGAAGTGTGTGTTCCTTCTTGAGCCATGAAATGATAAGTTTTTCTTAAATCTTATTGTCAATGTGCATCACCATTTTTAGAAGAGTGTTGAGCTTATTTTGTACGGGAATTTGCGAGTTTGGTGTGAAGATTGCAATTTGCTTTTAGCTGCTGATTTTTGTGCATCAAATCAACTTGTCTGGGAAGTATTTGTGATACAAATTGATGGTATTTGAAGAAAGTTTAAATATAATATTTTCCAGCACGTTTATTTAATTGATACGCCATGATTTGACCATTTGATGCTTATATATGTAGTGGTAATTACCTTTGCTAAATCGACTTGTGTAGGGGGGTTCTGACAATCATTAGAAGGGATTTCTAATAGTTTATGAACTGCTGTTATAAATCATTAATTGCAGATTTGAAAGCAGTGCTTTTGAGTATTGGGAAGTTAAAAATAAGGCTGGAATTAATTTATTGTTTTTCCCTTAACGCTAAAGAACTTGATTTGTAGATTCGGGGCAGATTTGAGTGGGTTTCAGTGGGTTAAAAATTCAGATTGCTAGTTTATTTGAAAGCTCATAATTTTATCTTCTTTCTGTAATTTATTTTATTCAAAAAAGAAAATATTGAGGGAGATATATATATTTTTAATTTTGCAGTCATTTCCAACATATTTTAATTTATTTTACTACTGCTGCAATTTATTTGGTTAAAGAATTGTTAATTTCGACTAGTTAGCCCATCTAAACCCTTACTTTGGCTTACTCCAACCCCATTTGGGTTGTATTGAAGCCAACATTGAGTTATTCGAGGTGAATCTAGAAAGTTTTATCTTTTAAGTTTACTTCCCTTACAAGTAGTTTAGTAGAATTTAATCAATATCCCAAAAGGGGATATTACATTCCACCAATTTATTTTTACATAAAAAGCTTCCTTCCATGTTAGGAAAATAATATTTTAAAGAAAAATTTGGCGGTGTTGTTGATGCCAAACTTTGGTTCTTATGTAAGGAGGTTTTCCATCAACAACTCCATTTCAAATTCAAGTTCTTTGTACACATCCATGCCCAAGCTATTCACCTCAATGCTATAGGAGGTTACATGGTGTGTTAAAGAAACATCTAGATCCAATCCATCAAATCACATTTCTACCCGAACCAATGGATGCATCATGTCATAATTCTTATTGTTGACACCTTTCATATATGCATCTTCGAATATGGCTGTATGCATATCTATTTCAGCTTCAACATTACCAAAGAGATCTGTAATCCTATTGGCAGGAATTCTAAGGTGAAAAGAAGTATCAATCAGAGAATTCCTTACTACATTTTTATCTCCAACTAGATTTTCTTTGATCGATAGATTCTAAGTTCATATTATCATTAAAAAATAAAGAAATAGGTAAATATATAAGTAACTATGAATGACTAGAGTAATTCAATGGGAATCAAAAGTACAAGAAGTTATAATGGAGAGTTGGATTTATTAAAATCTAGAGCTAAAAAAGCAAAAATTCTAAAACAATGAAAATCCCTATCTAAATGGGGCTAACCCATAACATATAAACCTTAGCCACGTTGAAAAAGATACATTGATTTTTACAAATACGAGATAATTGTGTGAAAGGAGGGCCCCGCGAAACCACATGAAAGGTTGTGATGTAAGATGAAGGTGGAGATCAAATTGGTTATAATTTGTATTAAAGTATGGAGGAAAAGAAAGGCAAACACAACTTCATGTTTAATCATCATTGAAAGGGCCAATACAAGATTTGAAGATATCCATAGGAATTCCTTCTCAAGCACCCTATGGATATTACAAATTCACACTTATATATAGATTGGTTTGTGAGAGGACATCCCTCTTTGCGAGATGCCACTAGGGTTTTCCATTCCCCCTATTCTTGTAGTAGGTGTAGTGTGTTAGCTACTCTCCAGATTAGAGGGAAAGTGAGTTCCTCTCATCCACAATCCAAGATATGGGAACAATCTCACTTATTTTCTCTCTAATTTTAGAGGATCGTGAGGTATGGATGTTAAGAGAGTTTCTAAGGGCAGTTGTTTGCTTCCTCCTAGGATTATCTAGCCTTTTTGGGGCCGAGAGGGTGCATAGAGGTCTAAGTGATCTGAATATATTGTTGATACATGTCCTAGTTAACAAGTCTATTGATAACTCCATGGTTTCATGATTTTAAAACACATGAGAACACGCCCGCGCCCGTGTGCCCTAGCTCCATGGTTTCTACGCGGGCTTCACACAGGTCTGTGAGCCCTGGGTTTGCTGAACCACGCCGGTCAGAAAATAGGGATGGAGGAGGCACGAAGGTTGCCAGGGATTCATCCTGCTCAAAAATTCGTGATGAGGTCCCTATCATTGGCGGCGGCTATGGGAAACCAAAGCAGGTATCTATGGGCGGTGGCTGCAAAAATGAAGAGTTAAATAAAGCACCAATCTCATGGATTGGCATGGCTTTCAATGCTAACCAAGACCCCCATTCAAGCAAAACCGAGTTGGAGTTTCTCTGCTTGGTCACAAAACAGGGGTGCTCTCTCATGGGGCTGGTAAAGATGGTTCAGCCAAAGAATCATCATCTCCTTTAAAACTCAACACTAGTAACTGCAGGTTGCAAGGGACTATGAGTGCATCTGGTGATGGAGGGAGAGAAACAGGGGTCAGCCAGAACCAGGACAAACAAAACAACGACAATAGGTCCAGATCTTATGCTTCAGTGGTCTCCAAACAGAAGGAGAATGTCAGAAATGAGCTCTTGAAACCCTCCCAGGAGGTCCCGACGCTAAAAATCGAGGAGGATCTACTTCTAAAGGTTCTTAAGGAGGAGGAAAATCTCTCCCAGTTGGGTCTCATATGCAGATTCCACAAATTTTGGCCTAAGCTTTCTCAGCTTCATGACTGGATAGCCCAAAGATGGAGAGAAAAATACAAGGTAAGATTGAGCTTTATCCTTGTGCTAAAGCTTACTTCATTGTTGTCTTTGAAACCCCGAAGATAGGGATTTAATTTTTAGCCAACATTGGGTTTGGGGGAACATGGGCTTATGTCCAAACCATGGTATCCGTCTTTCGACCCTTTAAAGGAGTCTTTTGATACCTACCCGATTTGGGTTCATTTACCAGATGATAATCTAAAGTAGTATAGATTATAGGCAATAGCGCTTAATCCCGTTGCAGCTTTGGAATAGATCTTGTCTCATTGCTATAGGGGATACTCTAGGCTCATGTGTGGCAGTTGATGATAAGACCTCCATTCAAACCCATACTACTTATGCTCGAATCCTGGTTGATCTCGATACCTCCAAACTCTTACCAGTAGAAATCAATCTACAGATTGGTGCCAGGCTCTAGGTGCAGAGGATAGACTATGAGAGACTTGCCTTCAGATGTCGGCGCTGCTTCCAAACTGGTCATGTTACAGATGATTGTGAACACTCCAAACGTAAGACCAAAATAGCCTGGTGGAAGGATTCTCTACCTGAACATCTTACAATTGACTCAGATCCGGCTAAGGAATCTAGTGCCCCCGCAAGTTAACTCACCCATCATGGTTGATTCACAGACCAATACAGAGAAGCCTCCAGACTATTCTTTACAGGTTGCTGATTCAGTGATTAAGGATATTTCGACCCCCCTTCCTATGGGTCACATCCCCATCAAACCCATTGCAGTTTTTCTTCCGACTGTAATGGATGTGGGAAATCAGGAATGGACAGTGGTGGATAGGAAAAAGAAGGGAAATGCCAAATCAAAATCCCCCACCATATCGGACAAGGTTTGATTCTTGTCTTTTTGGGTGCTATTATTGCTACATTTAGGCAAATGGTTCTTTTTACATCATTCTGCAGGCATTCGATGTGTTGCGTTTTGTTTGTTGTTTTTATTAGTTATTTTGTAGCGGCCTGGTTTTTTTTTGCTTTTTGGTTCTTTCCTCAAAGAATTTGCAGATTATTTTCTGTTGTTGGGATTTTTGGGATAAAATCTTGCTGTTGAGCACTTTTTTATAAGGGTATAGTCCGGAGGAAAAGAAAAAAACTATTTGCCCATAATAAAAAAAAAACAAGTCTACTGATAAGAGATAGTACTTCCATAGTCCATATAGTATAATATCTTCTAGATTTAATTGTGTTCACTTTTTTGAATCAATGTTTTAGATCACACTTTGTGATCTATCATTAGGATGATAATTAAAGTGAGTATAGATTATAGGCTTATAATTTAATTTAAAGAAGCGACCTTGAAGAGATATGTTGTCGGGTAGTTATGCCACCCCGCTTGGGAAGAAACTAAGGAGAGGCATGCACGAAGTATCTGGATGGAGGAGATTGGTCTATGGAGATTCCCATAGAATGGAGAAGAATAGTGGTTGTGGATTATCAACATTGTTAGCATCCAAAGAGACTCACAGAGGTAACCCTCTTTGAATAAAAAAGGGCACGATGTTGATCTCTTATGCCTTGAGGTTGAATATCCCAAAGACATAAGTTTGTGAAGATAGAAAATGTTTATGAAGGTATTCTCAACTCAAAGAGGATGAGAAGCATTTTCTTCCTAGATAATACATCAAAGAGCTTTCCATTAAAACATATCATTCCTTGTACCTTCTCAACATGTAGCTAGTCTATAGATCTTGAAATGGGAGCCCAAATCTGCCCATGAAGACCAACAAGTTTAATGAATTTTGTTTTAAGTTGCAAGGTTCAAATACATGTTTGTATTGGAAGGATAAAATTTGCAAAACAATAGCGAGTGAAAATAGGATTGCAAGCATGTGTCTCGAGTTTGAATAATAGATTTTTTTATAAACAAAACTCCATATTTCTAATAGCTTCCAATGCTAAAAGTTTAATATAAATCCATAATGTATTAGAAAACACAATATAAAAAATTGTTACAAGTGAGTTACAAATAAACCAATCTTAACACATTTTTGATTTATACTAGCTAATATTATTAGTTATTTATGATTAAAATTTCATTATATAATAAATAAAAATAATGAAACTATAAGGTTTTTTATTTAACAAAACTTATAACTTACAAGCTTATGACCGAAGCTTATAATATTTTACTATTATTATGAAGGATTTGATTTTTAATTTTCAAGTTAATATGATTAAAGTCTTATAAATGAGAATATTATGTCTAAAAAAATAAAACTTTTTTAATCTAATGAGTGATGATGAGATGAATTGAATTTCAACTAATGTTAGGTCAAATTGATATGTAGGACCTATCAAATTATATTTACATGTTTAGAAGTTTGTTTCTTTGGGTACCTAGTTTTGTAATTAATTCCCCAAGTTTTGTTTAATATTCTTACTTAAGAATTCATGTACTAGGTGTAGACAACCTAAATTACACACTTGTTTCCATCTTATCCCAACACATCTTGTTATTCCCCCCTTTACGACCGACTAATTAAATTGATTAATCATGCACTTACATCCTTTTGGATTAATTCAATTAATCCTTAGTACCCCTTTAGCTAGTATAATCACCATTTATTAAATAAATTTCTAATTAAATAGTGTGCACATTATAGATAATTAAATTAGTTATTTAAATGGGAAATTACACTTTTTTGCTTAGTCAATAGTCACTTAGACTCCACTTCCTCATCCCAGTCAACTCCACTTGGACTCCACTTCACCAGTTTAGTCAAATCCACTTCTAGAATCCTAGAAAGGTGGGGAAATTAAATTGCATGTAAAACCACCTTTCTAGATGCAACATTATCGCCAATTAGATCTTTTACTACCCCTCCATGGCATTTATCTTCCGGGAAATGTTGTAACTTCCTCAAATGCTATTTCTAGCACATGCATTCAACTATCTCGTGACGATTTCCAACCACCACTTAGCCTTATAATATACAAGCTTATCCTCCGACAAATCCTCTTGGATTCACAACACAATTACTCTATCCATTTTGCTGTCCAAATTTTGCTATTTTGGAAGTAACCATCCAAGCCAACATCTGCTCGTAGTATGGACACAACTTACATGTAGAGATCATTCAAGGGCACCCACCATCTTTCACAAGGTTACACAAGCTAAGCTTCACACAACCTTACTTGAGGTTTGCATTGGAAAGCTACAGGAAGGTTTACACTTTTTTGATTGTCTTCCATTTAGTTTAGTTTTTCATTGTTAACATTTTGGCACTCCCGGTAGGACATACCCACATTTCAATTATTTTTGTTTCATTTTCCCTTTCACCTTTTCATAAAATCTTAATCATTACTAACATCTTTCGTGGTTTTAATGGATTAATTTTGTTTTTGGAGTGTTTCTAGTGTTGTTTTTTTGTTGTGTGTGTTGTGTTGTTGTGTAGGTTCCTAGGAGCATTTGGAAGCAATAGTCAAAATCAACAATAAAAAAACATATATAACATATTCCTCTTATTACAGGTCTTTGTTGTAGTTCGAGCGCAAAATTAGTTTTCAAGTGCTCTTAGAGGTTTGTAGGTTATTTTCCTCCAACTTTAGTTATATTTTTAGTTATAGCTAAATCACAAAAAAATCCATTTAAATTCAATTTAAATCTTGCTAAATCCACAAAAACAACAAAAAAATTAGATTTTATCGAAAAATAGCAAAAAAATAAGAAAACAACAAAAATTTGCTAAACCCTAACCTAATCCCTATTCCCCTACCCCTCTACCCACCTAGCTCAGCGAGTTGGCTTGCCAAACCAACTCACCACCCCTCCGTTCGACTCCTAACTACCCCGAACTCCCTCCCCACCGACTTGGTTCCCCCGCCTCACGAGCTAAGTTGACCCCTCACCTCACAACCTATACTACCCATCCCCTAGCCCTTTTCCTTCACGTGAGCCCACGACCTAGATCCCTCCCGACTCTCCCTATTGTCACACTCCCATGGCCTTGGCTTGCCTCTACATTGGATCCACCCTATATCAATCCCTAGACCTTTCACGTCGACCCCTTATCTACTTGCAAGACTCACGCAGTGACCGCCATAAAATCACCCTACAAGAGCAAAAACATAGAACAAACAAACAAAAACCACCATACATTTAGACTTTCAGTTTTTAGTTTAGTTTTCAATCACTAACCTTAGGTTAACCTTTTTTAACTTAAGTTAAAACTTAATTCTTTTAACATTAGGTTTTTCGTTTAGTTTTAAATTGATTAACATTCAATTTTCTTATCTAATTCTTTTAAGTTTCAAACTTAGGATTAACTTAAGTTATTATTTTTCTACATATTTTTATTTTATTTATTTTTATTTGTTAATTATTTTCATTTACACTAATTTGATTTTCTTAGATAGTTATCTAATGTATTCAATTAAATTGGCTTCTTTTAATTAATTAATTAGTCTAACTAATTTAAATTGGGTCTTTTAAACCTTAATTAGGTTTTTAAATTAGTTAATGGTTATTTAAATCCATTACTTAGAGTAATTACTTAATTAGTTCATTTCATTTAATTCGTTAAACTAGGTCTTTTAACTTAAATTAGGCCCTTTTAACTCATTTTTTCCATTAATTTCTTCAATTGGACTTATCGTGAACATTTCTCAACTAGGGTTATCGGATGTTTTAGTCCAATTTTTTTCATTTTTAACCATTTCGTCATTGTTTAATTGATTTACGTCAAACTAATGCTTTTGGTTGATTTTCTAAATGTCTTGTTGTTTTTTGTTTTTATGAAGCTAATCAAAACACTTCACGCGTATGCTTTTCTCTTGAGCTTGTTACAAGTGATCTTGAGAATCGAATCGTGATAGTGTTAATCTTCATTGTTTTTCTTTTTCTACCTTGGAAAACTAATAACATTTGTTTGTAGGATCGTATTGCAAAGACCATATCAAAACTACTAACTGCAGGTTTCCTCACTCATGAGCTAATCAAACTACTAATTCATTGTGTGTAGGGAATCTTTTTAATCAAGATAAAATGAACACTACACATTGTATTTGTAGGTGCAGTTGACAAGGCTATTTCCCAACTGCTATAACTATGGGAAGTGCTTTGGCTTAAGCCATAAAATTCACTTGAGGAGTACCACAGGAACCCCAAATTATTCAGCACATTGAGGGAATTGGTTGATGAAATGGGTACCAAAGTAGTCAAGCATATTGAGGAATCGATGACGAAATGGGTACCCCATCCCAACTGAGTAGTACAACTTATGAGATTAAAGTCATGGATATCCTTAGTGGCGACCTCAAGTATGATTCATTTGAGCAAGATCTTTGCTCATTATTTCAAAAGCGGTAAAGTATAGCTGACACCTAGAAGTATCACTTTGCTCTCTCTTAGGTATCTTTGACACCTAGTTGTGAAAACCCCTTAGGAAGCCATGCCTTGTCCAAGCCAATCTAAGGTAGATGCCAAATTTCATAAACATCATTTTTCATTTTTCTTACGTGTTACACACTCGTGTTTCAATATTGTCATTCACATTTTCCTTCTCATCCACCTTGTCATCTTGTAAATGTGTCTAAATCTTTGGTCACGAGACATCCATATTTGAAATTGAGCACTTTCATTATCTTCATAAAATTTTGACATCGTGATACTCGTTGTAATGAAATTACTTGTATAAATCTTATTATGAGCAACAATATAACACTAAAGAACGCAATATTTCTAATGAATGATCTCAATATGCAATTAGAATAGCTTCCCACTTCGAGGGGGCAACCTCCAAACCATACAATAAGACTCAAATGATCCATTGATCATATACCACTACCTACTAACTCTTATTAATATTATTCCTATGCTATGGACATCACCAAGGATGACCTACTAATGATAATATATCATATATGAAAGAGATAAATCATGATAAGAAGTTATGATAGCCACAAGTCGGCTATATCCATCCAATGTAAAATATATAATTAAGGGCGTAACATGCCCCTCCCCTTCAGAGAAACATTTTCCCCAATGTTGGGAATCCCTAGATGTGCATGAACGATTCATCTTCCCATGATGCATCCTAACTATTCATATTCTTCCACTTGATCAGGTACTCTGTAATGAATCTGGTCCTTAATCTTTTGGTGCGTGTCTAAAGAATACCTTGAGTTCTAATATGATCCCGCCTTCCTCGTCCGATTCTGGAAGCACTTGACTAGGTTGAGATGTCCACTCCAATAACTTTATTTAAGTAAGAAACATGGAAGAATGAATGTATTTTACTTATTGGAGGGATCTCTATGTTATATACCACAGTACCTATATTTTCGCAAGAATCGGTAAGGCCCATAGTATTTAGGTGCAAGCTTATTTTCCTTCTGTTGTTTTAAGGATAACTACTTATATGGTTGTAACCTTACAAAAACAAAGTCACCCTCTTTAAAGTGTTGCTCACTACGATGTTTATCAGCTTGTTTCTTCATCTGGTTTTGTGCCCTTGCCAAATTTTCTCTAACACTAGAGAATACCTCATGCTGGTAGTGAATGTGATCTTCATTGCACTCACCTTCGGTTTGACCTTCAAGATAGATATGAGTGATGTAGGATGGTACCCATAGAATGCCAGAAATGGAGACATTTTGGAGGAGGTATGAAATGAAGTATTGTACCACCATTCTACCAGTGGCAACCATTTCACCCAACGTTCTTGTTTATCTAAAGTGAAACATCGAAGATATCCCTCTAAACATTTATTTACCACCTCAATTTGCCCATTTGATTGGGGATGATAAGAGGAACTCTGGGCTATTTGGGTACCGAGACAAGAGAACAAATCAGTCCAAAAGTTACTTATAAATATTGGATCACAATCACTTACTATAATTTTTGGCATGTCGTGGAGCTTTTGAACTGTATCCATAAAAGGTATGACAATTGTACTAGTTGTGAAAGGATGAGCCATGGCACAGAAATTAGCATGTTTGGTAAGTCTATCCACAACGACCATGATGACACTTTTCCCTTATGATTTAGGTAATCCTGTGATGAAATCAATTGATACCTCTTCCCACCTCTCACTAAGGATAGACCGAGGTTGGAGTAGAATAGGTGTCTTAATGGTCTTTCCCTTATTTTTTGGAAAACCAAGCATTTCGCTAATTTTTTTGAACATCTCCTTTCAACCCCGCCAAAATAAATCCTTTCTAACTCTATGATAAGTTTTTTCAGGAACGCAACATGGCCACCTATTGGAGAAGAATGTAGCTTTGAAATAACATGGTGTTTAAGTGTAGAGTTCTTACATAGATATAACCTATCTTTGTACCAAAATGTATCCCCTTTCCATGTAAATTGATCTGATATGGATGGATCTACCTGGAGATTATGAATGAGAGTATGTGTTGTTGCATCTTTCTTCCATTCTTCTGTGCTTGATCTACCCAATCTACCTTTAGTATAGAGATGGCACATAACAATGCTTCTGCGGACTCATCCCTCCTAGATAGAGCATCAACGACCAAATTTTCCTTCCCTTTCTTATAAAAAATATCAAATTCGTATCCCCAACATTTTAGTGACCCATTTTTGTTTTTCTTCTAAAGATAAACATTGCTCTAAGAAATATTTCAAACTATCATGATTAGTTTTTACCTTAAAATGTCTACCCATCAAGTATGGTCTCCATTATTTGATTGCATGTAGGATTTCCATCATTTCCTTCTCATAGGTGAGATTCAAAAAATTATTTCCTTTTAGTTTTTGGATCTCAAATGCAATGAGATGTCCTTCTTTCCTAAGTACTTGCTCGATTCCATTTCCTGAAGCATCACACTCAACTATGAAGGTTTTGGAGAAATCTGGAGTTTCCAATACTAGAGTGATGCACATAGCTGCCTTCAATTTTTCAAATGCCCTCAATGCTTCATCATTACACTCAAAGGATTCCTTCAATAATTTTTTGAGTGGTGCTACTATAGTTCTATAGTTTTTATAAATCTACGATAATACCATGTGAGACCTAAGAAACCTCATAATTACTTGAGGGTTCTTGGGATTTCATTCCACCATGGCCTGTATTTTGTGAGGGCCTACCTTAACACCTTCGTGAGAAACAATATGGCCCAAGTATTCCACTTCCTATACCAAAAATAACACTTCGAAGGATTGGCATAAATTTGATGTTTCTCTAAGACTTCTAAGATTGTATTGATGTGTTGTAAGTGTTTCTCCCATGATTTGTTGTAGATGAGTATATCATCAAAAAATACTAAGACAAAATTTCTTAAGAATGGTCTAAATACTAAATTCATCAAACTTTGGAATGTGGAGGGAGCATTGGTAAGACCAAATGGCATCACTAGGAATTCATAATGCCCTTGATGAGTTCTAAAAGTTTTCTTATGAATATCTTCTTTCTTTACTCTAATTTGGTGATACCCAAAACACAGATCTAAATTTGTATAATAAATGGCACCATGAAACTCATCTAATAAATCACCAATGAAAAGAATATGAAACTTATCTTTGATAGTGAACTTGTTGAGATCTCGATAGTCTAGAAAAATTCACCATATTCCATCCTTGCGACGCACCATCATCACTAGAGCAGAATAGGCACTCTACCGTGACGAATAACACCCATTTCCAGCATTTCCTCCACCATCTTCTCAATCTCACTCTTTTGCACATATGGGTATCTATAAGGCCTGATGTTGGGATGTTGGATTCTCGGAATCAACTGAATTACATTATCATGTTCTCTTTTAGGAGGCAATCCTCTTAGTTTTGTGAAGACAATTACATGTTGATCAATAACCTTTTGAAGATCAGGATGCAATACCTTCATTTGCGGTTAGAATTCCATAGAGAACAAGCGTGCTACAAAACCTTCAAACCCATTTTTAAGAATCTTTTGCATTTGGTGAGAAATCACCACTAGAGGATATTTGGCTTGTACACCTCGAAGTTCAAATTTTTACCCTAAAAATGAAAGCGCATGAAAAATTCCTGGAAATTTATCTCTATGATGCCCAAAGTTATGAGCCACTGAACACCTAGGACAATATCAACTTCACCCATGGGGATAGTAAACATCATAGATTCCAATGTGTAGTCATCCATCATAAGTTTGACTTTATGGAATTTACCTGAACATTTGACTGTGCCACCATCTGCAATCCTTACTTGAAATTCAGGTGCTGGGTAGATGAAACAATTCATTCTTGCTATTAGCTTATGATTGATGAAATTATGTGTGATCCATGAATCAATCAAGACTGTTACCTTCTTCTTCTTAATATAACCCACAACCTAAAGGGTTTGTGGAGTACTAATACTTGATAGAGCATGACATGAAATAGTAGGCTGGGGATCTCCAGATTCTTCCTCTAATTTTTACACTTCCTCTATTGATGTTTTCTCATATTCTTCCTCATCACTTGACCCTTCAATGTAGAATTTTTTTTTCGTAGAACATTTATTATTTGGTCCATATTTTTATCACAAAGTTAAAACATAACCCTTTGGCTCTTTTTCTTCAATTTTTTGAGGTGTCAACCGAACTGGCCGAGGGTATGAAGGAGGCAAGGTGTTACTATCGTTTATGCTAGTAAATGACTTCTTTTTTCTGGAAAGATATTTTTCCTCTACTCTGCGTGCCATGATAATAAAATCCAAAACCTTGAGTGGGTTAAACATGAGTACCTCATATGCTCAATGTGGTCCTTAAGACCCCCAAAAAATAGGTCATTCAAATATTCTTCTATAATATCTTCCACACAAAAAGGACATATTTTGGAATTGATGGACATACTCCTAAAATGAACCTGTTTGGCGTAACTTTGCTAATTGGCTGAAGTAATTCTAAGAAACAATAAAAATATAGTGTAATTGAAGCTCTTCAATGAAAACTGAGAAGGAGGTGACATTTAGCCTTTCTTTGAGCACATAACCAATGATACAAAACAAATTGATCAACTTCTAGGTATAAGGATGCCACAATTACCTTTTTTCTTGCTAGGATTTGATGGAGATCAAAGAAATTTTCCATTTGGGTAATCTAATTGAGCGGATCCTTTCCATAAAATTTACACATTTCCACTTTTGGAATAATTCCCCGCCATTGGTGAGGAGAGCCACTTGAATGAGTAAAGGAGCCTCCATGATTGGAGTGATTTGGATATGTGTGACCATTACTAGAGGAACCCATATGACTAGAATTGGGAGTTGTGTTTGAAATAGCATGCAACAAATTCAACCTCGCATTGCATGAGAAAATCCTACTTAAGGTCACTCCTCATCTTTACCTTGTAGTTGAAGAAGCTCATTATTAAGGTAATCTTTACTCACCATATTATTTACCCTCTCTTGAAGTTGGATGACCACCTCAGATACTCCCAAACCAGAAGACTTTGAATCCATATCTTCCTTATTTAGGGTCATTCCTAGAGTTTCTTGTCCTTTCCCTTGGCCTTGGGTAGATCTACCAGCCATGATGTAGGGTTTGGGCCTCGGGGTAGACTTAGTAGGGCCAAATTTTAGGGTTTAGGGTTTCACAAATTTTTTGGCCAAATATAGGAATTCATAAAGAAGAAACCCTAGCTATTTTTTGAGAGGTTTCAAAAATATAAGAAACTTGGAAAAATTCAAAAATAGCAGCCCATGGAGCGGAATTATGAAAAACATAAAACCACTATAACTTTTGCAAATTAAGTAAAAATACTTGAATTTTGGAGAGGATCTTACTTGACTGATTTCATCTCACCAAAAAACAAATTATAGAAAAATTCTCTACCAATTTTGAGATATAGCCAAACCTTCACAATTAGGGTTTGACATAACATTGGCCGAGATCAAGCTCTGATACCACTTGTAATGATATTACTTGTATAAATCCGATTATGAGAAACAATATAACACCAAAGAACATAATATTTCTGATGAATGATCTCAATATGTAATTAGAATAGCTTCACCGCATTGAGGGGGAAACCTCCAAACCATACAATAAGACTCAAATGCTCCAATGATCATTAACCACTACCTACTAACCCCTATTTATACTATTCATATGCTATGGCCATCACCAAGGCTGACCTACTAATGATAATATATCATATATGAAAGAGATAAGTCATTATAAGAAGTTATGATAGCCATTGAGGAAGTTGGCTATACCCATCCAATGGAAGATATATAATTAAGGGCGTAATTAAGGCGTAACACTCACTTTGTCTTAGTTAAACACCCTATTGATCACCTTGATCTTTCATTTTAACAAGTCTTAAAGTTGAACATTATTTTGTTGAACTTTGAGCATTCCATAATCTTACGTCGTTTCATTTTAGATTCACTTTGTTGAATTGACAACATCTTCAATATCTCTCCCCCATAATCTTACGTCGTCATACTTTACAATAACTTTGTTACATTTTCAATATCCTCTTCATTATCTTTCTTCACTTCTATCTTTAAAGCATTCAATTTTCTTTAATTTGAGATCATTAATCACTCACTTTCCCCTTGTCTCTTATCTCCACTTTTGTGAGATTCAGACCCTCCCATCATCATTTCTTCACTTCTTGTGACAAAAATCACTTTTTCATTCTTTAAGTACTCCCATTTCTTTGTTTTCGTCTCCTCTTTTAACATCCATCTTGTTAAAAGTTGAGAAAACTCATCACATTTCCTAAGTCTCTTCCATTAACACATTTTTGTTAAGAGTTAAGCATCTTTCATCATGTTTTAAGTCTCCTCTTGTCGCACTCATTTTGTCACAAGTTGAGAAAACTAACTTCTTTCACCTCTTCCCTCTTTACATTCACTTTGTAAAGGGTCGTGAAGCCTTTTAAACCTCTTCATCTTTCTTAGCACTCATTTTGCTAAGAGTCCTCTAAACTAACATTTCAATTTCTCTTCCACCTTAACATCACTCATTTTGTTAAGTGTTGTGAAGTCTCTTTTTGTTCCTCTTAACACTCACCTTGTTAAGAGTTAACTTTGCACCCTCTTTTCATCACTCTTATCACTCATTTTGCTAAGAGTTAATCTCTCTCACCTTGTTATTTGTTAAGTTTATTCCACCTTAACATCACTCATTTTGTTAGGTGTTTCTTGAATGTCTCCCCCTTTTTGTTCCTTTTAACACTCATCTTGTGAAGATTTATCCTTTTCACATCTCTTCGTTAATCTTATCACTCATTTTGTTAAGAGTTGATCATGTTCACCTTGTTAAATATGTTCTCTCTTAAAATCCATTTTTGTTACAGAGTAGAGAATATATAACCTCTTTTAGTCCCTTTTCTCTTAACTCTCATTTTGTCAGGAGTCACGAAATCAACTAACCCTTTTCGCCTCCTCCCTGTTAGCATTCATTTTTACTAGGGTTGAGCTTTATCATCCTCTTCCATCTTAGCATTCACTTTGCTAAGGGTTGAGTTTTCTATCACACCTCTTCTTTTTCCTCCCCTCTTTCAAAAATGGTGGGAACACAACATCATGATTATAGTCCCTTTTGATGGGAGGAAATAAATCCTTTCCATATTAGCTTTGATGAAGAGGATGAAGACCAACTTAAAAATCTTTCCATAGACACCACTTTACAACAAAACAAAGACCAATTCCTTCTTCATCTCCTTGCAATGGGAGAAATATTTCCCTCAGAACTTTGATGAGGATGATTTGAAAACCTTAAAATGAAAACCTAAATCCCCTAAGGGTCCACCACTTGAGTCAAACAAACATGACGATGAAGGACCAAGTAAAATAAATGTCGATAATAAATAAAAATCTAATGCTTCATCCTCTAATCTCAACCAAGCCTTGCTTGATCAAATCAATGTAATGACAAAAAAATTGGCTCTCCTATCCTCTATAATCACTAACAATGATACCAAAGGTATCGAACACACAAAGAAAAGTGATGACACCTTCAAAACTCATTCTGAGACCAATAACGAGAACAACAATCATAAGAATGATAAATCACCATTTATCCCACAAACCAATTCACCATTTTCTCAAGAGTGGAAAATGATGAAGGACATTATTTTGGGCATGTAAAAACAATACAAATAATTCAATTTTGATGAATTATGTCCATACCCTTTCGACATGGACATCTTACATACCCTTCCCACGCTCTTTCGAGACACCCAAATTTGAAAAATACAAGGGAAAAACCAATCCTAGAGAGCATGTCAAGGAATTTTTCATGGCATGCCAAGAGGTGGCTTATAACGATATCTTTCTCTTGCGCTTATTTCCTAAGAGTCTAGGTGGACAAGCTTTGGACTGGTTCTTACACCTTCCAAAGGGATCTATCTCTACCTTTGTGGACCTCTCAGAGAAGTTTGTCAAACATTTCTCTTTCAATCTTGACTCTGAATTCATGATGATGGATTTTTGTAATGCCAAACAACAACCAAACGAGAGCTTTACACAGTTCTTACAATGATGGTGAGGAATCATAAGTTGATTCCCATGTTTAATCCTTGAGAAACAAATGGTTAACATCTTCATCCCAAACCTTAACGACGAGTTATCCTTTCACATGTAGATGCACTGCCTCAATAGTTTTGAGGAAGTTATCGAAAAGGGAACTCAAATTGAAAAATCCCTCATTTCTAAAGGCTTGATCAAGCCTCATTATAAATACAATGGACATAATCATCACAACAACAATCCTAACACTTCTCACAATAAACCTAGGTACATCAACCACAACCGTAATGTTGTCAATGATGGTGTCATGGATAATCACAACGTGCACAAATTACATAAAAAATAATTAATATAGATTAATTCTAAACCATTTGTCACCATTCCAAGAAGATAAATTTTCCTCCTCGTGACTAAAAATGATGAAAATATATGTCTTTGGGGTAATCTCTTTCCAACATCTTGAAACAACTGGAAAGTGCTAATATGGTCACTTATCCTATCATGCAACCCTTCCCTGAAGTGGAACCTACCCTAGGTTGGTATAAACCTAACACATTTTTTTATTTTCATCACATTAATGGTCATCAAACGGAAAAATGTAAACAACTTTGTAACTATCCAAGACCTCATTAACAATGAGAGACATATGGCGAAGAAGGCCTAACACCTAACCATGGTATAAAGGGTAAATCTCAAAAACATTGTGAATCCTCGAACAACATTGATTATAAATCCATCATATCTGTATCATCAACACTACTCATGTGCACCGTTGAACATCAATTGACATCTCTCAGAGAGAGTATATATAGTGCATTTCAACAATTATTAAAGGCTAACATGATCGAATATCCACCTACGAGACCCTTTTCTAATGGGGAACCCAATCCTACGTCATATAATGCATCCAAATATTGTGAATAGCATCACATGGATGGCCATTCTACTAATAATTTTACACCTCTTCGTCATTATGTTCAAGACTTAATTTGACAAAGGAACGATTTCCATAGAGCTCAATGATGAAACTCTTGCAATTGATGACATGTTAACTTCCACAAATTCAAATGAATATTTGATTGTTGTCCCCACTTTTATACATACTTGACATTCAATGAGATCACGATGAAGGTCAAGTATCTCTCCCTCAAAACCAATCTATTTCTTCTCCATATTTTCTTTTATTCATCCAAACAAACATTGAACCTGTTTTGACAACAACCTTCTAACATCAAATGAGATCTTGAACTTGCTTCAAGACTCCCTTTCAACCCTTGATATAATTGTAGACAATACAAAAGAGGGTCCATCATCAAGCACCATTGAGATTGATTTTATTCTTTCCATTTCGGCTCCTACGCCTAACATCTCTAGTCTTGTTGTCGAAACACAACCACAACAAGCTTAGACACTTGCGACAATGCAACCTTCCGTGTCCATTACACCTCAAACGATCAATCTTGTAGGTATTTCATTAATGATGACTTATACTTGTTAAGACATGTACATGCGTACACTCTATGAGGTACGTATACCTAGGAATATCCTTATACAACCTTTTCACGCTTTAATTACAAATATTTTGTCAAATCAACTAATTCACAACCTAGAAGGAGAAACATTGACTATTTACTCTCTACGGCCTATAAGGAACCTCAAGTGTACATCTAGAGATCAATCCTTTTTCTTCACACTCTTCCACCCACGGATGAATATATATGTCAACATATTCCTGCATCGACAATCCTCTTCTAACATCACATAGGTCTTTTGATCTCATCGAAGACTTATCTAATCACACATCCTTTGACTTGGATCATGTTTGCCCAAGTCTCATACTTCAGGACTCATCCAGCTTTTGGATTCCCTCATTTGACTTGGATTTTGTCTACTTAAGCCTCATATTTAAGGACTTATCAAATCTTTGGATTCCATTTGTTGATTTGGATTTCATCTCGCCCAAGTATTTCTTTCAATACCATTCAAATATAATAAACATGGACCTATTTCTTGATGAGTCCATTCCAAATATTCGTCCTCAAAAATTCAGAAACCTTAAAAAGTATAAAAAGAAAATAAAAATCCGTATTAAACCTTTCCTTAAAGCACTATTTGCAAATCGGAAGAGGAAAAGTGATTGCAAATAATATTAAGCATTCCATATATTAGTAGATATCTTAATCATACCATTATCATATATTTGCATTCTTCACCTATTATGACACAGGTTAACCTTGTTCCTATTGGGCATTATGTGTCTCATCTTTGTTATGGTTTCTACCATTTCAGATCTTTTCACCTACGGTTTTGTCTCGAAGCTTATTGATGGCAACTCCTCCTTTCAAATAAGCTCTCTCTTTAACAAAAAGCTCAAACTTATTTACCTAGTCCTTTTTTACTTCCCATCTCAATCTACTGATGTTGAACCCTTGCGTCTTACTTGTCACATGGGCTGAGACTTGGGGGTAGAATGTTCCTTCCCTACAAGCACATCATCGACATATAAGGAAAATTAAATTAATCTAAAAATAAAAAATAAAACTATAAAATCATTACACCTTTCATCCTTCATAGTCTTCGGTGATAAGCTTGTACTTCTCACTAGTAGTATAAAACTAGGATTGAATCAAGATAACCTTACTTGCCTATATTTTGTCTTCAGTGTTGAGCCCTTGTCTCTTACTTGTGGCATGGGGAACCATTTAGGGTGTCTTTCAAAAAATCAATCAAAAAATAAAGCCTTTAAAAATATTAATCAAAGTGTTGAATAAAAAATATCTCAAAAAGTAATTTAGTTTCTTATGTTAAAAAGAGACAACAATTCCTTCAACTAGATCTTTTCAATGAGTAGGCCATCTACGGATATAAGTCTTGTCAAAACCTATAAAGTGGAATCATTTTGGAATCATTCAGATAGTTTTGACTAGAGATACATTACATTTTTCTCATATGGATCATTGTTACACCTTGTGTCTTTGCATCCATCATCTTCACTTTCATATCATTATTCACCTCGTTTTCATGTCCTTCTTGGCTCTCGGTGATGAGCCCTCACATCTTCCTAGTTACGTGAAGCTACAAGTGGAGTGAAATTCACTATCATTTTATCTACATTTTTGCCAATGGAATGGAATGCTTCTAATTATTTGCACCTACTTTTAAGTAGTGCACCCCTTTATCGAGTTGTAAAATACCAAAATAAGATTGAAATATGTTTGAGAAAATACCAAAAACAATATAAAATTGTTCAAAAATACAAAAAGGTTTCAAAAATACAAAAAGGTTTTAAAAATACAAAAACAATACAAAATTGTTTCAAAATAAACCAAAAACAATATAAACTATCAAAATTAAAACATTTCAGATAATGTTTGACCAACTTTTAGCAACTGGATAACATAGTTCAACAATTTCGCAGCTCGCCATTTGACGACGTTATTCATGATCGTTCCAGATCATATTTCGATAATCATTTTTCTTTTACATGGTGTATATCTATGCTCAAGGAAATCATTTACGCTTTCACAACATAACATTGCTTAGGGCACACTTGGATTTCATATTGTAATCCAATACAAATAAAACTTCAATGGGATCTAACAAGAGTATATTTTGGAGTATCTAAGTATCACTCTGCTCTTTGTCCCGATCCAATCCTCTCGCGTTCTAAGCTATCGCTTGAGTAAATTCAAATATGTCTAAGTTCTTTAATGTGGAATACATTTGAAGTGTCAATAGACGTTGTCTTTACAAGTTGTGTTGTACTATTGCAGTTTTTCAACATTGTGACAATGCTTTTGCTTCTTTCATTTTGTTATTTTGTTGTACTTTGTTTACCTTTACTGTAGACCAATTGCAGGAAATTTATTCACATTTTAGTCCACATATAATTTTGGTGTGGTTCTTTCATGTTCATATTGGGTTTGTTTGTGATGTTTGTTTTATGTCTTTTTGTTGCTTGCACGTATTTTGTTTTCCTCTTGGTTTACTAAATAAGAAATGGAACGTTTTTATTTTTGCAAATAATTCAGGTTGTTTACATTTATTTGCATTTGTATTTCAATTTTTCAAAAACTTGCAAAAATCCAAAAAAATCATATATTTCAATTTTTTTTTTAAAATAAAAATTACAAAAATTTCGAGCAAACATTCACTTATCATAGAGATCCTACAATTGGAAAACCCTTGAAGTGAATTTTTCAACATCTCAACACAATATTGGTAAATTCATACCTTTATCTACTACCCTAGTGATTGTTCCAATCTTACAACTATCACTTTATTCCCTTTGTATGATAGGCTAACTCTGTTTGGGGCAAGTCACAAAATTGTTTTTCCTTTGCGATATAACTTCATTCTGGGGAAATTTTAAGTTTGATAATTCTCACAACAGATCCAACAAGAGTGTTATAAGGAGTTTATTTACTCCTCTCTTCTAGTATGATTCTATTCCCACCTTGGGAGCATTTTCATCTACTTAATCATCATTGTGGCATGCATTAGGGGCATAGTTGATTGTATTCTTTTTCGACTTTGTGTTGCATTATTGATGTTTAATTTTTGGACCACTTTCAAGTAGTGTGATTACATCTTGGTTCCTTTATAGCCATGATGCCTGCAACTAATTTGTATATTGGTTAGGTTTTCTTTTTTATCTTTTCTTTTTTGTGTGTGTTTGTATACGCACATCTGGGTTAACCATATCGATTATTTCATAATCATGGTGACAAAGCTATTGTACAACAAAAAAATAAGGTTTCTCTAAAATTATTCTACAAATGACATTCATGCTACAAGCACATTTCTTCTCATCATTGTTCAAATCCCTTTTCTTCTTCCTATCAAGTGGTTGTCCACCGCTTTATTGCATCACTCACCCGCTTAAGGGGGCATTACTTTACCATTCTACTCGTTGGGGCATCCAAATGCTTCATTGTTTTCTAATCGCATGTGTCTACTATATTTAAAGCACTATTACTTCGCAATAGCACTTTAAAGAGGGGAAAATGTAGATAACCTAAATTACACACTTGTTTTCATTTTATCCCAAAGACACATCCTGTTATTCCCCTATACAAATGATTAGTTAAATTGATTAATCATGAACTTACACCTCTTTGGATTAATTAAATTAATCCTTTGTACCCCTTTAGCTAGTTTAATTATAATTTATTAAATAAATAAATAAATTAGTGTGCACATTATAGCTAATTAAATTAGTTATTTAAATGGGAAAGTACACTTATTTCCCTAGTCAACAACCACTTGGACTCCACTTCACTATTCCAATCAACTGCACTTATAGAATCCTAGAAATGTGGGGGCAATTCAATTGCATGTACAACCACATTTTCAGATGTAACTTATGCCAATTAATTTTTTTAATACCCCTCAATGGCATTTATCTTCCCAAAACTTCTGCAACTTCCTTAAATGATGTTTTTAGCATGTGCATTCCACTATCTGTAACCAATTTCCAACCACCACTTAGCCTTATAAAACACATGCTTATCGTCTTACAAATTCTATTGGATTCACAACATAATTAATTTGTCCATTTTGTTGTCCATATTCTACTATGTTGGAAGCAATCATCCAAGCCAACATCTTCTCATAAAGCATGGTCATAACTTACATCTGGAGGTCATTCAAGAGCACCCATAAACTTTCACAAGGCTACACAAGCTAAGATTCACATAACGTTACTTGAGGTTTGCATTGGAAATCTACAGGAAGGTTTGCATTGTTCTGTTCATCTTTCATTTAGTTTAGTTTTTAAATATTAACACTAGGTTATGATTGAAATATTTTTTATTGTTTCCTAATATCATTGTACAATGGGTAGGTTAAAGGAAAATGTGTTCCATTCTCTACTACATCTTAGTAGCACACCTTACAGACTCTGTATTCTGAAGGTGTCTTTGAGGGATTCATCTGGCTATTTCATTGGATAGATGCATGAGTTGGTTATTAGTTTTTCAATCGTGATTTTCTTTATAAGTTTGGTAACCTTATTCAGGTGGGTGGGATTCTCTAGTTTGAGCTTGATGGTATTCTTATAATATCAAAGGTTCTTCTTGTCTTTAATTTCTTGTTGTTACAAATACTGTTAATGCTTTTAGTTTGGATGTTTTTTTTTTATTTGTTCAAATTTGTCACCATTAGGTTTTCATGGATGTTCAAATGCTTTAACCATTTTTATAAGTCTTTTTGCCAACCTTTTTTAGGTGTAGACAAGTTAAACAAAATGGTTGTGTAATGACAACTAGGATATCCAATTCAAGCTCAACCAACTTATGTTTATATAATGCAAAAAAATTTAAGGCTTTTCTTTCAACGTGTAGCATACTTTCCTCTATGAGAAGAATAAATTAGGGTGTATTACCTTTAATTTTGAAGTTCGATCATGCTTCTTATTCTTTTAAGACTTCCTCAATTTTATTCCATGTTTCTCAAGATATGCTTCTACCCCATACTTCACAACCATATAGTATAATCCATGTTACTAGGCTATGAAATGATGATTTATTTTTATCCCTATTCCTAAGCTCCACATTATAGAGTTATTTTCTAAACTATCATAGGCCTTCCAAGTGGCATACATTTTTTTGTCAATACCAAGGCTCGAGTTCGTTTATGATTAAGATCAAGTATGTTTTCTTGCAGTATATGCATCATGATTAGGATGGGATAAAAATCTCAATGGGCCACTAGCATAGTAGCTACTACCATGGTGAATCAGTTGTCACTACTATGGAGAGGAGAGGTATGGATATATGTGAAGCCAAAAGGATGGATGATGTTATCCACAAAGCCTTGAAAATGCACAATGCATTAAGAAATGGCCCACTATTGCATTCTACTTGAAAAACATTTTACAACACAAATTGATACTTTGTTATGATTAATTTCCTCTAAATTTCATTTTTTCCTTGGAGTTTGTGTAACCATATGACACAAACTGTGTAGAAGATACATTTTTGAAGGAATATCCTAAAAATGTATCCAAAAGCTTTGACGCTCTGAATAAAAGTAGAGCCATGTTCCTTGTAAATGTGTAAGAGAGTCATTTTGCTTAGAAAGGTGTAATAAATTAGACTTCATTGATTCATTACACTTGGACCTTAAATTTATACCTAATATAATTATTTATATTTCTACTTTGTGAGCTCGAAATATGAGAATTGTAATGGCTATGCCTCACCTATGTTACTAGATTGAATGCCAATATTTTAGGAAACCAAAACCTGGATCGGAAGGAACTTCGACAAATACTTCTAGGACTCATAACAACCATATTACCTTTAGGATCCATTTGTATTCATACAATCATCTCCTCTATAGGTGATTTGCAACACAGGGACCTGAAGGGTGGCACAAAGGTGTAGGACAACCCAAAAACTAGCAATCTATATATTGAGTTATAGTATGAACATTCAAAGATAAGAGATATCTAAATGGTTCTCATTTTTCGCTATCTATTCAAATGAAATGAACATTATTAGTACATAAGTGAACAAAGGCCCATAACATTGACAACGATGATACATGTGATTATCATGGGGAGAATGCTCCTTATTTGACTTTGTTAGACTAGAATGTGACTCATGATGCCCATATCTACCTTGAGGGTTGAATGCTTAAAAAATGCAATTACAAAAGAAGACGATTTATGAAACGTTTCAATTTTTGCAATGAACGATGATTTACTTTCCTATAAATGTGTCAGTTCAACTACCATGGATATATGGTACTCTTGAGTTTGTGAAATGTCTCCTTTTGGACATTTTTGACCCAAATTGGATTTTTAACCAATCCCAATACCAGTTACAAATTTAACAAGGTGAAAGTACTTAAGTGTAATGCAGATCATAATTATTTAAAGGAATGACAACTAGGGTAGATTGGAAAAACACTTGAAATCAGAAATGACAATTATATCTTTCCATCTAAAACTGATTTACTGATTTTAGACAACCCATACATAGATTAAAATTCATATTTTCAAGGGAATAATAGGCTGCAATAACTCAAAAAAAATTGTACTTATGAAAATAACACTTTTTCCCATCCAAAAATTCTGAAAATGGAGTGATTCAGTTTCTAAAAACCAGCTTTATTATTGGCTTCCAAAATCAGATCTGTAACAACATGCAAACATACTAGATCCACCTAGAGATAAGTCACTCCACATATAAAAAAGAAGAAATACGCAGCTGCAATTTCCCATCAAACCTTTGCTAAAATCAGAACTTAATGATCTTCAATGCTGGAAAATAACTACAAACCTATGCAAGCTCAATGGAATTCCTTGTGTAGAAATTCCTCACATGCTCTAAGAGGGTTTTCGTCCTCTAGAGGTAATTCCTAAGGGTTTTTATCCTTGGAATAAATTATGCAAAAGCTCTAAGCTTTAGACACAATGTAGAAAATATATAATGATCATAGAATAACCTCTCCTTCAAGTCGACTTCTCCTTATAAAGGAAGAAGAGACCCAAAACAACCTCCAAAATATCCAATCATTATACGATAATTTTCTCTATGCATTTTCCACCCTCCACCCTTTCTAGGCCAAATCACATTTTTCTAGAGGGAATACATTTGTCCCATGAGTCGTTTACATTTTATTGTATTTTATATTGCCCCTTAGGCAAGTCACACTTTTCCTAAAAAAATAAAATTATACTAAGTGCTTTATCATGTATTTTCTTTTTCTATATTTTATTTTATCATTAAGTCTATTATTTTATTATAAGTGCTTTTTATAATGTCTATTTTATTTTTTTAGTAGTTTATAATAAAGTAATAAAACTTAAATATCCCCTTTTAATTCTTCTTAGCCATCGGGAAGACAATATGCCAAGCATCTTCGATTCGGAAGGGGACATTTCAGTTTGTTGATAGGGTGTAAGCTTTGAGAGCATGATTTTACATGTGGCGGTCCCACATAAGGTTCCATGTGGCATTAAGTTTAGAGTCGAGCTTGAATTAGGCATTGTGATGGGGGTTGGCACAACTCATGGTAAACCAACCAAGTTGGGCATTGTTTATAGTTTAGACCCTAAATAAATAAATAATAAAGTGTAAGGGTTTGATATGAATTTTTTCCTTATTATCGGGTGTAAGAATGTTACAGGTAGGATATTCTAAATAAATTAATCCACCTCAATCATACAATTCATAATATAACTATTGAAAAAGGAAATGATGATACAACGATGAAATGATAGCGTAAAACAAAAAGAAGAGATGAATAATTAATTACGTAGAGAGATACAAAAGTAATCTGGTTGTGTAAACTAGATCAATAGGTTGATCTAAACCATAGAAATGATTTTTACTGAGAGTGTGGTGTCTACGAGATTTCACCCTGAAATCTGGGACTACCCCTTCTAAATTTTTTTGTTCTTTTCAATGTAATGAGTCGTTTTGTGTTTGTTTTTCTTGTACTTGCTTGCATTTCTCTAAGGTATCCCCAAAAAGTCTTAAAATCCAAATTCAAAAAATACCCACATGTCAAAGTTCACTCAATTCCTTCGTCAGACCTTGTCTACAAGCGTTTTCTTTCTTTATTTATTAAATAAATAAAGGTCTTTTAAAAATAAATTGAGCTAAAATTGGAGGATTTAGGTTATATAAAGCACTTCACCCCATCATTATTACCATAGAACATTCACCAGGGGGAAGAATTTTTGCAGATCAGCTAAGTGGAGAAATTTTTCTAGAAATTGCCCGCAACTATTTTTGTTTTGTTTTATTTATTTTTTCTTGTGTTTTGGTTTTTTTTCTTTGAAAATTCCCATAGCCTATTCATTCCTCATGTCGGACCTTTTTCCCAAGCTTGGGCTTTTGAAAAGCTATCCAATATTTTTATTACTAATATGTCTAAAGGTGATTAGAGCTTAGGATTCTTTCAGGAGGTTGCATAAAGTAGCTTGGTCCAAAAAAGTGCAAAAATGGATTTTATGAAAATAAGAAAATATTTCCATCAATGCGTAGAGCTCAATAAAATATGCACTTTTAGAGAAAATGACACCTAAAATGGAGCCACAGAGTGAAAGTTATGGCACTTGCAAGTTTTTGCTGCTACATCTTCTGGACCGTTTCCAAAAATGGAAAATTTTATTCTATCTGGAAGGTGAAAAATTCCCATGATGGAAGTCAAGTCACTTAAGCTGCCAATGAGAATTTTGGTAGTGGTAGGCAGGTGGGAATTTTATGCTTGCATGGCAGGTTGTTTTTTCCCATCATTAAAGTCAAATCACTTAAGCTGCCAATGGGAATTTTGGTAGTGGCAGGTAGGTGGGAATTTTATGCCTTCTGACAGGTTGTTTTTTCCCATCATTAAAGTCAAATCACTTAAGTTGCCAATGGGAATTTTGGTAGTGGTAGGTAGGTGGGAATTTTATGCCTGCCTGGACAAGTTATTTTTTCCCATCATTAAAGTCAAATCACTTAAGTTGTCAATGGGAATTTTGGTTGTGGCAGGCAGGTGGGAATTTTATGCCTGCATGGCAAGTTGTTTTTTCCCATCATTAAAGATAAATGACTTAAAGTACCAATGGTAATTTTAGAGCTACCAGAAGGGTAAGAATTCCCATCAAGGAATTTTTATTCTCCCATGCAAGTCACACTTTTAAGAAACTCTTTTCATGCAAGTCACACTTTTTGGAAGGAAGGCTTTAACCTACCAATGGGAATTTTATGCCTCGCCTAGCAGAGGTTATTTTTGCCCATCATTAAAGTCAAGTCACTTAAGTGAAGGATGGATTTTGGAGCTACCGGAAGGGTAAAAATTCCCATTGCTTTGCCTTTTGATTTTTCAACATGACTTATCGCAAAAAGTGTGACCCATTCCGGCATAGATAAATGCCTAAAAGCTGACTTTTTTATTAATTGTCGGGAAGCATCTAGTTTTGGCACCTAGGGTTGGAGAAGCTTTCATTTTATTATTATGGATATATTTATGTTGATGTGAGTGCACAAGTGAATAAAATAATATTTTTAGCTTTCTTGGCATGCAAACAAAGTGTAAAAATAGAGGGCAGCAGGATTTATAATCAGATCTCGGTGAAGAAACTAGATATTCATGCTATGGACTACATACTTTTCTGAATTATTTGCAAGAATATTTCATTTATGCCCATATTGGTGAAGAAAGCCAAAGTCAATGTCTGATACATTGAATATATCTTCAGAATCAGAGGAAGAAATAGATCCAACTCTCATAATTGTAAAGGCTTCGGCGAAAATTCATCCCCTTGTTTCTAATGTAGCCCATGTGGAAGTCATTGCATGGAAAATTACTTTTAGAAGCTTTTGAGAATTTAAAATTGCTCATATGCAATTAAAAATAAAAGGTGATGAAGTTTGTTTGAATTATTTATGGTAAGCATTTTACTAGTGCATGTATTGGAGAAGAATTGCAAAAGCTTCAAGGATAAGAGGAGAAGACATGTCAGAGGCAAAAACCACAAGAAAATCATAGTCAGTGCTTCTAGATCTAGTTTGGTGAGAATAAAAGGAAATAATTCAACAACATATGGGAGAAAAAACATCTCAGATTCAAGACAGAGATATCATTCAGATCATTCATTACTAAAATAGATGAAACAAAAGTACAATGCATATTAGATCAGCGTGTAGAGTATGGCGGAAGGACAAAATGGAGAGTTTCTCGATTCAAGGTAGAGATATCATTCAAATCATTCATTACTAAAATAGATGAAATAGAAGTACAATGCATATTAGATCAGCATGTAGAGTATGGAGGAAGGAAAAAATGGAGAGTGTTGCAGCTGGAATAACTTCTTTTTATTTCTCTTATTTTCTTTGACAAAGTAATTGAGTAATCAATTAAATTGTAAAACTTAAGTGATTGGTTTAAAATCCATTACTTCAAGTTATTGGAAGAAGTCAATTACTTGGAAATAGGTGGCAAACATGCAAAATAGAAGGTTTTATTTTCAGTTATAAATCATGCATGTCATGCAAAGAGGAATTCAAGAGAAATATTGCCAATTGCTTCCCTTTTTCATAGCTTCCACATGTGGCAATTCATTAAAAACTTCCTATTTGTAATTTCCCTCTATGCACTATAAATAGAGGAAGATCCTATGGGTTAAATGATCATCACAATTTGTTTATCAACATTCTAGAGTTTTTAGACTTTGTGTTGTAACCCTTGATGTTGTTTCTGTGAAAGCTAAGGAATTGAATAGAGATGGATTTCTAGAGAACTTTGTGTCTACGGTGCTTTGCTTATTACTTCTATGTGGATCTTTGGATAAAATTTGTGTTATCTGAGATTTAGATTAGAATATTTTCTTTTCCTTTGCTTTTGAATATTGTGAGATCTACTTTTTTATTTAATCTATATGTATGAGACCAACTCTGTAAAATATTGGTTGCATTACATATCTTCCCTTCTTCCTTCCTAAATTCCATTATTTCCCCCTTCTGAAAATACCTCATAAACAATTGTTTACTTGTTGCAGAATTGCTTAGCTATGGTTCATGAGCTTTGTGATTAAAGTAAAACCACCAAAAATAGTTACTAAAGTTTCATATTTACTAGATTGATAAACATCTTACCCAGGAGCCTCACTAGTAAATGAGGGAGATTTATCTCATGACTACCTAGGTTTTTAGTTGTGCAGAAAATATAGCCAACAAAGTGTATCTAAAAACTTCTCATGTACTGAGAAAATTCTCTTGGAGGCGGGGAGAGGTACCCTAATATATAGATATAGCTGGTCTAATATCCATATGGGAAGGGAATGGGAGAGGGACTAATCTATGTAATATATAGCTAGGAGGGGGACTACTATCATGTAACATATATAATAGATGACATATATAGATAGGATAAGGGGACCCTCTCTATGTAAAATGAAAAGTTGCAAAAGCCATGGATTTGGGGTAAGAATCTCTAAAGAAACCCCAAAGGATTTTAGCAAAATGATCAATGGACCATCTGATAAGAAATGAGCAAGGTTTTCTTCTTTGCATACATTAATTTGAAGTAAACAAGAAAACTAAACAAATGAAGCTAACCTCTATTCTTTGAAATCTTGAAATAATGAACCTAAGAGGATCTAAGCATTCAGTTATGTGTTTAAGAGAAAGAGATCTCCCCATTAATGGCTTCAAGGCCAATGGATCTTCCCTTTTACTCCATAGTGGTGCTATAAAATACAAAAGCAAATTCTATTAGCTCAATGGAAGAAAATGAAATACATTTTAAAGCCTAAACAAAATACTATAATCTATGCTAGGAAGAAGAGAGAATTATTAGGAAATAAGGGAGGGGATATAGCCCTATTTATAGTTTTCTATTTGGGAAAATGGGAGATTTGGGTGCATGTGGGACAAATGCTAAAGTCCAAAAAGCACTTTTAGCAAGTCTAAGTGAGGTTTGACTATGTTTAGGGTAATTAACCTAGGTTAGACTAATTAATTTCGTTTAGAGAGTAATTAGGGTTCTGAAGGGTTTTGAAGGGCTTAATCAATCCAATGAAATGGATTGATATTCCAGGAGCTAATAGAAGAAAAATAGAAGGGAATAAGAAGCTAATGTAGTCAGAATGAGGCTATGACATCCTATTTAAGTGGTTTATAAGAGGAAAAATGACAAAAAGGATGTCATGAGAAGGGAGTTAGATAGGTCTAACTGGGTGTGTGTCATCGATTTACAAGGAGAAGAATAGGAGTGGTGTAATATTAGGAATAATATTGCATTGATCAAACTACAGGTGTCTACATTTTCCCCTCTTTGGGGTGACATAAGCTACGTCACTTCAAAGAAAGTAGACAAATGTAAATGAGTAGAATTTTTTTGAAGGGGTAGAAGAAAAATTAATAGGATGAAGGAAAAAGGATGCCCCCTCGAGTGTCAATGGGGTGAAGAAGAAACTTGATCGGCGATCGAAAAAAGAAAACAACAAAAATAAAGGTGTATGGAGAAGATGAGAAACAAGAAGAAAGAGGGATATTGAGCTATTCACAAATCAATTGCTATCAATATATTATCATCATAATGCTTAGGATCCTCATCGATTCTTATTAAAATGTGAGCATGCGATTGAAAGCATAAAATGACATGAAAAGCCAAGATACAAACAACCATCTTGTGCTAGAAATGACCAACTCCACGTAACATACACAAATGCAATACAATACGAGAAATAAATAATATCACCTAACAGGGAAATAAGTACAATCACACACACTTAAACCAACAATGTTCAAGATAGTTGCACAAATATTTTGTTATCAAGATGTAGTCCCAAAAGTTTTGATAAATGACAAGGATGAAGAATGATGCCCAAGCAAGATGTATTATGCAAGGGGAAAGATGGAGGACACTTGGGTCCCATGAAAAAGCAATGTGCATGATGAAAATAGTACCAAGAAATTGATAGTGCCCCAGAGTACAGATGAAGTAAGCAACATAGCTTGTGTAGGTGATTGAAGATTTTGGTGATGCGTAAGTTGTTGTTTCAAACTATTTGAAAACGTCAACAAGATCTGGGATGAGTGCCATGTGAGAGACAGATTTCAGCCATAGATGATTGGTTTAACCAATTTTGAGCCATTTTCGATGTATTTCAATGTTTTTGATTTTTTGATTGATTTTGATTTTTTTAATTTTTGATTTCTCAGAAGAATTTCAAAATATCAAAGATCTTCTAAAAGTATGCGCAAGGGCGATAGTGGGAAGGCAAGGCTGTCAGAAAGCCAGAATATATTCCCACAAGAAGAAAAATGGGTCGAGAATAATTTATTTAAAATAAATTAATAAATAATTATCACGATGGGGAAAATAGATGAAAAAGAGAGGAAAAGGAGATAAAAATTTGCCTAAAAGGGTCGTAAACTATTTCAGTGCGACGGAGAAGTGACCGCAGGGTGGCACGAAGTGCCCTGTGAGTGTGAAAATTAGTAAAAATAATTATTTTAATACAAAAATAATTATCACGGTGGATAGAAGAAGGTCTAGAATGATCACGGCAGAGAAAACATGCCCTAGGGGCATCGCGATGGGTTAATATACCCACCCGGGTCGGTAAATCAATCACGACCAATTCATTTCTACTAGAGCTCTTGCAAATTTTTACCGCGAGCAGAGAGCGACAACCCTGGAGTGAGATGGCAAGAATACTAAGCAGGATGAGACACGTGGATCACATCCAAGAGTTCATGCAGACCCAGAGATGGACCTTACATGAGTGGCCTATCCCTCTAGTCAATTTATGCATTTATTGCATTTTTAGGGCTTTTCTAGAGTAGGTAGGATGGATTTTGATGCATGCACGTGGGCGTATGCATCGGATTGATGGGTACGTGCACATGTGTATGCATCAAAAGGAAAAGGGATGTGTACATGCATCCGTTGGTAGTGGATACCCGCATGCACACCGATCGGGAGGGAAATTTGTCGATGCGCACGCATGTGCGTCGAACTAGTGGCGTAGGTGTTAGAGGGGTGCATATGCACCGATGATGGGGGACAAGATAGCCACGCGCACATGCATACATTATACGGGTGCAGGCATCATACTAGGCATGTATGTGCTTTGTGTGGCGAGAGGCGAATGGAGAAGAGGTGGAGGGGGGTGTACGCGTTGGTAGGGGTGCATATGCACCGAAAGGAGTGTGCAAGCATCAAAAGAGGTGCGCGAGGGGCTAGAAAGAAGGTGCGAACAAACCCTGGCTAGAAAAATATCCAAGTATAGAAGAATTTAGACTAGATTATATTAGAAGAAAGGAATAATTAGTAAGTTAGATGATTCAAAGAATTATTTTTCCTTAGAAAAATAGATAGAAATAGGTAAGTGCCTAACACTTGTGTTGATTTTTGTAGCGTATATTACCCATTCTTCAAACTCGTGAGTGTTATGGGTAGTTAGCAGCGATAGAGGCCTAGTTTGATGATGATGATAGAGCGACCTTGGAGAGCCTCCTATATGTGATGGGATTGACTCATGTGGCCGAGATGCCATAGATTACATTGGATCATGGCCTCCTGACAGCTATAGCAGAGTGATGGCACAGCGAGAGTCAGTGTTTTCACCTCCCAACCGGGAGATTACTATTACATTGGAGGACATATGGCACATTATGCGGGTCCCGATTCAGGGGCAACTTATCGAGACTATGAGCTAGTGGACCGACATTCAACGATTCATTGTAGAGTTTTTTGGTGTCCCCACGATACCATGGCGTGGGATGTCTATCAGATTATCATGATGCATCGATGATCCAGAGTTAGACTGAGTAGTGGTCTATATGATGGCCTTTGTCAGTGGAGTCTTGCTCCCTGACAAGACTGGTGCTTCTTTTCCACTCGGCCTCCTTGGAGTGATACACAGTTTGGTAGAGGGAGAGACCTACTACTGGGGTCAGTGTATTCTAGTGCATCTATACTGGGACCTTCACTTGATTACCTATTACCATCAGAAGATGGTAGGACCAGCTCACTTGTTGCAGATTTGGGGGACCATTGCCCCTTAGCCCCTTAGGTGTTTTGAGAGTTTGGGCTCCCGAGGAGCCTTCTACGATGGGTTGGGTCCCGACAAGGGACGATGTGCGACCTTACATGGGGGATGCCTATCATTATCAGCATGAGTTAGATGAGCTACGATAGATTTCTATGGTTTGGAGGCCCTACAGACACTTCTAGTGGCTCGAGGATGGTTTAGAGCTTGGCACTGCCATAGTAGAGCACTTCATCTTAGGTAGCCACAAATACATGCAAGAGCTATATAGGGTAGATCGAGTGTTAGAGGTAGTTTGGCATTACCCAAGATGTTCCTGGGCCAGATAGATGGTATGCTCATAGGGCCCAAGAGCATTTTGATATGGGTCCATAGATTGCTCGTGATAGAGCACTAGCAATTTTCGACAAGTGGTACTGCTATGTGGGTGCCCCGAGATAGATTAGAGATCCAGGCACTACCTAAGTATGGGCCATGGTACCATGGTGTGCTTCCATGCCATTTGACTATTTCTAGGGCAACGTATAACGCCGGCGTGAGAGCCCCTCCAGTGGGGCCTCCTAGTGGTGACGAGGGTGGAGCTATTGGTGGTGCTGAGAGTGACGATGGTGATGATGACGATGATGGTGGTCCTGACGCACATATATATGGAGGCAAGGGATGGGTCCAACATTGCAACAGACCTCGAGGACAAGGCCTTGGGCCTAGATCGAGACTGGTTTATAGGGTAGTTGATATAGATTTTCCCCAGTAGGCATTCCAGTGGGGATTTACACCACTCTCCAGTAAGTACTTCCAGAGCAGATCCCACCACCTGATGTTCCACAAGGTGATGGTGGATAGAGTTGACTATCCTCTAACAAAGAATTACGAGAAGCAATTGTTGTACATTTTAAGTGGTGGAGAGAGAGAGAGATGTAGCTATGGCACGGTATAGGCCCTTATAGAAGAGTGAGATTAGGCTAGAGCACAGGCCACCGAGGCAGGGGATAGTATGCTTTATGACAGAGTCAGATTCATGAGATGGCCACACAGGGTGCTCAAATATTGAGCCTTTTACACCAGTCCCAGACTTAGGTGCAAAAGGTTATTGCTTAAGAGGCACAATGCACGTGCACAATCACATGGTTACCTTATATAGAGGGATGCATGCGAGCCAGTACGAGTTATCACTATAGATAGGGATCGAGAGGTTACTGCCTCTAAACAAGCTCAGGCTGACATAGGCAGGGTGGAAAGTGAACGCAATGCTGCCCTTTAGGCATCCCATTCCTCTGGAGATGTGGATTTGATATGGGATTCCATGAGATCTGGTGGTGAGTCCTTGTACTATAGGACTTCCTACTTTAGGGAAGTCCCAGTAGAGTAGTGAGTGGTATCATTCTAACAGTCAGATGTTAATGCGACAGGATCTAGGTCATGGAGATTAGGCCATTCAGTTAGATCAGTTAGGCATCCCATACCATGGCAGCCGGCTAGACAACATCCCTCTAGACAGTATGAGGGTACCCCTAGTGCAGGTCCATCACATCCACCACTCTTCCGTCAACCAGGTCATGGAGTTCATGGACCCGGGAGCCCCGACGAGGGTGAGAGCTATGGTTGAGGTATTTTTACTACCTTTTTTGTACAGATGTATTATATACATGCCTCTTATAAGGTCGATTTTATGTATAGTTGTATGTACCATTGTTTTAATGATGCCTCTTGATGAAGGCTCGATTTGTTTTTATGCATGCCCCTTTTAGATGGCATATTATATCGATGATGTATATTTTGAGCACTAACCTGGATAGTTATACATGTATATATGGACATTTTGGTATACTACACGTGATTGATTTATGTGTATGCTTTCTCTTTCCTTTACGTATGTGACATACCTTAGATGTAGAGATGTGTATGTTCCATGCTTTTATATTGATCATGTATTTTGAGATAGCACCACATGTTTTTAGATTTATGAGATATTTCTGAGTTTTTATTCTAGCACTTGGGATGATACTAGATGATATTGGTGTGGGGGGATAGATTTATGATTATGCGCAACCCCTCTTGCCCCCATTGATGATATGACTATGTGATGATTATCTTAGCATACATGTATGATGTAATACTTAGCATTTTTGTATATATGATGTAGTGAATGATGTTAGAAATATGATGAAATGATAGATGATAAAAGTGATAACAAACAAATGTGCAAAATACACAATAAAAATTTAAAAAAACTAAACAAATATACACATTCTAACAACACAACAAAATACAATTAAAACAAACACATGCAAATGCTAGCAAGAGATTAAAAAAATGGCACCTAACCTAAGTAAGTAAAATGAATTCTAATAAATGCATTTAATAAGCAAAGAATCCTACAACAATGTTTTACAAGTATGAGAATTCCTAAATGAATGCAATGCCATACACAATCAAATCAAACAAAATCCAATATAAGGTAAGCAAATGAACCTATTCAAAGAACAAACAATTCAACAAGCTAAGCACATAAAAACTATACAAACCAACAACTAAAAGCAATTAAAGCATTACCTTGTTTTTGGGACAACATTGATATATTTTCTAATGTTTTTGGGTTTATCTAAAAAGATAAGTTTTCATAGCTACGGTCTTCATTATTGTCTAGGTTTCCCTAAGATAACGTTGTGAAATGAATGTAGCTTTATCCCTAAAAAGGGAAATTTTCTAGATGTTTAGGGATTTCCATATCTTTTTTTCCGAATGTTTTTGTATTTTCCAAGGTCATGTTCTGAAAGCAATGTACAAGAACAAAGAAGCGTGGATGCCCCCAGCGTGATGTGGGAATATACAAAAGGAAGAATTCCACGCATGTATATATGAACAAGTGATAATGTCATGTACGTGCACTCAACATTAGATGGGAGTATACAAAGGTAATTTCCTTCATGCAAATACAAGAGCAAATAAACCAGATCACGGTATAGCAAAGGTGGTCCTAGTAGGGTTCCTAGACTTGGCAAAGGAAGTCATATCCCAAAAGTGGTAACGATTACCCGTCCTACCGTAAGAGTAACTTGCATCTGGTGAATCTTCCTTGAGCACAAAAAACTGGTTTTCACTCAAAGATTTGTCCACTGCGCCACAATTGCGTGGTTTTCACATGTGGATGACCTGATTTTTCTTTACTATTTTCTCATTTTTCTATTTGTTTGCTTGTTTTTTCTTTGTTTTTCCAATTTTTAGTTCTTATCTGATATCTCTTCATGCTTAACCATAGAACCACTTGAGGTGCATGGTGTTCATAGGCTCTGTAAGCTCTTCACCATCTGAATATGCAAGTTTGTAGGCTCCTGATCCATATTTTGCAATCAATACATAAGGACCTAACCAATTAGCCTCAAACTTTCCTTTCTTTTCCCTGTCTTTGATGGTGTTCTTCTAATTTTCTTTGAGAACTAGATATCCTACATCAAATTCCCGATGAATGATGTGCTTGTTGTATCCTCTGGATACTCTTTTCTGATAAAATTTTAGGTGATTGAGCGCTCTAATACGCCTTTCATCTAATAGTTCTAACTCTATTAGGCGAGCAACTCTGTAGTCCTCATCTTTATCAAGATAATCTTTGAGAGATATTCTCAGGGAAGGAAGCTCCACTTCTAAAGGTATGATGGCTTCAATGCCATAGACAAGTGAATATGGGGTCGCACTAGTAGGAGTGTGGATGGAGGTACGATAGGCCCAGAGGGTGGGATGTATCTGTAGATGCCAATTATGACCGGTTTTACTGACCATTTTCTCCATAATCTGCACAAGGGTTTTATTAGTGGCTTCTGCTTGTCCATTACCTTGAGGGTAATAGGGGTAGACCACTTGAGTTGGATATGGAAGCATTGACACAAGGTTTTAACCATTTTTTTAAGGATTTACCATTATCCATGAAAATGGCCGATGGGATCCCGTAACGACATATGAGATGGTTCATGATGAATTTTGAAATTTGCGCACCGGTGACATAAGTAAGAGGGATAGCCTCTACCCATTTGGTAAAGTATTCGGTGGTAGTGATGATGTGAGTATGACCATCTGAAGAAGAAGGATGGATCTTCCCTATGAGATCCAGGCCCCATTTAGAAAATGGCCAAGGCGTTGCAATAGGTTGTAAGGCTTGTGTTGGCGCATGTATTAAATTTCCATATTTTTGACATAGTTCACACTTCTTTATGAAGTTGCAACAATTAGATTCCATGGTAGGCCAATAATAGCCTACCCTCAATAGATTTTTAGCTAAGACCATGCCACTAGTATGCGCTCCACAAATACCACCATGTACTTCTTTAATAGCGTGGATAGAATTAGCAACATCCAAACAATGAAGTAGATTCTTGTCATAGCCATGATGATAAAGGGTGCCTCTTAGGAGGGTATAATGGGCTATGCGGTGAATAAGGGATTTCTTTTCATAATGGGTGATGTCAGGTGGAATAGTGTCATCATGTAAATATTGAAAGATAGGGTCATGCCAAGGGGATAAAGGACTAACAACTTCACATGCCAAACATGACTCTGGCATATCATATGCAGGCACTTGTAAATTCTCTACAAAGAAAGGCATCTTACTTTCTTCAGGTGCTATGCGTAAGAGAGACCCAATAGTAGCCATAGCATCCGTAGATCTATTATGTGACCTTGGTTTTTGTTCAAATATGACCTGTGTGAAATATTCCTTCAAAGTTTCAACCATATTTTTATACGGAATAAGCTTCTCATCTTTAACCTTGTACTCATCATTAACCTTGTTTTATGATAATTTGGGAGTCCCCAATTGGCAATGACTGACTCATGGTTGTATGATGTTCCTGTTGTATATATCTCCCTCCCCAAGTTGAAGGTGCAGATAGAAGATGTCGATTGGGGAAAAGTTACGCCCGGCGCGGAGTTGAAGGCATCGACACCACATTTTCAGCGCCTATGGCGCACTTAAAAGTATGTTGACGTGAGGATAGATGTGCCAAGGTGCACCGTTAGGAGGTGCAACATTTTGAGCGTTGACACCCGGAACCTGACAGAAAGCAAACCCTAACCCAGATATTCAAATGGCCATAAATTTTCACAGGGAGCTCGGATTCATGCAAGGTTGGACTTTTCGGAAAGCTTACAAGGTCCTTTTTGGATGAGAACAAGTTCTTCAAAAATTCAAATATAGTTCACCATTTTTGGGTCTGCTAGGGTTCTCACCTACTCCCATAATGAGATGAATTAAATACAACGGAGGTGGTTGAGGTAGATTTGGAATTCCTCTCTCTTCAGTCTCTCATTCTTCCTATAAATTGTAAGGAGGATTCTTTTAAAAGGTTGGACATTCTTGTTTTGCCCCTCCCTTCTTCTCTTTGGCAGGAAAATTTGTGGAGTTCAAACCTCTCATCTAAAACTGTAATGCAACTTTGCCTCTTGGCATTTTGTAGTGTATTGTATCAATATTTGGAGCAAATAATGCATTTCTGTGGATGATTCTCAACCCTCTCTATGTTCATTTGCATCCTCCTGATCTTTCACTACAAATTTGGTTATATGTGCATGATCTTGTATTGCATTTTAATGGTTTGTGTTTATTGGCAAGACAATTGTTCTTCATTCCTCGGTGCATCACCTTTGTTAGTTTAGGTTTATTTTTATGCATCTTCTTACCCTGTCTCCTTAGTAAGTTAGATTAGGTTCTTGAGTAAACCCTCTACATTTTTATGTGTGCATCTGAACAGAGGAATAGGAACCGGCCTTTATCCGGAGAGATTTCCCGATTCATAAGGTCCCACACTTGGGAAAAGCTCCATGTTATGCAATCGCATTGAGATTCTCAAACCATCGAGTTGTAGACATTCAGGGGTGTTGTGATTACGCATCAACATTTCCATGTAATAGCAAGCTTGAGGCCAGTGATGAGTGCTTCGTACTCTGTGATGTTATTTGTGCACGGGAATCCTAGCCAAAATGCCCGTGGTATGACATCGCCTGTTGGAATGATGAGGACTACTCTTGCTCCAGATCCATGGAAGGTAAAAGATCCATCAAAATGGACCTGCCATTCCATGGATTCTTCAATATACATCATAGATGCATCTGGTAAATCTAAGCATAAAGGTTCCATTCCTAGGAGAGGATCTTCTGCCAACTGATCAACCAATACCTGTCCTTTTAAAGACTTGATTCAAATTATCGATATCAAATTCACTCAGGAGAATGATCTAATTAGCCATTCGGCCTGTGAGGGTAGGTTTGGATAAAAGGTACTTGAGAGGGTCAACTTTGGATATGAGTTTGGTTTTATTATTCAAGAGATAATGGCGAAGCTTTTGGAATGTGAAGACAACTACCAAACATGCCTTTTCTATTTGGGGATAATTCAACTTGTATGCAATCAAGGTGCGGCTAAGATAATAAACTGCTCTCTCTTTATGGTCTAAGTTGTATTGGGCAAGTAATGCACCAATAGCAAACTGGGTAGTGGAAATGTATAAGAGGAGAGGTTCACCTGGGGTAGGTGGCATGAGTACAGGTGGGCTAGCCAAGTACTATTTGAGTAATGCAAAGGCTTTCTGACAGTCAGGTCCCCAATTGAATGTGACATCTTTCTTGAGAAAATGGGTAAAGGGGTGGCACTTATCCGTAAGTTGTGAAATAAAGCAACGGATTGCCTGAATTTTCCCTTGTAGAATCCTTAGCTATTTGAGAGTAGTAGGTGGTGGGCATTTTGTGATAGTTGTAACCTTTGCAAGGTCCACTTCAATCCCTCTTTGTGAAACAATGAACCCTAGGATTTTTCCTGATAAGACACCGAAAACACATTTCTTAGGGTTCAAGCGAACCTTATAGTGTCGTAGATGCTGAAAAATACGCCTCAATACGTCAGGATGTTCTCTTCTACTCTTGGATTTTGCTAGGATGTCATCAACATAGTCCTCCATGATGTCACCGATCATATCATGGAATATAACTATCATGGCCTGCTGATAAGTAGCCCCAACATTCTTGAGCCTGAAGGGCATGACTTTTTAAAAAAATGTCCCCCAAGGGGTTATGAATGTTGTCTATGTTGATCTTCTTCTGTAATTTGTATATGGTTATAACCTAAAAAGCCATCCATCAAGGACAAAATTTCATAACCAGCTATTGAATAACCTATCATGTCAATGTTAGGTAGGGAAAATAATCTTTTAGACATGCTTTGTTAATGTCACAGAAATCAGTGCAGATTCTTATGCCAACAAGATTTTTCTGTACTGGGACTATGTTAGAGATCCATTCGAATAGTCAATAGGTTTAATAAAATAAGTAGCTAGCAGACTTCTCAATTCTTCTTTGACAAGGAGTGCCACCTTAGGATGCATCTTTATCAACTTTTTCTTGATTGGTTCGACATCCGGGTGCACAACGAGGTTGTGTACAACTAGCTCGGGTCCAAACTAGGCATATTTGCATACGTCCATGTGAATATGTCCACGTATTATTTTAAGAGCTATACAAAGGTCTTTTGTTCTTGAGCTGAGAGTGAAGCGCCCAACTTTATTATTCTAGGCTGCTCCTCTGAACCAATGTTGACGTTGATTGTTTCCTCAACGAGCAGTTTAGAAGCATCCTCCATCTCGTGTAGGATTAGGGGAAGAGTAAGATCGACCTCTATGGTAGCTCATGATCATATGGATAAATCACTTCATCTTTAGACTCTTCGTTCTTCCTCTCTACGAGTTTTTCACCGTGATATTTCCGTTTATCCTTTTTCCGCTTTTTTCAAAAGTAGATGTACTTTTATTTACGGTTTTCTTATTCAATTGGTCGCACATCTCTACTTCTTCCCGAAGTAGGCACATGTGTCTAGTTGAATCTTAAATCCTTTCTTGTGGTCTCTTGGAATAAAGTCCCTGAGTCCCATGAACTCTATTCTTATGTGCATTAGATATCTTGAGGAGATCAAGAATAGATATCCTAGCAGGTGTTTTCTCTAACTACTCTATTAAATTATATTGACCTTCGTGAGGGATAGGCACAAAATCTGGTATGACTAAGCGGGCGTGTCTTGTCCCTACTGTGCAACTCTTCTCTAAAATCCAAATGGTTTTAATATGTTCATTAGATGAGCTAATACATCCAGTGAGGGAATCATAAGGACTATCATTTGTAGGGTAAACATAGGAAGTAGTCCTATAGTTGTTAGAGGTTTTCCTTGATTTGGTTTCCTTTTCTTTTTATCCACATGGTTAGGAAAAGGTTCCTTGTAAATACCCATTTTTTCATTTGGACCTTTCCTGGAATCAGGGGGAGAATCCAAAATGATCTTTCCTTCCTCGATGAGGTCTTGTATATAATGGCATAATCACAAACACCTATCCGTTTTGTGTCCTTTAACACGGTGGAAGTCACAATATTCATGATCTTTGAACCAAACCAGTTTTGGAGCATCCTCTGGGTATGGTACCATTGTAGTTGGATATTCCACCATTTTTGCATCATCCAATTGTCTTAGGATGGTAGATAAGGACTCCGTTAAGGATGTAAACGTTCGTTTTGTAGGCACTTTGGGACGAGGTCCTTGTGAAAGTTTTAAAAGTGGGCCTGTCTGTATGGCTTGGACTCTCTTAGAGTCTGTAATGCCATCACCAACAACATGCTTATTCTTATTGAAGAATTTAGGTTTGTCTGTGGATTTGGCTTCATGTTTGTTTTTAACAACCGGTTTAAGCGTTCCCTTGGCAATGAGGGCTTTCTCAATTTGACTACCTTTCTCTATGACTTCTTCGAAGTTTGAGCCATAATGCATTTGTAAGTGAAAGGATATTTCAGGGTTTAAGTTAGGAACAAATATGCTCACTAACTATTTTTCCAGTAATGCACAAGGAAAATGACTGGCTAACCCATGCCATCATTGTAAAAATCCCACAAATGTCTCATTGGGTTTTGTTTTGTATTACGCAGATCGTTCATTATGATGTCACTTTCCATATTATAGGAGTAATGCCTTAAAAATTTCTCCACTAATGTAGGCCACGTTGTAATGGAGCCCTTGGGTATGCTATAGAACCATTCCAATCCCATGGCTCCTAGGCTATGAGGAAAAAGTCATATTAGGAAATTATCACTATATCCGACCTCTTGGCAAGCTATGTAAAAGTATTTTATATGATCACGAGGATCACTTTTGAACTTATATTTATCAAACTTGGGAACGGTAAAGTGTTTTGGGAAAGGTTGTTGTAACATGTCCTTATCAAAGGGGTAAGGACATAGTTCTTCATATGAATATTTTCTATTTTGGCCTACATTTCCCTGTTGTAATGTAGTAAGCATATCTTTCATAGATTTTAACTCTTCCTGAATGAGCTGCTCCTTAGTAGGCGACATAGGTATTTGTACCTGAGTCGCCTTAAAGGTATAGTATGTGTGTGGATAAAATTGAAACTCGCTAAGTTTATTTTTTTCTTTGTCTTTGTATATGTTTCTTCTTGAAGAGCCTAGGTTTGTGAGTTTCTGGCTCAACTTCAAGATCTAATTTTGGAGGATATCCTCCTCAACCAGGGGGTCCTCTTCTTCATCAAATTTTGGAGGAGGAGAAGCTTTACGCCTGATTTTCACTTTACGTGAAGCTTTATAGTGAGACTTTCATGATGGTTCTCCTTCAACAACGATCTTATGTTGCCCAAAAGTGGAAGCATACCCCACATCAAAAGGGTTATCTGTGTCTAAGATAAATCTTTGTTCTCCTAAGTTAGGGTTAATGAAATTTGTTTCTTCTTCACACTCATGTAGAATTTTAGCTCCTAATGCTAAGAATCTTGCGATTACTTGATCTTTATTATAGTATAGGAGTTCATCAAATCTATTTAGGTCTAACCTCTATTGTTCTCTGGAAGAGTCTGACTCTTCACCACTATGATCAATTAATGCCTCTGTATCTTTGACTTGAGAAAAGAGAGGTGCCAAATTGTTGCCGCTAAATGGGAATGTTTTGAAAGGGTTTTCTCCTATGTCATGCTCATTTGATTTGGTTTCCATTTTTATGATTTTAGACATTGCTAGAAGATGTTTGTATGTAGCTAGTGTGGCCCCTAAATGTATGATTTCGCAAGTTGTTCAAGGTGATGTTTGAACTATACCACAGTGTATCCTAGATGTAGTGTTATGTAGTCATTTTTATCAAGGAACACTCATATGCACACCTAAACGCAATGATCATCCAATTTGTTATTACCAAGCCTATACCCTAAAAATAGATAGCGGCAAGGATGTACCAATATGTAGGTCAAGTTAGAATTTTAACAAGGCCTCATTATTGTCGTAATGTTGACGTAGTCTCTTGACAAGGTATACTTAAAACTAGTTTGAATGCCGATGAAAGTCAAACCTTCTGAAAAATGGAAGTCACGAATAGATATAACGTAACAATGTCACTGTGATACATTAACCGAGTAAGCAAGGTGTTTGTACCATGAAAACCTTATCACGATATTAATAAGACGTTATCAAAACTTTTCAAGAAGACTCAGATGATGTCTAAACTGAAACCAAGTGATAAGTATAACAAGGAGTTTTTAATCGTGTGAGAAACGTAACCGCGTAATAAATGGACTTATACCATTTTCTCACAGAATGAGAATACGATGTAAGTACCAAAATTGTGCATCTAGGATGCAAACAAAACTATGAACTCAAGAAGAGACGAAATATGACTCGGACTCACAACGGTGAAGACGATCTTGAAATCAAGATGGAAGGACTTTTATCAAAGATACGAAAAGCATAGCTGCACACTTTATACGTTTAATAACCTAGCCGTAAACATGGATGGGTGTAAACGGACATAAAAGCGGAAAGCACTATCTCTAATAAAAATATGCAATGTATGCACCTTTCTCACCCCGAACAATGGGTGGTGATAATGCAAGGGTATAGATCAAAATATGAAAACAAACCAAACATCACTTGGGCAGAGCTTTGCCTCATCTGAAGACAAGAATAAAAGTAAGTGAAAGTGGGACGTAGTTTAGTTTCGTGGTGAAAAACACTTAGATCAAACTAAAAAGTTTTCCTTACCTTGTTCGAAAGAACAAGGTTCAAATCCCGAATGAGTAGTCACTTCGTGATGGCCTGACACAACAATGGACTAGAAAGGTGCGATCCAAGATAGAATGGCCTCCTTAATAAGTTCTCTCAACTAGGTGTTACAAAGTTGTCTAAGAGCGGGTCATGATTTACCCAAATAGTCCCCTTGACTATCTTGGGAGTATCTTAGCTTTGCCCCCTTCAAGAACAATGGGCAATAAATGCATCCATAGTGTACTTTTAATAGGGTCACGATACGGACAACTTGCAACTCTAAATCACAAGATGTACTACTCAATTGGGTAGCGGAGCGCTTCATGTTTCATCCACGAGGTTACAAAGTGGTGGACTACTTTAGGGTTCCTGGTACCACCCCCATTGTTATAGCTTAAGGTGTTATGCCAAAGGGCTTATGTTCCAGTTGAGCGGATAGGGACGTACCCTTTTCCAAAACCTGCAATACAATGTTTTGAATATGGTGTGTTTTTTATCTTGCTTAACTTAATGTGGTTTTAAGTAGCACACTGTTTGGAAACCTATAACAACATGTGTATTAGAAGTTTTGTGTTATGTCCATCTTTCTTCTACAAGTGTTGGGTCCTATAGATAACAAGTTTTAGTAATTTCCCAATTTTTAGATTGATGTCAAGAAAGAGAACTTTACACTTTGCTTTTGATTCCTAAGATCACCAAAAGGTGCGAAGGAAGAGCATACGCAACATGAAAAATTCTCTGAAATCACATGAAAGTTTACTTTATCCTTTATAAAATAATTGTTTTTGAGTGTTTGATATAAGTTTGCTATAAGTGTTTTTGATCTCCAAGATCACTTTTTAAGGTGCGAGGAGAGAGCATACGCACTTTTACAAACTTAGTTTTAAGTTAAAAACCAAAAACACTTAACTATGCAAACGAAAGACCAAAGAAAAACTTTGTTTTTAACTTGTTAGTCCTAGAAATCTGTAGCAAAGATCAGAAAAAGGTTTTGTAGTTTATAGAAAAAATTTCAATCTTTACACAGACACCTGCGTGCCCAAACCAACACCAGCACTCCCTAACCAACGGGTACGCGCCCAACCCAACGTATACGCCTATAGACAAAAATTAGTGAAAGCCAAGTATATTAAAACACAGATGCTTGCAACTAGACAGGGACACTTGCATATTAACGTGGATGCTTAGGTTTTAACATGTACATGCCCAAGTATAAAATATACAATTTTAAATTTTTTACACAGTCAACCCATTTACGCATATGCGGCCAGAGAGGTGGACACATGTGCCATATGACGAAGACGCATGCGTGTCCCTATAGAAGTGAAATTTATAAATTTTTACACAGTCAAGCACTTGACGCATATGCAGAGAGGTGGATACGCGTGCCAAATAATGGAGAAGCGTGCGTGTCCCTATAGAGGAAAAAATTGCAAAGGATAAGGACCGCAGACAGGTACGCACTTGTTCCGATGGAGATGCTAGGGTTTCAACATGTACGTGCCCCTTGTAAACACCTATGCGCACCCTATGAAAAACCTACAAAACTCACAGATTTTCAAATTTTCAAGAGCAGACAGGTTAGTTGTTAGTCAAAGTGTCCTATTTCCATATAAAACCACAAATTACATGTAAATGAAGATCATTTATCTAGTGTTAGAAATATAAATGAGGAAATAACAAGTGATTTGACCCAAAAACTTGAAAATGAACTTTGAAAAACCTAAAAGACCTCCATTAATGGAGGGTGGACATAAGTGTCCCATCGGGTGTGCCAAATGTGTTCAATGAAAAGTTACAAAAGCCATGGATTTGGGGTAAGAATCTCTAAAGAAACCCCAAAGGATTTTATAAAATTGATCAATGGACCATCGATAAGAAATGAGCAAGTTTTTCTACTTTGCATATATTAATTTGAAGTAAACAAGCAAATGAAACAAATGAAGCTAACCTCTATTCTTTGAAAGCTTGAAATAATGATCTTAAGAGGATCTAAGCATTCAGTTATGTGTTTAAGAGAAAGAGATCTCCCCATTAATGGATTCAATGCCAATGGATCCTCCCTTTTACTCCATATTGGTGCTATAAAATACAAAAGCAAATGCTATTAGCTCAATGGAAGAAAATTAAATACAATTTAAAGCCTAAACAAAATACTATAATCTATGCTAGGAAGAAGAGAGAATTCTTAGGAAATGAGGGAGGGGGTATAGCCCTATTTATAGTTTTCTATTTAGGAAAATGGGAGATTTGGGTGCATGTGAGACTATTGCTAAAGTCTAAAAAGCACTTTTAGCAAGTCTAAGTGAGGTTTGACTATGTTTAGGGTTATTAACCTAGGTTAGACTAATTATTCTTGTTTAGAGAGTAATTAGGGTTCTGGAAGGGTTTCTGAAGGGCTTAATCAATCCAACGAAGTGGATTGATATTCAGGGAGCTAATAGAAGCAAACTAGAAGGGAATAAGAAGCTAATGTAGTTAGAACGAGGCTATGAAAGCCTGTTTAAGTGGTTTATAAGAGAAAAATTACCAAAAAGATGTCATGAGAAGGGAGTTAGATAGGTCTAACTGGCGGTGTGCCATCGATTTACAAGGGGAAGAATAGGGAGTGCAATATTAGGAATAATAGTGCATTGATCAAACTATAGGTGTCTAAACCCTCCATATAGACAGTTACAGATGGGGTAGCCCCCACCCACATATAAAAATGCACTTTGATTTTCTCCTATCTTAGATTTCATTCCACCAACAAATAATTTTATAAATGCATTGTGCAGCTTTCCTCGGGCTTGACACAAATCGATCTCCATTCTATTTACAATATCAAATGTACAATTTGGCACATAGAAGAGTGGAAACTCTATGAGGAAATCAAAGAATTTTTTATTAGAACAACTCCTAATTCGAATCCCAAACCTGCCCTAACCATCTCCCCACTATCACTTCATCCACCCACCATTATTCACTCCTCTTCTACCCACCAAACCCCACATAAAGCTATTTTGCAAGCAGCTCAAAATTCAAACTAAAGTGTGTATACAATCGTATTAATGTGTACAATTTGATTTCTTCCGGGCACCCGCCAAACACCATTAATTTGTTTTCCATTCACTAGATGGGGGGGAAATCCAGGAGACCCCCAACATCTATAAATAGATGTCAATCCAACCCTCAGTCTACACATAAGGATTTAAGTCCTCAAACGCTGAAAGTGTATAACAAGCAAAATTGCAAACACAGAAAAACTGCTCCTCTCCTTAGCAGAAGCTATCTCAAGCCCATTCTGTCTATATGAAGACTACTCCTTAACATCCATTTCAGGTGATTGATGATTATGAAACCATGAGTATGACTGATATCCATCACCAGGGGATCCCACAGTAGTTGGCTACATCTTAGAAGGCCAAAATGATGGAGACCTTTGGCCTATTTTGTCAACATGATGGCCAAAGGAAAATATAAGGGTGACTTAAGTCACAATAAATTATTATAAAGTGTTATAAAAATAAAATAAAATTATTAAAGCACTTACATTAAATTATTTGGCTTAGTAAATATAAATAATAATCCCTATGGTCAATACAAGTGGCAAATATTATTGTGAAGGGGTTATTATATTTTATTTTGGGCCAAAGAGGAATAATGAAGTTAGGAAGGATAAAATATTATTTATGTCTTGTATTCCTCCTATGCCATTTGGAAGTCCAAAGGTCACTTTCATGGGAAGTCTAAAGGTCACTTCCATTTAGAAGTCCAAGGGTCACTTTCATGGGAAGTCCAAAAGTCACTTCCATTTGGAATTCCAAAGGTCACTTTCATGGAAGTCCAAAAGTCACTTCCATTTGGAAGTCCAAAGGTCACTTCCATTTAGAAGTCCAAAGGTCACTTTCATTTGAAAGTCCAAAGGTCACTTTCATTAGAACTCCGAAGGTCACTTTGGGTCCCATTTCCTATATAAAGAAGAGGTTGACCTATGTAGAGGATGGCATATTGATTTGATATTTTCTCTTCTTACATTTGAAGCCTTGAGATTTTTGCAAATTAATCCAAGGACAAAAACCCTTTGGATTGACTCTAGAGGACGAAAACCCTCTTAGAGAATGTGAGGGATTTCCACATAGGAAATTATATTGCACTTCACTGGTTTCTAGTTATTTCTACAGTTGGTGTTGAGTTTTTGCATTAAAGGGGTGATGAATAATATTGAAGTAGTATTAGACTATTTTTCTCTAATGGAGTGACTCATCTTTTGGTCATTTTGATTTGTTTGAAAGAAATTTCTGGCTTGTAATTTGTTTTTATCTATTCGACTAATTTTTAGTGATCAAAAGCAAGTGTTTTTAGAATTTTTGGAAAGTGTTATATTTTCGAGTCCTCTTTTATTTGTAAATTTCGAGGAATTTTCCATCTTGTTTGGTCCCAAAATATTTAGTATTTTATCTTTGTATGACTAGTAAAAATCAAATTCATTTGTGGGTAAAAAAGGATATTGTTTCATTGAAGATTTTTAGACCTTAGGGGTACTATTGGCTCTCTATTTGCAGGTAGGAGACTAGGAGTTCGGGTGGAGTTAGGGGTTTTGGCAATGTTACTTGTTTGGTCAAGGACACTCTTTGGGGTAGGATCTTTATGGCGGTCGAAGACGAGTTTGCATGTTTTCTATGGATCAAGGATAGGCGCACCCTACACCTTATCCGGGACATTTATATTGTATTTTATTACTTCCCCTATCTCATCTCCTTTTACCATTAATAATGGCCCGAATGGGGATCCCTACTTTGACCTTTCTTTTGACATTTCTTAGTTATTAGAATGGTGAGGTCATCCTTTTGGGTGATTTCAATGCTCAAACCAAAAACATCCAAGTTCCATGTCATAATAGGACTATTGACGCTCTTTGTACTTTGGAGCTAGACCCAATTTCTCTTGGTCTTTAGAGGGAGTTAGATGATGTGGTAGTTCCCTTGATGACATACGAGATGACACCTTTTACTATTGGGGGAATATCATGACCTACTGATCCTTAATGGTATATCATTTTACTAGATTCCTAATTCTTCACCTACAAACCTCACTGTGGTGGTGCTAGTGTTGTTAATTACGTCATGACTACCATTGACTTTCTTCCCTTTATTAACCACATTTTCATCTGCCCCATTCCCCTTTCCGACCATTCGGAACTTTAATTCTCCTTGGAAAATACTCCCCCAGACCCTAGCCATTCTCACTTCCTTCGCACACCGCTCGAGACTTGTTGAGGGTGACCCCATAACCTTCTCCTTTCATCTTCGCCAGCTTCTCCCCCTTACCCCAATTCACTATGTACCCCACTGACAGGATGTACAACCTTCTTGCCACTTGATATCCATGAGGTTGCCTTACTTTCTTACCCCCATTCCACTTCCAAGCCCCGTAGTACATGAACATGCCCCATGAACTAATGGTATGATGAAGAATGCAAAAACCTCCACCATCATCTCTGCATGGCCTTTACCCATGACCTCCCATCCATCCCCCTCAAAATTACCTATCGTAATCTCTTCCGCCATAAGAAACACACCTTTATTTCCCACAAAATAAGGGATCTCCATACCTCTATTTCACATTCCCACAAACACTTTTGGCATACCATCATTCCCCTACGCTCTCCCTTACCCTTGGATCTTGAACCCCATACTATGTTCACTCACACGTCTACCCTTTATGATATCCCTAGTCATTCGACACCCAAGTTATATCCCCACCCTCCACATGCCACATCTTCACCCACACAAATGTCAAGAAGGCCATATCAGTGATGAATTGCAGCAAAGAAGCAGATGAGGAAGGCTTCCAGGAAGAAATTTTCAAGCATGGGATCAACACGATCAAAATTTATATGGTAGACCTCTTCAATCAGGTTGTGTGTACTAGCTTCCCACAATATTTGTCCCACCAAATTATCCACCCTATTCACAAAACCGGTCCTACTTACGATCCTAATAATTATAGGATAATTATGGTGGGTCACATTGTCTCTAAGTTGTATGCCATTGTATTTCATTTGTAGATTTATGAGTTTCTTGAGCAATACTAGTGCAGAGCCAGAGAACAGGTTAGCTTCAAGATAGGGTACCAGACCATTGATCACATTCTTACCCTCTGTACTATCATTGAAAAAGCACGTCACCATTCGTGTAGGGTCTTCTGCTACTTTGTGGAATTTTGGAAAGCCTTTGAACCTGTTCCACGGGAAGACCTTTTGTGTAGACTTAGAGACATTGGTATTTCCAAAACCCTTCTTGTCCCCATTACCTGACTGTATGATGAGGCTTTGGGTCACCTTCGTATTGCTGCTAGGATTTCTGATTTCGTCAGGAGCACCATCGGGGTCAAGCAAGGTTTCCCTCTCTCTCCTACTCTGTTTGGTATCTATATTGATGAGCTCGAGGAACTTCTTAGAGACCACATATAAGATAGGGATGATTATCTTCTTCACTAGGTTACGATCCACATTATTCTATTCGTAGATGATGTGGTCCTTCCGGGTTTCTTCGGAGAGAGGTTACAGAGTCATCTTGATGTTTAGCCCTCTTCTGTGATCATAGGCGACTTCTGATAAACATGGGTAAAACCAAGGTTATGGTTTTGAATGTGTTAAAGACCTCAGATTTCCATTTCTTCTATAGGGAGAGGAGTTGGAGATCACCAAATCCTACACCTATCTATCTAGGGTACTCTTTTACGGACCTCGGTTCATTTTACATCTAGCTATTCAACCCCGAATTAACAAGGGGTATGGTTCCCTCATGAACTTGGAGAGATAGTGCTTCTGCCATCACTTTTAGGACATGTTGTCCAAGATGTCTCTCTCAGAATCTCTTGTGAGACCCACTATTTTGTATGGTTATGAGGTTTAGATCCCCTCCCTACTCGAGTCGAATTAGGCCTCTATTGAGTGATTTCAGATCCTTTTTCTCAGACGGGCCATAAGATGCAAAGGGATTGTTCCTCATCATATTATCCTTGTCGAGTTTGGGTCTCGTCCTTTCAAACTAGAATTCATCTTTGGTCTCATCTCACTCTTGCACCATAGCCAAGGTCTTTCAGACTCCTCCACTGGCAAGGATAGATACATCTACCTTGCCTACAGTTCTTCTGAGGCCATTACTCTCTCCAATCGTAGTGATCGTGTTCGGTGTTGGTATGTCAAGACCTATCATCTTCTTAGATCTCTTGGGATCAACATGGACCACCTCCCCCCTTTTAGGTAATCCATGGATGCTTCTACTCACCTCCTTCCGAGCACACATGACTTGCATAGAATTATCGGAGATGACATATACAGACTATTCATTGATTACACGTGGTCCAACCCCCGAGAGGAGCTACGCTGAAAATTGTTTTCTATGCCAATCACTTCTTGAAATTCAGCAATGGACTCATCATTCGGCCCACCTATATCACCCATCATTGGATGCATGCTCTTCACATATCTTTGGGCTAGTTCAAAGTTGGATCCCCTGAGGCTTGGTCAAGAATGATAACCGTTTGGTTTGGTCTGAGAGGATCTTTTAGCTTTTCTCCCTCCAGGAGGTTGAGACAAAGGAACACTTCATCTTCCTATGCCCCATCTATTATGATACTAGAGGGAGGTTTCATTGATTTTTTCGTGAACATTCACAAAATTCTTTAGGTATTATGATCAGAGGTGTCTCACTCTCTATTTATAGGAAACTATTAAGCTCCACGAAAGGGCCCTCCATCCTCCTTCCAGGGAAGCTACTACTCGACGGATCACATATTTCTTTGATTTTCTCCTGGGTGTGAGGGGCACTAAATGGGGACATGATCCTAGTGTAGATCTTCTGGCTAGATCTATCAGGATTATAGGAGCCTCTTCCTTGACCATAGATATCTGGATTCATGCACAACAAAGGGCCCCCTCTTTTAGATGACAAACCACTAGGTCCACCTAAAGAGGTTGACATTCCATAGAAACGAGGGCATCTTAAATAATTTCTAGTCCACGATACTGAGACAACAACACATCACCTTTTTATTTTAGTTGACCTTAGGTGATAGTCATGAGGGTTGGTGTTGAGGCCTTTCCATCTACCTCCCTCTCTTTCCTTTTTCTCTCTTTCTTATTTTTCTTCTTTTGTTGTTTTCGGAGACCTTCTTAGGTTTTCCCTGTTGTCTATGCCTTGCTTTATATGGTGTAGCCCCATTGAACTATCTTTGTGGTCACTTGTTGGACATTTAATATAATTATCTTATCTTATCTAAAGAATATTTCATATTTGTTTTATGCCTTAAATCTGCAAATTTTGGTCTTAAAAAATATCTATTTTAGTTTTGAAATAAAGATCTAAGAAATAGGACTCGTTTATGTGGGTTTCATAATAAACCCTAGTCACGTTTTCCCATATTTTATTGATTTGCATAATACATATTTGGTATCTTGTTTATTAATTGCATTTCAAGTTTAGGTTTTGCTAAGAATTTGAATGAGATCTATATTTTATATTTTAGGAACTCATTCATATAAGAATTGTAATTTTGGATGCCAAATCAACACCGAAATCTGATTATAAAACTAGTAAAAAACCTCTAAAATCCATTCGGAAAAAATTATGAAACTAATTGGCTTATTTCCCAAATATATGTATATTTAGAAATTAAAATCAAATCTAAATACCTTAAAAAAATCCAAAAGCGCCCCAACTAGGTCGATCCAATAGAAGATGAACTGCTGCAATTTTATTCCTCAAATGCCTTAAAAAACACTACCGGAAATGACTAAAAACAACACTGAAAATTTGATTACAATCAATAGGAATTTCGATTGAAAAACCCTCACAACTCTTGGAGTTTTTGTCCATAAGAGAATAAATTACTAAAGGGTTTCATCCTTAGAATTTATTTGCAAAAGTTGAAGCTCAATGCAAAGGAAAATAACATAAAATATTTCGGATGATGGAAGAGGAAATTTGACTTCCCTTTTAAAGGAAAAGGTCCAACAATCAACCTCCAAACCAGCTAGTGAAATTACATGCTCATTCCTAGACAAAGATGACTTGTCCTAGGAATATTTCATCACATTCTTCTATTTTTCCCACCCCTAGAGCTAGTCACATTTCCTTGGGAGGAAATACATAACTAATAATATTTTTATCCTTACTAAATGTCATTATTCATTTTGGCCCAAGACACCATTATCCCCTCTATGAAGATTATGATAAATCCCTTTACAATGATATTTTCCCCCTCAAGGAAAATCGTATTTACCATAGGGATTATAATTTATTTATATTAAGCCAAATAAATTAATATAAGTGTTTTAATTATTTTATTTTATTTTTTATAGCACTTTATAATAATTTATTGTGACTTTTACCGTTCTATTTTTCCTTTATACATCGGGTTGACAAAATGGGCCAAAGGTATTAAAATGGGAAAAGGGGACATTATAGTCCTCCCTTCCCAAAAATTTCTTTCCCTCAAGCAATTCTAATCTTGTTTTGTCCAAGTGTCTTGCACAAGAGACAAAACATGCTGAAATGATTCATAAGCTTGGCACATGTACCTATCAAGTGGGCTAAAACTTGCCACCATATATCATCCTTAATATGCTCATATACATATATTTGGAGCAATGGTTCAAAAAATTGCAAAATGAAAACTTCATCTTCTCTCATATCATGCATCTCATGATGAAACTAGATTGGAATAGTAAACAATAAATAAGATGTATTATTATGTTCATAATACTTTGGAGTATCACCAACATCCACATCAATCTTGGACTTCACAATGGCTTGAATTTGCTACACAAATTTCCTTTCATTCTTGTCAGAATGGGATGAATATTGTTTTCGAACCATTTATTGCGATGAATGAGATGGCATATATTCTTCCACACATTCTTCAATCCTTTTTTCCTTGTTATGTGTTGTCACCCTCAAAATTCCCCTCATTTTTCAAGTCAAGCTTTCATAAAATTTTGAGTTGGTGCCTTTGAGAGATGTTTGAGCAGAGTGAGAAGTCTAGAGAGATAGAAAAAATTGTTCTTTGAAGAAGTGGGTGCTCATTTGAAAACTTGCCTGTTAATTTAGAATCTTGCAGTCTGCATGGTTCCTGTATGGATCCCGAAAATTATTTCCTCCATTCGAATGAAATTTTCAAATCCTTTTCCATGGTTGTGGATTACATCGAGCTGGTATGGTTTACAGTTATTCTTTCCATAAGGGGAAGTTTGTTTTTTAGGTGTAAATGGTGGGGTTTTCCCCTCTCTGTAATTTTCCACAGTCGCGAGTAATGGGTGTATCTTCCTGTCAATTTTTACCCCAGCATCCACAAGTGCGTGGACATCTCTGAGTGGATGTGGGAAGGTAGGTCATTGGGTCACTTTTGGAATTTTGGTCTTGTATGAAGAAAGGTGGTATTCAATCGAGGTCCAAATCGGCTAAGTATAGAGAGCTAGCGGAAGCCTCCACATGTCCCAATGGCGCACCTCCAAAGGCCAAGTTCAAAGCAGGATCCCAAGTGAGCACAAACTCGCCATGTGCCTCATCAATGTAAATTCAGAAGTGAGACCCAAGGGACAGACCCCAAATGAGTGCCAACTCTCCATGTGTTTGGAGCCTCAAAAAGTTAAATCGGTCATTGAAAGGTCTAAGGCTAGCGAAAAGAACCACGTGTCAGCTTGGCACAACTTTAGAGGTGAAATACAAAGCGAGCCCCCAAACAAGCGTGAAGCTTCCACATGTCCAAAACCCAACATAGTCACTCCTAAATAAGCAGAAGGGACCTATTGGTCCAAAATCTGTCGGGTGGTCAGATCTATGGATAGACGAGCCAACAATGTGTAGGGCATAGCCCCTCTTTGAGTCAGCAAAGTGAAATTGGTTTATTGCTATTCTACCAGCAGGAATCTGTGCAAGTCTCACAATATTCTACCTTCGGGGTTTGGGATCTCATCCCAGTAGAGGTGTTTCCAACTGTGAAAGGAAAGGAGAGAAGGGAAAGAACGAAGATAAGATAGATCCGAAAGGAGAAAAGAAATGAATTCCAAAGTAGAAAGATCAGAAGGTCTATGTTTTGGGATTGGTAATAAATGGAGCCAAACCTACTTGCATAGACAAACAAAGCAATACTGATGAACAAATGACAAAAGAAGTAGAAGTAAATTCAATAGAATAAACATGCAGATCTAACATAAGAAAGTTCTGATGCATAACACAGGTATTCAGCACAAAGTCTCAATATTGTATTAATATTTTCCTCTATTACAAAATCACAAAGCCTTTTATCCTTACTTCTATTTTTCATCTAAAAAGTGTCCACCACTTGAATACAACAAGTATCCAAGTATATATAGAAGAAGGAGAAGAGAGAAGGCAAAAAGAAACCAACAACTAATTACAAAATATCTACAAAATATCTAAAAGTCAATGTTGACTTTGGGCAACTTGGTGGATGACAACATCCCATGGTGCAACATGGATGATGTCATCATTTGTGCCAACATACTCTTAGATATTTACAAAAAGGAAGCCAAGAGGAAGAAGGCTATTCATCGTCGTCTCGCGGCTGAAAGGGGGTATCTTGCTTCTGTTGCTGCTCGGGAGAGGTGATGTGGAACTGGGTCCGATATTCCATGAATTTATTGACCATCGGCTGAAGTTGATCCTGGGCAGGACCCTTTGTATGATCACCGATGACCTCACAAGTCTCCCGCTCATCTCTGAGTTTTTCAGGGAGCTTGAAATATTCATTACCTGCCTCCATTAGGTACCCCACAAAATCACAGCAAGCCAGAAGGTTATTGATGCATTCAGTGTCAAAAGTGGCTTCTGGCCCTAGCCCTTGCGAGACGATCTCCTTGAAGATCGAATAGTTTCATCTTCCTTCCTCAAGGTGAAAGAAGGAGTGAGCAAGCCGAGACATTCTTAGAACAATTTGCTCCATTTGATGCATTACATCCAGGGCTTCCTCCTTGACCTTGTCAATCTTCTCCAGGACGAATTCCATCTGATCGACCTAGTAGTCCAACGCAGCAAGGATTTTGCTGGGTACCTGGGGTGATCGAAAATGCGAATTTTACCAAATCATCGACTGAGCAGTCGAGCATTTTTTGGAACGTCTCGTGTTGCAACCTAGCATGGTCCAACTCTTTGGAGATAGGTCCCGTAATCACCTGGAGATCTTTGTTCGCCCGACCAATGTTCTGATATAATTCGGTGAACTTGACAATTACCTCCTCGTTGTCTTTGAGGATATGATCTCTCCAGGCGGAAACTGTCATACCTTGTTCACCAATTTTGGCGTATTCATTTATCTTATCCTAGCTTAGGACCTCAGGAGTTTCGGTGGCAGTTGTAGGAGGTGCACTGCCCATTTTCTGTAGGGCGTGGAGAAGATGCTTGTTCTGCTCTTTTAATAGCCTCTTCTCTTCCTTTGCTTCTTGGAGCTTCTTGCAAAGGGCATCCACCGCAGATAGGGCCTCTCCTTGAAGACTTTCAGAAGACGTTCCCATTGTGACCTGCGTCACTGTATAATCTGTAGGAGACAGATCCTTTTTATCCTTTGAAGGATCGGGATACGCAATCTCCATTACTCTTTCTCCCGATGCACTCTGGGAGAAGCGGGTTATCGGCTTTTTCTTCTTAGCCCCCTTTGCTGGGATGATGGAGAAGTCCATTGGTGTAATAGGGACTTTCCTCTTATGCTAACTCAAGTGCTGAGAAAGCCATGTTGGACCTAAGGGAGCGGGACCAGTGGTGGAAGAGGGAGTAGCTGCAGTAGATGAGGGGAAATGCGTAGAGACACTTGGTGGCGGCATTGAGAGAGAGGCCAAGAAAGTGCTCACGGGAGGGGGAGATACTGCAGGTGAGGTAGTCACGGGAATGGAAGGGAGCTGAGAGATGAGAGAAGAAATAGTGGGGGATAGCTCTACGAGAGAAGAGAAGATGGAGGATGAGGAAGGGGGAACAGTAGAAGATGGGGGAGAGGATACGACCAAAGGAATGGTCGCTTGAGTCACCTGAGAAGGGGGAGAAGGGACGGTGGGAACCTCCATGGTTGTGGTAGTGGAAACATCCTGAATGGATGTGCCCATTGGAACACTCTCCGCCGCTTCTTTCTCTGGGGATGCCAAAGTTACAACTTGTTCCTGTGCGGTAGAGGGAGGACTTTCAGGAGCTTCTTCTTGAGTGGAGCTTGATTCTCCCTCTTTATCCTTTCCTTTGCTCTTTGGCAGATGTTTCAGCCTGACAGGTGCATTGCCCAAAGGGGATGTGGTGAAATCTACTCCGAGGTAGATAAGGCCATTCATTCTACACCAGTGTTCTGTCCACCGCAATGTTTCTTTAACCCTTACCTCAATGGTATGAGGTGCCTTTGTTCTATCTATTTCGGCAAATGGCCAGCTATCCCCATCTCGTGTCTAGATACACCTGATCAACTTCTTGATCGGTAGTTTGATAACCTTTTGGAACGATGGCCACACCATACTGAATAATCTCTGCCAGGGCCAGGTGAGAGTGATCCTTTCTCCTGAGTTCGACCTCATGATACAGGTCGATGTAGATATCCTCGATCTATGGAATGTGGATCGGATCAAGTTTTTCCCTAGGGAGGCAATTTCTTGGATCGAAGGTGGGCCTTCCAGAAATTGTGCTTTAGATTGAGCAGTTCTAGCTCTGCAAACATTTCCCGAGGCTTTGTTGTGGGAAATGCAGGTATACCTTCCCACTGTAAGGGGGAAAGGAGTTCCACCCTTCTTTCTCTTCAAACACTTCTCATGGTATGTTATGAGCTATCTAGACAGCTCCAACAGGATCAGCTTAGGGCCAGCATACCTTGGCAATTTAGTGGGCTCCCCAAGAAGTTAGCTGCTCTGAGATAGGTGAAGGTGGGGAATTGGGTAAATAGTGCTCCCCACTTCTCAGTCGTTGTGACTATGCTCTTGGTCATCGACCATGAGTCATATTTGGCCTCAAAAGGCAGACGATGCCATAGAAGAAAGCATCATTGATCTTGGTAAACTGTGAGATGTTGTTCTCTAGCTTTAGCTCTAGGTAGTATTCGTATATCTTCACCTGATACCAAACTCCGCATCGGCTCGGTCTTTGGATAATCTCTCTCTGAGGCTATAGCATAGACTACGTAGGAGTTCATGTAGAACCTCCTTGTCATGGTGAGTTGTTGGAGCTACTCAGAGATGGTGTTGCTTATGATCTCGCCCACTCGAAGCCTTTGTTCGGGCACATTCTTATTCATGGTTTCTAGGTACCTGAGCATCCATTTGTGAAAGTAATGGGCATCAGAAAGCCCAAAAACTCTACTTAGAAATGTGATGGTATCACTCAGTTCCTCGGAGAAGTCACTACGGTGAATAACCTGTGGCCACCTGGTTATCACCTTCTTGTTCTTTAAGTACACTTCGTTCATCAGTTGCATGCATTTGTCCTCGTTATCCTCCCACGCCTTGATGTAGTCCTCTTGGCTTACAACCACAAAATGTCGGTGGTGAGGAATGCCTAGCATGATCTCGAAGTGCCGGGAAGTGAGGTTGATTATGACCTCACCCTTTTCATTTTGACACACCTTGTGTCTTTGTTGTAACAATGGGCCACCACCATCATAAACTCATTGTTTACTGCACTGACGGGGATCCCCCTAGCAAAATGCAGACCACTGCCCACCAACTTGTCCATCCAGGGACTGCCTGTGACCCTCCTGGTTCTGGCCTAGAAATCATCCATGTCGATGTGGCCGAGTTTGGAATCTCTGATATCTAGATCACATTCTGCCTGGGACTCGGGCATTCTGACCCTTTGATACTTGTATTTCATCTCTTCCTCTGTAAGCTTAGCCTTACCCTTTGACTTGGTTGGCCTTTTGCTTGATGTAGACATATGTGGATCTGAGTTCAGTTGCTGATCTGTAAGAAGGAGCGAAGTCCAATGCAAAAGAGCCATGTTAGCCGTCAGATCTTCCATTAAAGCATCACAGAATGAGGAGTTAGCAATTTTAAGGCTTTAGGCGCAGGGCGCAGGTACACTGTAGGCTGCAGGGTTAATAGTATGGTGCACTGAAGTAGAGTGTTACAAGGAATAAATCAGCGCCAAAGGGCACAGGGCACAAGGATTTTGCATATAACATCTTTTTTGTTGTAAACAGAGTGCGCCTGTGCCATTATATGCGGTTTTATACTGGGCGCAAATAAGTTTAGTGTTGCATGGGAGCAGGATGCGCCAATGGCGCATGCAATTTATGTGTAACATGGAATTTTGGTGCGCCGAAGGGTGCAGGATTAACGCGTGTAGCACTAACTTTATGTGCGCAAAGGGGACTTTGGCGTGGCACAGGGAAAGCTTGCATGGCACTTTGTTGTTGTTAGCGGGATTGCGCTTGCGCCGGGTTTAGGATTTACTTGGTTTATGCATGGTGCAGGGATCTTGCATGCTGCAATCAAGGTCAGTGCGCCCTCTTGGCGTGACTGTGTTTTCTGTAACAAGGGTGGTGATTGCGCCGAGAAAAATGCAGCTCAGTAACAAATTTTAAGTTTTCTCTCCTTTCTTGATAGGTTTGTGGGTAGTTTAGGCCTCCTTCTTCATGGATTTAGACAGTGAAGGGGGCACAGAAAAGAGATCTAGGTTCATTTTCGAGGCAGAGCCCTCTTGGCCAGTAGATCTGGAAAGAGGGTGAAAACGGTTTGGGAGGGGAGACTTGCAAAATGGCAGGAGGGGTTTAAAGTTTCTCAGATCCATTTCACCAAACTCACAAACAACCAGCAAAAATGAAAACACAAGAGAAACAAGGATCACTTACCCGGAATATATAGAATGAGAAGAATGAGGCGGGGTCCACGAACGTGACACGAGGATGATGGGCGCGTTGACAGGTGCAGAGGAATAAAGTTTTCACGTGTTTTTGATTGTGAAAGTGATAGGGTGGATGCGCCTATATATAGGCAAAGGTGTAATAAATGTGCCAACCACTTTTTAAAGGGGCACACCAAAACACGTGTCGACGCACAAAATTTGCGCCCTTTGGCGCGAGATATGGTTTTGTCAACATGAAATTATTTACACCTTTGGCACAAATTTAGTACTGTCAACACTTCATTTTGAGTGCCTTGGTGCACCAATTAATGGTGCAACATTTTTGTTTTTGACAGGAAGGCACATGCACCTTGGCGCATGCAAGAAAGGTTCATCACGGGAAGGCACAACAATTGTTGTGTCAACACTTCAAAGGGTGTGCAAAGGAAATAAAGGGGGCACAAATTTATCCTGTATTGCATAGATAAAAGGTGCACCCAGCCAAAAAAGGACCAAAATGACCAAGTTCGGAAAACTAGATTTCCGGAAAGGGGATTTACAACATTCGAACACTGAGGGACCCTGATGAGGAACCAGAACAAAATTTTGGTAAGGTTACCTGTAAAATTTCCCTTGTCAATTTTACAGGATAACAGGACTCAGCCTAAAGATGGAGAAAGAGGAATGGGTATAAATCGATTCGAGACAAAAGGATTGACAAACAACGCCATGTGTCTCAACAAGTGTAACTTGAGGGTCGAAGCCAAAGGCAGTCCCCCAAATGAGTGCTAGCTTTCCATGTGTCTCAATGGCGCAACTTCAAGGGTCGAAGCCAAAGGTGGTCCCCCAAACGAGTGCCATATTTCCACATGTCTCAATGGTGCAACGTTAAAGGCACGACCGAAAGAGAGACACGAACTAGCACGAGCTTCCACGTGTCCTAGGTCTGAAAAGGAGATAGATCCAGGTGTTGAATCAGCTAAGTATAGAAGGGTTCACAGAAGCCTCCACATGTCTCGATGATGCACCTTCAAGGGTCAAAGCCAAAGGTGGTCTCTCAAATGAGTGTCATCTTTCCACGTGTCCCAGTCAAAAAGGAGATAGTCGACCATTTAATTGGCTAAGTATAGAAGGGTTCACGGAAGCCTCCACATGTCTCAACAACGCACCTTCAAGGTTTGAAGCCAAAGGTAGTCCCCCAAATGAGTGCCAGCTTTCCATGTGTCCTAGGTCTGAAAAGGACACAGAGCTGGCCATTGAATCGACTAAGTATAGAAGGGTTTGTGGAAGCCTCCACATGTCAGCTCGGTGTAACTTCAAGGGAAAAATCTAGAGGCAGGTCCTAAATTTGTGCTAAGCCTCCATGTGTCTGGGTAAGACATATGGCCCCACACAAAAAAAAGGGACTTAGCCAAAACACAAATAAACAAGGTGAGCCAGCGGAAGGAGCCACGTGTCTCTCTAGCACTCTTTCAAGAGGCAAATACAAAGTGAGTCTCTAAATGAGCGAGAAGCCTCCACATGTCCCCAGTCGGACATATGGCCCCACCAAATGAAAAGTGACTAAGCCAAAACACAAAGAAACAAGGCAAGGCAACGGAAGGAGCCACGTGTCTCTCTCGCACTCTTTTAAGAGGAAAATACAAAGTGAGTCTCTGAATGAGCGGAAAGCCTCCACGTGTCCCAGGTCACACATAAAGATTTGGGGAAGGCAGGCCACAAGAGAAATTTAAGATTTTGAGCCTTGTTTCTAAGAGGGAAAATTTAAATGTTAATCCCACATCAAAAGTCAAACGAGAGGTGGGTCGGTGGAGAAATTTGAGGTTTTGAACCTCGTTTCTAAAATAAGTAAAATTATAAAGTAATCTGTGACTCATATCTTTTGTATGCAATGGAAAGTTACACAAGCTATGGAATGAGGTTAAAGAACCTCAAAGCTTTGCTAACTCATCCATGCACCATAGGATTAGAGCTAAACAAGAGAAACTAACATGAAAGCATTATAACTTTGACAAAAACATCAAAAACTAACATGTATACTACTCTCTACTCCATGAAAGCTTAATGAAAGTGAACCTAGTATAGATCCTAAGCAATCAAATTGTGTGTTGTTTACTCCATGAGGGTGAATGAATCTCACTAAATGGCTACATGGCCAAGTTTAGCTATTTCATTACTAACCTAACATGGGTGCAAGATGAAGCTATTTTAATGGTGGATGACCCAAGATAAAATGCCTTATTAGCTTGGCTAATGCAAATGAGCTCTTAAGCTTTCTTAGGCTTGTTTTGGCTTTAGCTTAAGTAAAGTTGTATGTAAAGTGGTAAGTTGAATAAGTAGGCTTGGCCTTGCATTTATAGTTTTCCAATTGGGAGAGTTTGGAAAAATTTATGATTAGGAGTTGATAAACATGCTTTAGACTTAGTTAATCTAGGATTAGGCTAGTTAAACTTGATTAACAAGTGATTAGAGACTCATTGAGAGTTGAGAGGAATCTGGATAACCAATTGTTGTTGATAGATAGCCTAGGAATCCAATAGAAGTGGTCTAGAGAGAACTAGGGAGATTATGATTGGTCAAAAGGAGGAATGTTTAGCTAATGAGAGAGATATTAGATCAATAAGTCGATTTTAGGAGGAATACGGCCAAGAAGGTGTCGTAAATGGGCATCTGAGGATGGAGCAAAGAATGTGGAATTAACAAAGTGTCATTAATCAGTTGAATTAGAGGAAATGCTAAGTGTAAGCATATTTTAGGTGTCTATATTTACCACTTAGGTCACTCCACGTGTCATACCCAAATGTAAAATGTGAAGTTGGGGGCTACGAGGGGAATTTTTGAACTTTTGCATCTTTTACATTAAGGGCACAATTCCAATTTCAGGCCTGCAGATCTATTTTTGTATTTTCGCCATTGTTGTATGGATTCAATTCAAATATTTGAATGAGCATAAATTTTGCTCCAGTGCTTGAAATTTGACAAATTTTATATTGTTGGAAAGATCTTGGTCTCCTCTATGCCATGAAAGCATAAAATATTGTTTTCTGTAAGATGTGATAGTTAGGAATCTGAAAACGTCTTTCATCCATTAATGCTTGATCGATAGCTTCAAATTGATCAGATTTGATCCGATTTCCATCCTTTCTTCTCCAACATGCTAAACAAACATGAGGAATCAACTGGATATCTTGATTTTGGTGAAAATCTTGAAAACATCTCTCAAGCCTTTAATACAAGATCCGACTATTTCAACTAGATCAAATCTGATCCGATCTTCAATCCTTCCTTCTTTAGCATGCCAAAGACATGCATAACCTTGATTCGGACAGATTGTAAGAGGATTCGTAGGGGCATTGATAGTTGGTGGTTGGGCGCCAAATCAGATTTTATTCCTTCTCTTCTTCTCCTCTCTTGGCTTCATCTATAAATGTAAGATCTTGGCTCATTGCAAAGGGTTGGACTCTGATACTTTTGAAGTGTAATTATAGTCAAAAGTGAATCAATACAAAAGGATTTTCCCCTTTTCTCTATCTTTCTCCATTGTCCCTTCTTGCTCATCTAAAACTCATGGATCGTTTACCTTCTGTGATAAGAAACTTTGTGTTCTTATTGATATGATTTATGGAACTTTATGTGTATGGAATGATATCTTATGCTATGAATGTGAATGATTATGTTTTGTATCACTCTTGCTCAGTATGTATAGGGTTATACTCTACTATCTATATTTCTTGAAAGTGTTGTTATATTCTTTTCTTTTCTTTCTTCAGTTCTTCAATTTGTTTGTATTGATAATATTTTTGTATAAAATCATTTCAAGATATCAAAGGCCCAGCCTTAAGATGAAATTGTACATTTGTATATAAGATTTTTTGCTTGCTTTCAATAAGGGAACCTCTTCCATAAAGAGGAGGGACTTGTTGTCCCCTGACTGTGGTTTTGATCAAAGTACCATTTTAAAGCCCAACATTTTTTGGTGCCTATGCTTGGGATTTTGTTTCAAACATATCCCTTTTTAAAAAATACTTCAAGATCATTTTTGATCTAGTGAATCTGATATACACATGGGAAGAAAGCTCTTGGGGTTGAAGATTCTCATTTTCAACTTCTGGAGCAACAAAACTTCCCTCTTCTTCCAATAATAAGGAACAGAGGAACTCGTTCTTCAAGCACACCTCCTGTTAAAGATAGAAACTCCAAGAATAGCATTCCTCCATAACAACTCAGTCCTAATCTTCTTGCTCTGATACTTGCTGGTGTTTCAGTTCCCCTTTAGACAATCTTCCCATAGATGGCAGCACCTCTACCTTGGGGACAACGGATTGGGCCCCTTTCTCTTCCTCAACCATTGAATGAGTTACCCAAGAGTAGTAGGAAAGGTTTTCCTAAATTTCGAGGTGATGGGAAAGTACACCCAGATGAACACATTGCAGCCTTCATTGTTGCATGTGGGATTCTTGGGGTTGAACATGAAGATGTCTCTGTCAGGCTCTTTGTGGAAACATTGTAGGATAATGTTGTTGATTGGTTCTATCATCTTCCTGTTGGGTCAATTACTAATTGGACCACCTTGACAACTCAGTTTGAGCAATGTTTCAAACCTGCTAAAGATGTGCATGCCTCTTGGATCAGATTTCTCATATTAATAAGGAACCACATGAACCCATGAAGTATTTTGTGGCTGAATTCAACAAGCTAGTTCTTAAAATTCCACAGAAAACTCACCCTGTAGATCAAATCCAAAAGTGCTTCTTCCTCAATTTTCAATTTCCTGAAGTAATCTATGCACCAAGGAGAGCTAACCTTGTAACTCTGGATGTTGATCGGCGCTTATCTATCACTGTTGAGGATGTGTTATGAGGATGATTTAATCATGTTTGGTAAACTGAAAAGATAATCCTCCAAATATAAATCATCTTCTTCTTCCTCTTCCCTAGAGCCAATTCCCGATCATTTAGTACGGAAGCTTGCAAATGATCTCATTACTATCAAGAAATAATTGGCTTAGCATGCTTCTTACCAAGATATTCCAAGGAAGAGTTTTAAACCCAAGAACCATTTGCCTTATCCTCGAATAGAGTGGCTATTAAAGGCCCACCTATAAAGGTTCCAGTTAATGTAATTTGTGAAGTTCAAGAACACGATGATGAGTATTTTAATGAAATCTTTTAAGACCCGAGAAGAAGAGGTTGATGAAGAACTGGAAGAGTTTGGTGGATCTCTAGTCCATTTCCTCACCATTGAAGGTATGGATGATGAAGATGAATACGATGACAGAGTGGTAGAGATGAATAGTGAGTCATATGTTGTTATGACTTGAGAGCAAATGAGTAGAAAATAAAAAGTGGTGCAGCCTGCTAAGAAATCCAAGGAGTTTCCTATAACTATTCCGGTGGTTGCTAAAAGAGGAGCCCCTATTCCCACTACCTCCACACAAAAGGTGAGTAATGCCAATCCTCCTCCTTCTACCTCTATTTCCAAAACTTCTTGTCCTTCAATTCCTAAAGTTGATAAATCAAAGGTTTCTCCTGTTCCTAGTAGTGATGCACCATCCACCTCTGGGTCTTTTGATATTATTGATCACCTCAAAAAGACCAAAATCCAAATTTCAGAGGCGAGTTTTACCAAACCCATCCAAAAGCCTTTGCTAAAATGGTAAACTTTGTTAATTCTAAATCCAAAGCCTCATCCAATACTTCTAAAGGTATTTTTCCCACTCCCTCTTCCTCACCTCAACCAAGCCTTGTGGCTGTAGTCACTTCCCCTAATGAGAAAATTGAACCATTTTATGTGACTCTCCTCATAGTTGGCCATAAACTCAGTAAATGTGTCATAAACTCAGGAGCATCGACAATGTAATTCCTACAAACTTATCTCATGCTTTGGGCTTGACTCTAACATGTGCCTTTGGTTTATGCTATTCCATGGAGAATAGAAAAGTGCCTTTGGTTGGAAGGATTAAAGATGCACAAGTAGCCTCATTTGCTTTCCAAAGAAAAGGGTCTTAGCCACTATTTTGGTTATCGATATTCCTCCCCCATATGGTATGTTTCTGAGTAGGTATTTCTATAAAAAGGTAGGAGGTGAAATTCAGATGGATTGATCACATGCCTTGATCCCGGTCAATGGAAAGATGAACAATATGCTACCTGAGAAACAAACCAAGTATATTGTGCAAAATACTAATGATCCAAAAGCACAAATACTCTATGAAGATATAGGGCATGGCAACTATATGATCATGTTAGAAGATGAGGCAAGTCTCCCTAAGGGAGTGATTCATGATACCAATGGAATTTGGACTTTGGAGTTTGATGGAAGTTGCTCTTCAGCTGGTTCTGGAGCTGGTGTTGTGTTAATCTCTCCAGAAGGGAAGATTCATCCATTTTCTTTCAAGCTTCATTTTGAAAATACAAATAATATAGCTGACTATGAGGCTCTCATCCTTGGGTTGAGCATGGAAAAAGAATTAAGAGTAAATAATCTTTGTGCTTGTGGTGATCCGGAGTTGATTGTGAAACAAGTAAACGATCTTTATCAAGTCAAGAATAGGAGATTGAAACATTATAGAAATTTTTTTGGGATTCCATTGAATTCCTTGATGCTTTCTCAATTGAAGTTGTGCCAAGAGAAAAGAATACTAGAGTTGATTCTCTAGTTGTCTCAGGATCTTTATTGATTCCTCATCTAGATTTATCTCAAGAGAAATTTACCATTGAAATGATTCATAGGCCTAGTGTGCCAGATAATGCAAGAAAATGGAAGGTTTTCAATGATGATCAACACTTTCTCTCTTTCTTGGAGCTTAAAGATAACTTCAATCAGTTATATTTTGAAGGAAGTGAAACTCTACCTAGAGAATATGTGCCCTCTAATGAAGAAGATATCAAGGAAGAAATGGATTAGGATGGCTGTATTAAGTTGAAGGGTAACAAGATTCCCAAAGGATTGGTGAGTCTAGAAGATCTGTTTGACAAACATGATAGGTTCATCAAATCTAAAGCTTCTCAAGGGACTCAACAATCTACTGAGTATGAGAAGGTCAATATTGGAAGCAATGATGAACCCAAGGTGGTGAATATTGGAAAATGTTGCACTCAAGAAGAGAAGAAGAAAGCAGTAAACCTATTAAAGAAGTATGTTGATGTTATTTCCTATTCATATGAAGATCTTAAGGATTTTCAACCAAAGGAGATGCAACACTATATCCCTCTGAGACCTAGGATCAAACCTTTCAAGTAGAAGCAAAGGTAGTATAATCCTAAGGTTGCTAATACTATTTTTCAAGAGATCCAGAAGTTACTAAAAGATAAGATTATTTTCCTATACATCATTCAACTTGGATTGCCAACATTGTGCCTATCAAAAAAAAGAATGGTGAGATTTGCATCTGTGTGGATTTTAGGAATTTGAATCAGGCCTCTCTAAAAGACAACTATCCACTCCCCATGATGGATCAAGTTTTGCAAGTTGTCTCAAGATCTGAAATGTTTTCTATGCTAGATGGATTCTCTGGATATAATCAAGTGGAAGTCAATACCCTAGATCAACACAAGACTACTTTTACTACCCCTTGGGGCACCTTTGCCTACAAGAGAATGTCATTTTGTCTTATCAATGTTGGTGCCACTTTCTAGAGGGAAATGGATTTAGATTTTGGAAGCCTAAAGGGAAAGTGTATTGTTGTGTACCTTGATGATTTGACTATTTTTTCCAAAACAAGGGCAGATCATCTTCAACATCTAGAAACAGTTCTTAAAAATGCAGAGAACATGGAGTTTCCCTCAATCCTAAGAAGTATATCATTTGTGTTACTGAAGGCAAGTTACTAGGGCATATTGTCTCCAAATAAGGGATCAAGATAGATCCAGAAAGAGTTCAAGCAATCCATCGATTCCTCTTCCCACAAGCAAAAAGGGTGTTCACTCTTTCTTTGGTAAGATAAATTTCTGAGGAGATTCATTCCAGATTTTGCAGAACTGACTATGAGCATTGCTCAAATGATGAAAGGAAATAAAACCTTTGGTTGGTCTTCTGAAGGTAAGGAAGCATTTGAAGATATCAAGAAAGCCATTGCTAAAACTCCCATCTTAGCATGTCCTGATTTTAGCAAGGATTTTATTATCTATTGCTATGCTACAGAGAATACCTTGGTTGTTGTGCTAACTTAGGAAAATTCTAAGAATCATGAACTTCCAATTGCCTTCATGAGCTATGTTCTGAAAGCTCATGAATTAAAATATACTATGATGGAGAAACATGCTTTTGTAGTGGTCAAAGCTATTAAGCAGTTTCATTTTTATATTCTTAATTCTCACTATGTTTTACTCGTACCTGATACAACCATCAAGTCTATTCTTACACAACAGGAGTTTGGAACTAAGAGAGTTAATTGGGTAGCAAAGCTCCAAGAATATGACTTTGATATCAAGCCAACTAAGCTAGTTCAGGGTAAAGGCTTGTGTGAGCTTATTGCTGGAGGAGTTGATGAAGAGTTGTCCACAAAAGTAGTGGATGTTCCTGTTTTTATCTTCCTAAGTTCAACAGATGAGTGGGATGTTGATATTGCACATTTTCTTACTTATGGAGAATGTCCATCCCATTTGAATGCCAAGGAAAATAGAGCTATTAAGCTAAGTTCTACACAATATGTATTATGGGAAAATGCTTTGTTCAAGCGAGACATAGATGGAATATTCCTTAAATGTGTGGACAAAGAGCAAAGAGAAAGTTGTTTTTCAGCTTTTCATGATTAGGCTTGTGGAGGGAACTTCTCTTCTGCTATCACTACCCATAAGATCCTTCGTGCAAGGTACTATTGGCCTACATTGTTCAGAGATGCATCAAAATGGGTAGGTAAGTGTGAAGCTTGTCAGAATTTTGTTGGGAGACCTAAGTTGGCTACTTTACCACTCAAACCAGTAGTGATTGATGAGCCTTTTCAACAATGGGGATTGGATTTCATTGGAACTCTTAACCCACCTTCCAATGCTAGACATACTCATGTACTAACTACTACAGATTACTTCACAAAGTGGGTAGAGGCTATTCCAGTCAAAATCACTACTTCTGAGGTGGTGTGTAATTTCATCAAGGAGAACATATTGATAAGGTTTGGGGTACCAAACAAGATTGTGACTGATAATTCTTCCAATTTTTCTTCTTCTGAGATGATGGATTTCTACTATGGCTATGGAATTTCCCTTGCTCATTCTTCAAATTATTATCCTCAAGGGAATAGATAATCAGAATCAACAAATAAGAATCTAGTAACCATCGTTCGGAAGTTTGTCAATGAATCCCAAAGGAATTGGAACAAGAAGCTCTATGATGCTCTATGGGTAGATAGAATTACACCCAAAAGAGCAATTGGGATGTCTCCATTTCAGGTGGTGTATGGTGTTGAAGCTCAACTTCCAGTAATAGTGGAATTACCAACCTTGTACTTAATGAAGGCTATTGAGGACTCAAGTTTCATCAGTTCCCTGGACAAGAGAATCATGTACCTTCAAAAGATGGATGAAGATAGGATGCAGGTTTTTGATAGGATCTCAGCTCATCAAATGAAGGTGAAAGCTTTGTTTGATAAGAAGGCTAGGCCCAGATATTTTCAAGTGGGAGACATTGTTCTACTATGGGACAAAAGACATGAACCTTGAGGAAGCCATGGTAAATTTGATTCTCTTTGGCTTGGTCCTTTCAAAATAAGACACTTTTCCTAGAGAAAATTCTTTTTACTTGGATTATATGGATGGATCCTCTCTCCCACTTCCTTATAGTGGGCAGTATTTGAATTTGTTCAAGTCCTAGGTGATTAGGCAGTCCTTTTGTATATATTGTGTGCGGTTTTTTTGTTTGTTTTTGTCTTTCCTTTTTGGTTTGTTTCCCTCCCGTGTGTGTTGAATTTTGTATTGGTTTTACCTTTGACTCTATTTTCCCAATGGATAAGGCACTGGTCTACTTTCCCAGAGTTTTTCTATGGTTCTTGATCTTGCCTCGTTCCTCTGTCCCAGCCAAGTCATCCCCAAAAAGAGCCAGCTATTGTCACCCTCAAAATTCCCCTCATTTTTCAAGTCATGCTCTTGTAAAATTTTGATTTGGTACCTTTGAGAGATGTTTGAGCGAGTGAGAAGTCTAGAGAGATAGAAAAATTTGTGCTTTGAAGAAGTGGGTGCTCATTTGCAAACTCACCTGTTAATTTAGAATCTTGCAGTCTGCATGGTTCCCGTCTGGATCCCTAAAAATTATTTCCTCCATTTGAATGAAATTTTCAAATCCTTTTCTATGGTCATGGATCGCATCGATCTGGTATGGTTTACAATTCTTCTTTCCATAAGGAGTAGTTTTTTTTTCGGGTGTAAATGGTGGAGTTTTCCCTCTCTGTATTTTTCCATAGTTGTGAGTAACGGGCGTATCTTCCCTGTCAATTTTTGGCCCCAACATCCACAAGTGCATGGACATCTCTGATTGGATGCGGGAAGGTGGGTCATCGGGTCACTTTTGGAATTTTGGTCTTGTATGAAGAAAGGTAGTATTTAATCGAGGCCCAAATCGGCTAAGTATAAAGAGCTGATGGAAGCCTCCACGCATCCCAACAACGCACCTTCAAAGGCCAAGTTCAAAACAAGATCCAAAGTGAGTGCAGACTCACCACGTGCCTCATCGGTGCAAATTCAGAAGTGAGACCCAAGAGACAGACCCCAAATGATCTCCAAATCTCCACATGTTTGGAGCCTCAAAAATTTTAATCGGTCGTTGAAAGTTCTAAGGCTAGCCAAAAGAACTACGTGTCGGCTTGACGTAACTTTTGAGGTGAAATACAAAGCGATCCCCCAAACAAGAGAAAATATTCCATGTGTCTAGAACTCAACATAGTCACTCCTAAATAAGCAGAAGGGACCCAACCTAAAGAAAAAGAAAGAGGAGTGGGTCCAAATAAATTAAGTACAAAAGGATCGGTGGATGGCACCACGTGTCTCAACGGTGCAACTTCAAGGGTTAAAGCCAAAGGTGGTCCCCCAAATGAGCGCAAACTTTCCACGTGTCTCAATGACACAACTTTAAGGGTCAAAGCCAAAGGTAGTTCCCCAAATGAGCGCCAGCTTTCCACATGTCTCAACGGTGTAACTTCAAAGGTGCAGCCCAAAGAGAGACCCTAAACAAGCGCTACCTTCCATGTGTCCCAGGTCTAAAAAGGAGATAGAGACATCCATTGAATCAACTTAGTATAGAAGGGTTTGTGGAAGCCTCCACATGTCTCAATGACACACATTTAAGGTTCGAAGCCAAAGGTGGTACCCCAAACTAGTGCCAACTTTCCATGTGTCCCAAGTCCAAAAAGGAGACAGAGTCGAATGTTGAATCGGCTAAGTATAGAAGGGTTTGCAAAAGCCTCCACGTGTCTCAACAATGCACCTTCAAGGTTTGAAGCCAAAGGAAGTCCCCCAAATGAGCTCCAGCTTTCCACGTGTCCCAGGTCTGAAAAGGAGACAGAGCTGGTTGTTGAATCGGCTAAGTATAGAAGGGTTTGTGGAATCCTCCACATGTCAGCTCGGTGTAACTTCAAGGGAAAATCTGGAGGCAGGTCCCAAATGTGTGCTGAGCCTCCATGTGTCTAGGGTTATACATATGGCCCTGCCAAGCGAAAAGGGACTTAGCCAAAACACAAAGAAACAAGGCAAGGAAAGCGGAAGGAGCCACGTGTCTCTCTAGCACTCTTTCAAGAGGAAAATAAAAAGTGAGTCTCTAAATGAGCGGGAAGCCTCCACGTGTCCCGGGTCAGACATATGGCCCCACCAAATGAAAAGGGACTTAGCCAAAACACAAAGAAACAAGGCAAGGCAGCAGAAGGAACCACGTGTCTCTTCGGCACTCTTTCAAGAGGCAAATACAAAGCAAGTCTCCAAATGAGCAGGAAGCCTCCATGTGTCCGGGTCATGCATAAAGCTTTCGGGAAGGCGGGCCAGTGGAGAACTTTAAGATTTTGAGCCTTGTTTCCAAGAGGGAAAAAGTCAAATGTTAAGCCCACATCAAAATTCAAAGTGGAGAGGCGGGTCGAGGAGAACTTTGAGGTTTTGAACCTCGTTTCTAAAAGAAGTAAAATTATAAAGTAAGTCGCGACTCCATTACCACTCAGGTAACGCCATGTGTCGACCCAAATGCAAAATGTGAAGTTGCAGGGCTGTGGGGAATTTTTGCACTTTTGTATCTTTTGCATTAAGGGTGTAATTCCAATTTCGGGCCCATGGATATATTTTTGCATTTTCGCCATTGTTGTATGATTCGATTCAAATATTCAAATGAGCATAACTTTCACTCTAGTGCTCAAAATTTGACAAAATTTTATACTGTTGGAAAGGTCTTGGTCTCCTCTATGCCATGAAAGCATAAAATATTGTTTCCAATAGGATTTGATGGTTGGGAATCTAGAAAACGTCTTTCAGCCATTAATGCACGATCTGATTGCTTCAAATAGATCAGATTTGATACAATTTCCATCCTTTCTTCTCCAACATGCAGAAAGACATAAGGAATCAACTGGATATCTTGATTTTGGTGAAAATATTGAAAACATCTCTCAAGCCTTTAATACGGGACCATACTATTTCAAACTAGATCAAATCTGATCCGATCTTCAATCCTTCCTTCTTTAACATGCCAAAGACATGCATAACCATATTCGATAGATTGTAAGTGGATTCGTAGGAGCATTGATAGTTGGCGGTTGGGCGCCAAATCAGATTTTCTTCCTTCTTTTATTCTCCTCTCTTGGCTTCGTCTATAAATGTAAGATCTTGGCTCATTGCAAGGGGTTGGAATCTGATACTTTTGAAGTGTAGTTATAGTCAAAAGTGAATCAATACAGAAGGATTTTACCCTTTTCTCTATCTTCCTCCATTGTCCCTTCTTTCTCAACTAAAACTTGTGGATCGTTTACCTTATGTGATAGAAACTTTGTGTTCTTATTGATATGATTTCTGGAACTGTGTCTATGGAATGATATCTTATGTTGTGAATGTGAATTATTCTATTTTGTATCGTTATTTCTCAAAGTACGTATAGGGTTATACTCTGCTATCTATATTTCCTAAAAGTGTTATTATATTTTGCTCTTTTCTTTCTTCAGTTCTTCCATTCGTTTGTATTGATAATCTTTTTGCATAAAAGCATTTCTAGATGTCAGAGGCCCAACCTTAAGATGATAGTGCACATTTGTATATAAGCTTTGTTGCTTGCTTTCAATAAGGGAACCTCTTCCATAAAGAGGAGGGACTTGTTGTCCCCTGATTGTGGTTTTGATCAAAGTACCATTTTAAAACCCAACACTATGTTGACAAGATTGACCTTTTCTTTGACTTCTTGAAGATGTTGTCTTGCATTGGAAGCCACTAATCTAGCCTCTTTGGCTTTTTGCAACCATTCCTCATTCATCTTCTCGGACCTTGTTACCTCTTCGATGCCAAAATATACAAAATCAGTCCTCCTATGCTTGATATTTTCATGTCTAGCTAGTGGTGAAGGGTTGCCATCAATGGTTGATATCATCTCATATGTTTTCTCATGATCACAAGCTCCTATCTCATGAGAATGAAGAGACATAATGTTGTTGTTCTCAAACAAATCAGTAATGACATCATGCCATTGTAAAATGTCACCTCCAACATGTGTAGTCAAAACACTAGTGGTTGCTCCACTAAGTGAAGGATCAACCGCTATATCTTGGACCTTCAAATCACAATCTGATTCTTCACCATGATAGGATGAAGCAATGCTAGACTCACCTAATGAAGCATCACAAGAAACCATATCTTCATGTAGCTGCTCTAATGTAATTGATTCTTCTTCAACCATCACTTGCTTTCCTTCAATCTTGGAGTCATCATGAAGTGTCATGTGGTCCATATCTTTTTCTATGCAAATCTGATTTTTGTTCTTCATAGGATCAGTTGTATGTTGGTCACTAACTACTGTAAAATCATTGTAAAGATTTCTAGACACTTCACCTGTAGAGATCTCTTGTTTCTCCTCCTTTTTGTTTTGTGATGTAGACCTCTTATAAATGGATGCCATATACTGGACTAACCTATCTATGGTTGCAGGTGTGAAAGAAATTTATTAAGCTCCTCCAATTCTTTCATCATGACATTTAACTGCTTCCTGGGAATAGCCATGTTGATCAACTGTAAACCAAATCAAACTGACTTGTGCGTAGTTGATTTCACATCAACTAAATGCCATCATTTAATTACCCTCCTGGTGGGAGGAACATTGATTTGATACCACTGTAAGATCCTCAAATGGATCCTTGGAGCAAATATAAAATTTTCCCACTCAAGACAATAGAAAAATACAATGGAAAAATATAAAATTCAAAAGCTAGGGAATATAGGATTGATTTCAGCCAAATTGACTAGGGTTTTATATGCAAACACACCCAAAATCAGCATAGAATAATTATTTTTACTCGCAAACCCTTGGAACAACCTTGGAGAATTTATGGTGAAAATCAGATTTTACAACAACTGGAAAGTAATTTAAATCTAAAACCTAATTGTTGCAATTTTCAAGATAACATAACTTTCTCTACACAACTTTGATCTAGGAAAATGACATATGCCCAAACTTGGAAAAATACAAGGAACAAGATGATGTAAACCAAATTATAAAAACTACCAAACATTCGAGATCTGGCCCTCCTACTATTTCGGCCCACACATTTAGGGCATCAAATGAGTTCAAAACTTATTCTCTATCCCAGATGCTTGCCTATATTTTTAAGAACTCATTGATATAAGAATATAAAAAATTTGATGCCAAATCAACTCTGAAATTAGATCTTAAATCTGATTATAAAACTCGTAAAAATCCTCTAAAAACCCTTTGAAAATATTATGTAATTAATTGGCTTATTTCCCAAAAATATGTAGATGATTTATCAAATTAAAATCATATCTAAATACCTCCAAAAACAAAGCCAAAAATGCCCCAACTTGGTCAATCCAATAGAAGATGAATTGCTGAAATTTTATTCCTCAAATGCGTTCAAATACACTACTAGAAATGACTGAAAAATAACACTGAAAATGTGATTACAATCAATGGGAATTTCTGAGTGAAAAACCTCACAAATCTTGGGGTTTTTTTCCATGAGAATAAATTACTAAGGGATTTCGTCTTTAGAATTTATTTGCGAAAATTGAAGCTCAATGCAAAGGAAAATGACATAAAATAGTTCTGGATGATGGAAGAGGCAAGTTGGCTTCCCTTTTAAAGGAAAAGGGTGAACAACCAACCTCCAAACCAGCCAATGAAATTGCATGCTCATTCCTGGAAAAAAGTCAATTTGTCTTAAGAATATTTTGTCACATTCTTCTATTTTTCCCACCCCTAGAGCTAGTCACATTTCCTTGGGAGGAAATACATAACTAATAATATTTTTATCCTTCCTAAATGTCATTATTCACTTTTTGCCCAAGTTTCCATTATACCCTCTAGGAAGAATACAATAAATCCCTTTACAATGATATTTTCCCCCTCAAGGCAAATCGTATTTACCATAGGGATTATAATTTATTTATATTAAGCCAAATAAATTAATATAAGTGCTTAAATTATTTTATTTTATTTTTTATAGCACTTTATAATAATTTATTGTGACTTAAGTCACCCTAATTATTTTCCTTTGGCCGCCGGGTTGACAAAATGGGCCAAATGTCCTCAAATAGGAAAAGGGGACATTACGGTTTAAATGCAGTTTCTTATGATAGTGGACTTGGCTCGCTATTATGTATTGACGATATTTTGATAATTGTTTAGCATGATAAAAAGGGTATAATCTGCAAACTAGCAAATGGTTATTGGGAAAACAGAACCCTACATGCAATGATGCCCAAAGCACACATATTACCATTGTAACGAGGCTCTGAGTATCACGGAGTTGCACTTGTACTTTATTATAATTAGATTTTAATTTTGGTGTCATGTCAAGATGAGGATGCCTTGACACCTTTTGGTTGTTTTGTGTAGATGCGAAACTATCTACGGGTCAGCTGAAATCCCATGTGTGGTATCATGGAGTCTGATTGAGTTGACGAAAAACAACCAATGATTTGGATAAAAATGTAACCATTGCATGACGCATATCATAGTGAGAAATGACCACTACTTTGGTGGAGACTAACATGGCAGTAATGATGTGGCAAGTGTTATGGCATTCAATGAGGTAAACTAGATTGACTTTAGGGTTGTGAGTTTAGTCACAATCTATATGGTTCACATAGTAGATCGGAAATCATGACACCAGTCATGTCTTCTCTAAGATGATCTAGAGTTGTGCTTCATGTGATTTAATAAATCAAGTTAAGTTCTTGGAAGATTGGAATGTGAAAATATGTTACAAAAGATGTCGGAGAAAGGATGTATGTTGGACAAAAGTGGAAAATTTGGTCACAAGAGTGATTCTTCAAAACAAATTACAATACGAGATCTTGAGTTGTAAAGATGTGAATTTTTAAGGAGTGCTATTGGGTACTTGTGTGACACATGACTATAGAAATATTCCAAAAGGCAAAGGAACAAAACATAGCTTCATCCACGGATGAGTGCAATGATATTTCTACATTTCTCTAGTGAAATACCAAAGATTCAAGGAAACGGTAGTAGTGATCCATGTAACGATAGCAAAATCATGTAGAAGTAGAACATCCTCGGGAAACAAATGAAATATTATTGACAAATGCTGAAATACCAAAACACTAAATAATAAATTTAAGCCACTTCAAGGGGGTAACCTCCAAAATCAATAACCCAAGATATGCCTACTGTCTACCCCCTCCCCCTTCTCTATATATACATAGGCATTTTTGGTTACGAAACCCATAAGCACCTAAACTAGATTATACATGATGTGTGTAAGGCTAGGGCTATAACATGACCTTCCATCAAAAAACATTATCATCCATGTTTGAGAGCCACCGATGTTTGTGCATGAATTTCTCATCCTCTTAGATAGCATCAACAGTTCTTCCATGTGATGATATATTTTGTGATTTCCTTATTATAAAGTTTCTTCAATCATAGACCAGTGCAAAATAATAGTAAAATAGTGCAAAACAACATCAATGAAACAAATCAAACATGAGAGATAAAGGTTGTAATTACAGAACACTAAATAAAAAAGCTAGGCCACTTCAAGGGGGTAAACTCCAAAATGAGTAAAGCCTAGATATGAATTCCACACTCCCTCTCTCTCTGTGTATATAATATATACATAGACATTTTTGGCTATGGAAACCCATAAGCACATAAACTAGGTCATACGTGATGCGTGTAAGGCTAGGGATATAACTTGACCTACCCTTCAAAAAGCATTTTCTCCATGTACGAGAGCCACCGATGCTTCGCATAATTTGATCATCTTCTCTCAGAAGCATCAATAGATTCTTCCATTTGGTGATATATTTTGTGATTTTCCTATTGCAAAGCTACTCAATCATCAATCGTCGGTGCACGATGATCTTGATTTTCTTGTTGAGGTGTAGAATATTTGTTTGCATCCGAACTATTTAGACATGATAGATTAAAGAATGGATGTACTAAAAAATAAGTGAGTGTTTCCTACTTCTAATCCATGTTGACAATTTGTCTAGTTTGCCTAGCAGAAAGACTTTGTGTAAGAGCTTGTTGCTTTTTTGTTGCTTCAAATTTGAGAAATAGTTGCATGTCTAGTTGTAGCTTGTTGAAAACCCAATCCTTCAATCCAAGTTATCTCTCTCCACTGGCTTTCCATGTGTTTCCTGGTGTTTCATGCCATAGAAAAATTATCCTCGAGGACAAAATTTATGGATGCATACCGGCTAACTAGTTCACTCATGTTACATCCATCCCATCAAGTGCAAAGTAAATAGATTTGTAGCATGCTTGTGATTTCATCTAGATCATTGCTAGGTAGGTTTGAGTTGGAAATTAGTTCTTCCCAAATTAATATTTTTTTAGTATGTGTTGAGTAGTTATACAACTCATCATAATAATAGTTTGATATATTGTAAGTAATTTGTTTCAACAACTTACATAGATAGGTTAGAGTGAGTGATTATAGGGATCATTGATTGGTATAGATTCCTTAGCTTTAAGATCCCTCTCCATTATATATACTCGTTTATGTTTATTGTGAATTAACAATGAAGTTTATTGAATGTTTATGGTTTACCACGTGATTTTTGTTGTTTCATGTCATAGCCAAATTATCCTTGAGGATGACATTTTTGGATGCATACCCGGCTAGCTAGTTCATTCGGGTAACATCCATCTAGTCAAGTGCAAAGTAGATAGATTCCTAGTAGGTCCTGTGATTTCATCTAGATCATTATGATGTAGGTATGTGTTGGAAATTAGTGTTTCCTATATTAATATTTTGTTTAGTGAGAAACTTAGAAAGGGATGTGGTTGTGAAATTCCAACCTCTTCCAGATCACGAATGATAGTAGCACAATTGTGTAGTGTTTTCTCTAGTCGACTCGGTCACTTATTTTTCATTTCCCATTTTTCTTTCTCTATTATTTTTCTCTGCGCTATTGGACATGTTGTCTTTTTTTGTGTGCCTAGGTCATGATGGCCTCGGGTCTTGCTTGAGCCTCCTAGGTCGGCTTGGACACTTTTGCTTCCTCGTTGACAAGTGTTTTCCTACCATTAGTGGTGACTAGTGGGTGGACAATGATGATTCATGTGTTTACTATGTAGATGTACTCATTATAGGTCATTGGAGAGGGACTCACAAGCCCTTGTCCCTTATATCGGTGTAGATGCGAGAACAAAGATTCTAAAAGATAATGGAGATTGAAATCCAATACACAAAAAGAGGCTCCTTCTCCAAGACCCAATGGAGAGACATCCTTCTTGAGAGTCCAAAGCACCCTGGGGTACAAATTTCAAGGAGGCCATCATTCGAATGCCAATAAAAATGTTTGTGCCTTGGTGGTTAGAAACAAGTTTAGTACTTTGGTTAACCCTTTCTTTCTTTCAAATGTCCCTCTTTCTAAAATATCATTGCTAAAGACCCTTGGCCTATTTTTTCTATCTAGTGGTGAGGGGGAAACATAAGGGTGACTTAAGTCATTTAAAATTATTATAAAGTGCCATAAAAATAAAGGAAAAAATATAAAGCACTTATATTAATTTTATGACTTAATAAAATAAGCAAAATTAGAAAAGGGAAAAAGGCACATTATAATTTGTATTCCCTCTAGGGAAAAATGTGACTAGCCTTGGGGTGGGAAATGAGTGAAAAAGGAATTAAAAAATCAAAGAATGCTGATTGGTTGTGGTGGGTGGTCATCTTTGGGTCACTTCTTTCCTTAAAGGGGCAAGTCGACTTGTTTTGGGATCATTCTACTATCATCAAAAATTCTGAAATTTGCTTGTGAGTTGAGTGTTTGCAGTTGCATTATTTGAGGATGAAAACCCTCATCGAAGTGTAAGGAGGAACGAAAATTCTTCCTTTTGGATTTATCTACTAGTGTGTTGAATATTCAAGGGAGATTTCTTTGTTGAAGTATCACATATTTTCCAGTTCGAGTGATCCAGTCTATAGATTGTTTTTGCATGAAGGAAGGATATTATAATCAGATCTGATTGCTGATGTTTGGAGCTGATTGTCATACACATTTTTCTGCTATTTTTGGAATAATTTCTAGGGTCCAAACCCTCAATTTCCAGTGTCAGAATGCAGATCGGTTTTGCACATTTATATTAAATAAAATCAGATATTTTGGAGCTCTATTCGGTACTTTTCTCTTGCATTTATCCTCCGAAATTTAATGCTTACTTTTGGGATGAGAAAAGATTTTTGGTATCTTGTGATACATTTTTCTTCTTGGGTGCAAAGTCACATTTTCTAATAATAAATTCATATATGCATCCTTTGAAAATTCTATGGTATATTTTTAGATCAGCTTGTGCAACAATCCACTATATACTCTTATATTTCCATTTGGGGACATTACATTCTTGAATGAAGCTCTCCATTTTTATAGAATGTTAGAGGGATCACTATATGAAATCGTAAGTAGTTTGTTAGAGGTGTGTTGAGAAGAGTTAGGTCGGATGTGGTCTTGCTTCAAGAACTCAAATCAGTTGGTTTTGAGTTCAAAAACAAAATGAACTATTGTTGGAATGATCTGTTTTGATCATCAAATCATTATTAGGGAAATGGAGTTGTTATTTTGGTGATATCCCCTTCTTTGTAGATATTTTTTCTAGGACATGATGTTGATCCAGATGGTAGATGTATGTGGGTTACACTTTTACTCCAACATAAAGTATGTGGTTTTTACTCAATTTATGCTCCAAATATTAGTGTTGATCAAAATCGTCTATGTCATTATATTTCTTCTTCCTTACCTCTTTACCGCAGAATGGATTGTTGGGGGAGATTTTAATATGGTTGAATGGGAAGGAGATCGAGGAGGCAGTGTGGGTTATGTTGTGATAGATGTAAGGATTCCCTTTAACTCTATAATGCGAATTGGGGAACAAAAGGCTTGACAAAATTTGGTTGGTATACTTGGTGTAATCTGTGAAGAGGAAAAGATAGAATTCAGGCATGAGTAAACTAGGTTTAAGGACATTGGGATATTCTTTTGAGGCCCCTCTCATCCAATCAAGGTGTTGATCAGAGAATCCAGTTTGGATCATCTCCCTATTTAGAATTTCCTTTCATTGGCATATTCGACACAAACATTTATTCTTCTTTGTTTAAATTGAATGCGTCACATCCGCAATCTCTTGAGTTTTGTGCCTTGGTTCATGATGTTTGGAATCTGGTTCCTAGGCCCAGTTGTGCTACAAGATGGATTTTATGGTGGGAATATACCGTCCACAAAACCATTAAGTTCATTAAAGGATGGGGAAGTATGATCGCTCGTCGATGCAAATGTGATTCCCAAGCAGACCAAGCACAAGTTAGTGTCAGCCCACATGTCATTAGAAAAATATGTTCATAATGAATCATCATAGGAAGAGGTTGCCTTTATAGAGGATATTATTTGCAAGGAAGAAAAACATGTGGCATATGGAGCATGGATTCGTGTCTGTTTCATTAGATTCAAGATTAAAGTTTCCAAATTGTTCATTTGACTAATTTAAGAGGAAAATATCTTCTACAAAAGTTCTTGATCTTCAATAAGAGATGGATCTTTAGATCCTCTTTCTCAAGAAGAATACTTGATGGGAAGTAGAATTTTATTTCATTAAACATGTTTTAGTATTTTTTTCACAATTTTTATCCTACTACTTATTCTCTTCGATGTTTGTTTATATCAAAATATCTTATGGTGATCCCAAACAAAGTGACAACTTGTGATCACAACAAAATTGATTCTAATTTTTCAAAGGAGGAATTTTATGTTTTTGTTTCCTATGCGAGAATGGAAAATCTTGAGGATTGATGGATCACCTTGTGAATTCTACAAGGAAATGTGGGCCAGATTGGTGATGATTTAGGTAGCTATTTAGTAGGTGAAATATTCTCTTTAGGATCTTTATAAGAATTCCTCAATTAAGGTTTAATCAAGCCGATCCCTAAATCTTTAGCCAAAGATACCATTAGTGGATGGAGGCCTATAAATTTTGAAGTGTTGTTTATAAGATCAGAATTTTGGCTTATTGGCACTTAGAATGAGAAACATTTACCTCCTTGAATTGTCAGTAAAGAACTAACATGTTTTGTTCAAAGACACTTCATTCGGACATCTTATTCTCCCTTGGGAAGCTATGGATTGGGAAAAAGAGATTGGACATTAGATCCTCTTTTCAAGATAGAATTTGATAAAGCTTTTATGACATAATTGATTGGGATTTCATTAATGACATGTTATTATGTCTTGGCTTTGTTTACTATTTTGAAAATGTTGAGCACCTTATTCTCTTGCTTCCTCCTTTGTTTATATCAAAATATCCATTTTGAGATGTGTAGTGCTTCATCGCTCCATTAGACAAGGCTTCTAACTTGGGCACCTTATCTTTATGATATTACTATATTTGATGTGTTGGGTTATTCCCTAGAAGGCTTGTATTTATGATAGAGTTATAGGTATTCATTTCTTGAAGTTTGATGGTTCACAAATTCTTAATAATCATTTCGTTGAGGATTACTTTCTTTCTATTCATATTTAAACCATGAATCAAGGCGGAGTGCCATGGATTTGGGTTGGATCGTTTGCACCACCTTTGTGGTATTGTTAGCCATCACAAATCAGAATTTTGGCTTATTGGTTATGATGCTTTACCTCCTTTGATTCTTGGCATGGGAAATAGATGTTTTTCAACATGGAGTTAGGAAGTTAGATACTTAAGCATCCCTTTTGGCTTGGACCTTTCCCCAATGAGTATGTGGGATTGGGTTCTTAGGAAGGCTATAAATAAAATCCTTTGGCAAAACAAAGACTTGTTTTTTCATGGAAAGTAAATTATACATGTTGAGTAGAAGATTCACGGGCATCTCATGTTTACTATATTTCATGTTGGTTTCCTTCCAAAACTCATTTTCTAGTCATTCCTGAAAAGACCTTTTAAGAACTTATATCTAGAGAAATATGGTGGCATTTGGTCTTCCTATGATATGTGGGTTGTTTGTATTCTTTGAGGAGGAAGGTATTTGGGGTTAAGACGATCATTTTTTGAAGTTTGTATTCTTGCATGCAAATCAATGATATGATCTTGGAGGGTTCTTCTTCTTGGCATATATTTATGCGACATGAGGTTCTCTCACCATGTCATTTGGGTAGGATGTAGTGCTCTCATGGTGTGTGGATATTATTGTCAAATCCAAATAATTTTTAGATTGAAGGATATTTTGATTCCAAGGAGTATCTTGTGGGAAAAGTGGTTTACTGATGGTAGGAAGTCTTGGATAGTTGCTTTAGGATTTGATAATAGATCATCTTGGATGTGGAAATGATAGGATATGTCTATAGCTAATATTGCATGTTTTCAAGTACATAGGTTTATTAAGACCTCTTTTTTTTCATGGAAAGATTTATGGGATACCTTTACATGTTCCTTTTGAGAATTGGAATTGTGTATGCATTTTTGGCCCATTGAGTTAATACTATATGTCTTTAGGAATGAGGTCTTCCATAAAGATCTTGAATTTAACCTCATTCCTCAAGAAGGACCTATTTAAGAATCAGATTACCCCATATAAAGGATATCTCTTGATCAAGAAGCTAAACATTGATATCATAGAGTTGACTATTTTGTGTTTATTATTTTCGTCTCTATAAACTTCAGTTTTTGTTGCTTTAGGACAAAGTTGTGATTTTCATAAGAAATGCATGTCTTTAGAGCTCAGTTCTTTTGTGTAATCCTACGAGATTTTGTGGAAGTTTTTGCATTTTCTTAATATATGAAGTATTGGCGACTCAATATCTTTATTCAAAATAAAAGTAAAAATGTTTTTGTTTGGTGTGTGATGAGTTGTTAAACAAGTCATTATAAGAATAGTTTGATATATTGTAAGTTGTTTTAACAACTTATGTATTTTCCTTGTTCTTTAAGGACAAAAAGTTGTAAATAATTTGATAGCTTTGAGTGAGAGATTATAGGGATCTTTGACACATGAGCTCATTCTTTTGTGATCTCTTATCTTTAGGATCCCTTTCCACTATATATGCTTGTTCATGTTTATTGTGATTGATTAACAATAAAGTTTATTGAATTTTTATTTGGTGCAATCTAGAACTAAAATCAACATTTAGTATCGTGAGCATGTTCCTCAAATGAGATTCTCGTGAGTTTTGTGTTTGGCTCTATGTAGGTAAAGGTAATTGTTTGTTTTGTGAGAGTATAACAAGCGGTCCCACCATACATAACACTTAAATCTCAATTTGAGAACTAAGCATAGTGATTCTTTAGCGATCACATATTTTTTTATCATGCTTTGATGGTTGACAATCAGAACATGCAAGGTTCGCCGAATTTCAAGGTGAAAGTTTGAAATTCGGCGAATACCATTAAACAAACAAAAATTCATCCAAAATCTTCAAAAAATTTGCAGCAATATGTATGTTTCCTTATTTTCTCCAATGAAACGTTAAAAATCCCTAAGAGGAAGGTAGAATCCTTCAGACATGCTCAGCTAAAACTAAAAATTTGCACAAGAAAGGAGGTAACCTGCGTTTTTGCCCTAGCCACTCATGTGCTTCAAAACGTCGACCAATGGTGACAAATGATGCGAGAGGGAAACACAACATCACCATCGAGATTTAGGTTTTTAGTTCGTCTCTTCTTCTACAGTGTAACATGCTATGATAAGTTTTAAGTTTATTTAAAACTTTTAGGTTTTACGTTTTTTTATAAATAAAACATTATGTTTTAATTTCTAAGTTTTAGCCTTTATGCTTTTTAATTTATTTTAAAGTATATACGATTCGGGAGTTTAAGTTTTTAGTAATACTTTTGTTTAGTATTAATATTAGTAAAGATATGTGTCACGAGATACATGTATATTTAGTATTAATATTAGTATAATTTAGTTTTTTATATATATTTTTATTAATACGTAATTAATATTTATTAATATTTTATCTTTTGTTTTTTCTAATTTATTTGTTTTTTATTTTATTTATATTATTTAAATATTTATAAATTTATAATTATATAAATTTTTTACTTTATATATTTGTCAAACTTAATGATGATTTTTTTCCAAAGTTCATGGGATGCCGAACTTCAACCTAGTTTTATCCTCATCAAACTTGAACTCGAACCTTGTGACTTAGGTTGACAGCCTGACCTGCAGGGTTTTATTTAAGTGTAATGGGCATAGTTTTTAGGTGCTCATTGTGGGATGCTCGCTTGACTTTTTCAACCAATCATGTCACCGCTCTCACCCTTCCTCATCAAGTTATCACTAGTTGTTCATTCCTTTCCATTCATGTAGCATATCAATTTCTTCTCCATATATACTTGTGCAACTCACCATATAACTCTTTCCAGATCTGATTTGTCTTGCTCTCTGTATTGAAGCACCAGCTGTTCTACCATTGAAGTCGATACAACAGAATAAACCTTTATAAGTGCACCAAAAGTTGTATGCGTGCATCAACATTGTCCATCGACAAGTAGTAATGGTCAAAGTTGGTGTTCGATTGCACTAACGTGTTTTATAGAATATCAAAGAGATTTTCCAATTCCAAGTATCACTGCCACTTAGTCAACGTTGGATCGTGCGAGTTACAGCTTCTACTCTGCCTTGTGTGATTCTACATGCTGATTTGGTGGCTTCGACTTCTATATCTTCTGCTCCGTTGACGGTTGACCCATGCTTCATTCATTCACTCTTGTATGATCTCACTGTATTTTACTTCATCCTATCGACCCTTGTCACCTGCTCAGATGGTCCTCTTTTCCATACTGATATTCTACTGTCCTGTGCATCTACGCCTTTCTTATATGCAGAGTACATGTGTATGTGCCGACTTATGCTCTCAGCCATGCATGTACCATTCCCTAACATCCGTGTTCAATTCATATTCCACTAAACTTATCTCTAGACATTGTAATTTTTCTAGTTAATGTAATTTTTCCACGTGTGTTATTAGATTTGCTAACCATATTTGTATCATTGACACATTTGCCTCAGTGAATCACGTGAACACTAGTCCACAAGTATTTCTTTCTCAAACAATACTCTTATCATATCTACATCATCAATGAATAAAGTCATAGGGATGAGAGATAAAATCTATATAGTTATGTTTATTTATTAACTTATATGTGAAGAGTCTAGTCTCCATAGTTTAGTCTGTTTATTGTTATATAGCGGGTCCATACTCGTATCTTATAGTTTGTTGATTTTGCTATTTTCATAGCTAGTCCAAACTAATGTTTTATTGAGTCTCACGTGTAAGTATTTAGCCTCTTAATGCTTATAATTGTTAGTTTTATAGGTTATGATCAAGTTAACATTAATTGAAGTGCCTAATTCAATATTTGTGTGTTTAAACTTCTATCATTATTTGTCATTAATTTGGTAGAATCATTTCAAGTCTAATCAATCAAAATAAATTAGTCATGCCATAATTGTCTAGAGTCTAGCAGTGTCAATAAGATAGTCATGTATGTCGTCAATATCAAAGTCAAACTTTACTCTTCGTGTAGTAGGCCCATTTTTAGTGACCCTGAACGTCCAAATTGGAGGTGTGTTAGTCTTACGTAGGGAGAGTTTTTCTTTCTAAAAATGACGTGCAATTGTGCTTCAAAGATGTATTTGATTTAGTAAGCAACATTTCGATGGAGGTTGGAGGCAACGGTGGCAAGAGGTGAAACAATATCTTCAAGTTTGCTACTAATGCAGAGGTTGCACACCGCTTTAGTGGCACAACCAAACTGCGTCAAACCGACTAAAGTTGGGGTCCGTCTCCAAGTGGTAGCGGTGACCACCTTATACCATTCCTGAGTGATCTGTAACCTTAGTAGAAATAACACTACTAACCGAAAGTTTACCCGGATGATGACCTAAAAATCGGAATGAAATCTGATTCAACGTGTTTTAAAAATCTGATTTAAGAATGAATATCATATCCACATCAGTTAACCCACTGAACCATTCAAGATCCCATTAACACTTGATTTATAATAAGTGTCGTTACTAATTAATATTCAAAATTCTGATATAAAATATTGATTAATAATTTGGACATTAAATCAGAGATCAGAATCAAATAAGTGACCAAAACAACACAAAATTGATAACGGAGTTCGGCATACAAGTCTACATCCCCGGATCCACAATCATGAATCAATCTATTATAAAAATCACTTAGAAGTACAATCACCCTTCCAAAATGAATAATAGATCCCAATGACCTACAACAAGAGATAATAATGGAACAAGGACTCTGACAAGATTCAGAACACGATCCCCAAATCATCGTGGCTCTACAAGTCTTCCCACGAGCATACTCTGTGAAAATGAGTTAGAAAAACTCCTACAATGGAAAAATTACAAATTCTTAAAGGGAAAATAAATATATACTGATCGATCGTCTCAAAATTTCGAGCAATTTTCTAGTTTTTCCTAAAGGTGGTTCGGCCTCTAAAGGCTTAAAAAATTGGATTTCGAAGATGCTCCTTTAGAAATTTAGCAAATAGTGATTTCAATAGCTTAAAAATTCATCACAAAATCTCCAAATCTGATAAAAAAAAAATTACACCATTGTGTAGAGCTTGTAATTTAGAAAAACTCTCCTTTTCACTCCAAGATCTGGTTTTGCCTCTAGGGCCTTCAAAAATGGCGATTTCCCCAAATTGCTCCAAATCTGCCTTGTATTTTCCTCCCATATGTTTGCACGTACCTCTTTAAATAGAGGTGAACATAAATCGAGTTATTAAGTCGCCGAGCTCGTGCGGCATAACGGTGAAGGCGTGTAGATTGGGGGATGGAGTTGCCACGTTTACTTAATGGGGAATAAAATCCCACATTTCACGGGTGGTGCACGAGTACGATTTGAAGTATGCCTTCTAATAGGATTAAGCGGCCAAAGGTAAATCGGCTGAGGCCACGTGTGTATGCCTTTTGTTTTAATGCCCACGTTGATTTGCAATAGAGCTCTCGATATAACGATTTGGTTGAGAGATTTTGTAGGGGCTTGCATTGTTTGAATGCCAGACATGTTACTGGTAATCCCACGTTGCATGAATTGGCGGGCGATGCTATATTTCTGGTAGTTAAATTTTTCTACACTCTGATTTATGTCAAAACAATGTTATTTTTCAATTATTCAACGAATGCAAGATATTTAATTATTTAAAAATATATGTATACATATCTATATAATTTACATATAAATGTATATAAAATAAGACGGTCAAATTTTAAATATGCAAGTTACATTCCCAAAACTAGCTGTTATTATAAATGCAAGTATTTATGACTAAAATCAAAAAAAGACAGTCTAAACTGCATCAAATTTAACCCCTGCGAGGTTTCTACTCTTTGCACTTATGCATGTGGGTAAAAAGATCATGTGTCACGTGTTTCCATAGCACATTACTTTGCCGGAAACCATGATGTAGAACAACGTGGATTTGACATGACATTTTAAATTGAATTTAAATTAGGATTATTCCCGCCTGGGAATTTCATTTGCCTTTGTTCAGATGCCCAAATTTTGTCAAAACCATTGTATCTGTCATGGCTAATACTTATGACAAATGTTTAGTAAATGCTGCGATTGCTTACAGCGGTCCATCACCAATCCGACGATGGTAGCAGTTGCAGCGTCGGGGTACTGAAGGGAAAAATGTTGGTTATTGAGTCAATGACGGTTTATTGGATAGCTGATGCATTAGGCACACATTAGCTCTCAACCAGATCGTTGTAATGAAGTTGAGACTTATAAAGGGATATACTTCAAGTTTGATTCAAAAGACTCAAAAGAGATATACTCCAAGTTTGATTCAAAAAGACTCAAAAGTGGATGTTAATGTAGATACCCATGTCAGGGTGAAGATTGGGAAGTGGAAATTCCAAAAGCACTGTAGTTGCTCAGATCGAACGATTGCGACCCTGTTCAAGTTTCTTCTTTGATTTGTAAAAGACTACAAAAGGTCCCATATGTGGTGAGACCTCCACCAATGAAGGTGAGATTCCAAGTGTAAAATTGATGTTAAGTTTAAGATCTTAAAGTGGAACATACAAGTATCAAACATTGTCATCAAGGAAAAATGCCAAGAGAGGATGCAACAGATGGAAAAGAGTGACAGATCCATTGCTTAGGTACCACTCCGCCTTAGCTGGGAATAAATTGAAGTTTTGGAGCCAGGACAAGGATAATTCTCATGGTTTTGTAAGATTTAGGTGTCATATTGGGGGATCTGATGCTAGATGTGACAATATTTCACTTCATTTTTTTCATTTGTTTGTCAAAAATAATTTTTGCAATAGTGTTTACCGCTGTTATAGTGAGAAGAAATGTAGTAATGCATCTGGATTTGTGGATGGAGAATACTCCGGAAAATAATAATAATGTTTATAAGGAGCTGATGGACTCTGTAAAACCTATTCATGGTGTCATTTTTTAGCAGACACATTTGTCATTTTCATCTGACATAAGATATCCATATTATGATGTTCATTTATACAAAACAAAATTAGTGCCATTGATTTTTGTTTTCATGCATGTTTTGGGTTTTGAGAGCTTTGGAATTGTGATTCTGGGAAAAAAGTATGATGGGTGTAATTTTATTGAATAACATATTGATAATATGATGCCCATATGTTCATTTATAAACAACAAAATTAGCTTCAAATATTTAGACTATTTTCATTAATGATTTGGGTTTTGAGGGCAATTTTTTTTTTTTTTTATATCCTCATGACAACATCATGATGGTATAATTACTTTGGCTTAGCCTGAGTAAGTGAAAATGATTTTTTGGTTTGGGATCTACTTGAGAGGTTGGTGTGGAAACCCACAATGATTCTATGTTATCTGGCCCATATAATTGCAAGCCCACATTTTATGAAACTATAGCTATGTGTGGGTTTCAGAATGGCCCCAATTCAAACAATCACATAGCCTGTTGGCTAAGTGGTTGAGATTACAATGATAAAAACTATTTGTGTTTCTATAATACTTGAATTGTTGTTTGGTAGATTTTGGTTCTCACATGCATGAATTCTTGTTTATATATTTTGACTCCAAACTTGTAATGTTGGGAAAAGTGTTCTCTTTCTTTACATAGTCGGTTGAGAAGACTCGCATTATGGCACTATGAAGTGTACCAGATTGTTGGGTCTTTAATTCCTATGATAAAAATATCATTGTATTGTGTGATAAGTTCAAGTAATAGACTTATTAAATCAGGTATCATCTATAAGGGCAGTAAGAAGTGATGGAGTGCAATGATTATGAGTGTGTTTATGCTGCAAGTGTATTTGGAGTCAGAGATATTTTGATAGGGAAGGGCGTTATACATTAAATGTTGGAAGTGGGAAAGAGAGAGTAAAAATTCTGAGGGATTTACTTATTATCCCTTATCACAAAGTTATGTTTTAAAACTTTCAATGACCACTAATTATTTTTGTCACCTAATAGGTGCACTAATTATTTTTTTCAACTAATAGGTGCAAGGATTATATAGTTTGTTTCTAATTAAGTAAATTTTGCAAGTATATTCCCATCTTATGTTAAATTATGAAAGTGGATGAATTCTTATGGAGCATCATAAGATGTCAATAGGATTGCTTTCCATTCCAAATCTCAATCTCACAACATTATGTAAAAATGGTTGGTGGTAGGAGATGGTATACATTCTTTTTAGTACACCACATTTTATAATAATTTTGTTTTACATATCTTCAATTATTAAAAACTTATATTCTCAAGAAAACTTTGATACAAAGTGTAAGAAAAATAATATAGTTCATTGCACTAATTGTGATACCTACTTAAATTATTTTCCCATCTCATATTATATACCTTTTAAAAATGACTTCAATTTTATGGAAGTAAATTCGTTAGGTTAATTAATTATGCATAGTATATATTAATTATTTAATTAATTATATTAATTAAATAATGTTTTTATATGGTTTTAAAACCATATTTGTCTTATTCCATAGTTATAGGATTATTTTTTGCATAGTTGCAACTTAATCATTTGTTTGTATTAATTTAATTGTTGCTTCCCGGATGTATTATGGAAGTTGTTGTATTTTTGGTTGTACCTGTGCAACCTCTCTTTTGTCTACACATGACTGTACAATACCTATAAGTATTGCAGTCCATCTATTATAACTTGGTTGATTGAGATTAATAATATTTATCAGGCTTCCGCCCCTATTTCTCAATTCACATTTGGTACCAGAGCGAGAATCTGGACTTGTGAAGTAGCAAAGGGTTGAAGAGAGGTTGCAATAGGAAGAGAAGAGTCTTGGAGAAGAATTTTTCTTTCCAGGAGAGCTTGTGTTGCCTCCAACAACTTCCCAGACATCCTGCATCTCCACAACCCCCTCTTCCATTCCAGGTGTTTGGAATGCAATTTTTTTTTGACCTTTGGTGCACCCAAAGACTAGGCAAAATTTGTCATGCAGAATAGAAATTTTTTTAAAAAATTTATTATATTTTTCCCCATTAGGGGTTTAGTCACTAAAATTGGTGACAATGTTAGTTGTAACTAACACTAGTTGCAACACCAAATCTGGAGGTCTCTGCCCCTAGCCACCGAGTTGAAAAATCCTCGACCGAAGTTGTGCATTGGTGTTCAGACGATTGATAGAAAGGGAACACAATTCCAAACGGTGTCAAAACAAATTAACGGTAAGCCATACATTGCATATGAATTTGGTATTTTTTTTTGGATGACCGGGCTATCCATAGTGATCCCACTTGCAATGAAATAAAATGGTGGAGACATCCAAAGAAGTCTTTGATAGCTGGGGTGATTTAATCCATGCGGTGCGACCTGCACCCAATAGCTGCAGGAAAACAATTGGATACATAGATCAATAAAATCAGAGATCAATAAAAAAATCAAAGAAGTCATTCATTTATTCAAAGCGTTGAAAGCAAACAATGGGAGAATCAAATCAAAAGTGGAGTCAATAAATAAAAAGATGCGACCAACTCAAATCCACGTAGAGAAGGATATACCTGTGACCTGCACAAAGAAATAAACGGTGAGAGAGATTTCAAAGCCATGAACCTACAACAAAAGAAAGAGTTAAGGAAATAACAAAGAAAATAGTGGCTAAAACAAAATAATATGCTCGATGGTTTTAAATAAAAAAAGGAGGATAAAACTATAAGGCGGCGTATAAAGCTTTGCAAAAGGAAATACAAAGGCTTAGATCTATTTTTGGTGCAAATGGAGCCCTAATCAGCCCCCCACTCTCCTCTAGCAGAGCAACACGTGGATCTTGCATGCACCATGTCACCATTTTGCAAGGTTAGTCGGTTTTTACTTGTTAAAATAAAATATGCTGCATTTTATATTCACACAAGTCTAAACGCCTTGGTGGTTAGCACAAAAGCTCTAGGAGTGGGAGGTGCGTAGGTCAAATCCCACTAAAGCCATGTGTTTTGATTTTTAGTGGCATAACAGTGAAACCGCCACATTTAGAGGTAAATTTAGCCAAAAAATCATCTCTAAATGGCCTAGTTACGCCTAAACAGCCTCTATTTTTTTAGCAAGAAAATCCCTAATTAAGGGCAATTTTTTTCTCCCATTAAGCCTATTTTTTCATTCCAGTGCAACTTTTTCCAAAGAAGGGATAGCTAAAAATTGCATTTTCAGCTGGTTTTTTGCAATTCTTTGCATTTTGGGTCGTATTGAGCTCGGAGGCCACCAGGGCCCACAAAAAATTTTTTTACCCGCCATTCAATTTTTTCCAGATTTCTGAATGTAATTGCATGCTGCAATATATTGTACTAACTTGCAGGTTGCCATAAGTCAACTGCAAACTTTGTAACTAATCAGAAACTGGTAGAATTGTAATAAACAAAACAAAACAAATAAAAATAAAAAATTGGTTCTGTAACACTCACGAGATCCTAGATCTCATTCACAACATTTGGTATATACGGTGCCTATGGGAAGTGCTTATGGGTAAAGTCGTTGTGACTACTACGGCACTTAATGCCTAATATAGTCAGCAACAATGTCTTCGCATCATCCCTATAAATCGACGCGGAGTAATAAGGTCTCAGTGCACACACTATGAGCCATCCCATCCGTCTCGTGAACGATTGCATGACATTAATTTGGAATGAGAAATTATCAAGTATATAAAGTTACGCATGCGTATGAGGATATTTCTTTGAGCGTTGTCAATAATCGCATGCACTTTCAAGTATTGTCTTAGTACCACATATTGAATTCTTTCATGTACGTTAACACCTCTTTCACGTACCACAAGGTATATAGAAATGGCGAGCTTCTTCCACGTACCACCGGGTATATCGGAAGGGCATAGAAATAGAAAGGTTCGGTATATCGGATTGACAATATATAGATTGGGAGACCTTATACCTAGAGTGATAAGAGCCAAACCCTGTCAGTGATCTCTGCAAAATGGGCACCAATGCCCCCAAATTTTTCTTCCGAATTCACAACTACTCAAGAGGAAACAACTATGCTGCATGGAAGACAAAAATCAAGACACAACTTGAGTTTGAAGAGATCTGGCCTGTTGTGAATGGTACTCTGACCAGATCAACTACTGATACAACACAACAATGGCAATTTGATAAAGCAGATTAGAAGGCCAAACTCATCATCTTGTTTGGAGTTTTTGACGATGTGCAACCCCACATTCGAGATGCCAAAACAGCCAAAGAAGTGTGGGATAAATTGCGCACAGTGTATGAAGCCAAAAACAAAAATGTTATATTGAATTTGCAGAGTCAGTTACATACACTAAAGTTCAAACAGAATGAGAAAATCAAAGATTTCTTAAGAAGAGTTACAAAGTTGAGGGCTTCACTTCTAGCCCTAGACAAGCGGTCACAGATGATGATCTTATTCCCATTGTTCTAAGAGCACTCCCCTCTTCTTACCGCATATTTGTCACAACACTAAACATGTCAGATATGAAATTTAGTTTTGACAAGCTGGTAAACCTACTACAAGAAGAGGAGGCCATGCACAATAAGGATGATGAAGAGGAGTAGTCACTTTCTTCACATCAAAAATGGAAAGTAAAAGGTAAAGGAAAACCTAATTCCTATCAAAATTCCTATTGGTGCTCAAAATAATCTCGCCCCAATTTGCCTTTGAAAATCTATCGATTTACGGCCTCATTACTTTCTTTTTCCCGTGTTATGCCTAGTTAATCGTTGTTGCCATTTTTAATATGTTCCTGGGTCATAGATCACTTATGGGTCCATGGTTTGCTCCTTGTTTCTTTGTTCCTCTGGAAAAGGTCTATAATTTGGGTCTTCCGATTCTCTGTTCATCTAAAAACTCAAGTTCTCCCATATTTTTCATTCTCCATGGTCGGGATTTGTCTTCTGTCGTTTCGCCTAAATACTTGAAGAAAAATGAATGGATGTATTTCTGAGGAACATATTTGAGCCTCAACATTTCCAAATTCTCTCGTCCTTGGAGAAATTTTCATTTTCGGGCTTGAATGATCATTTTTATGTATTTTACTGGTTTGTGAGGCATTTCTCCGGTCAAATTTGCATCCTTGCATCGACAGGGAACGTGGCCCCTTTTGGTTGGATGTGGCTCGGTTGGGTACTTCAAAATTTCTATGAATCGCCTTAACTTAAAATATGTACATGTGGGGAGCCCGCGCTCATTCAGGGTCTCAAACTTGGGCACCATTTTGAAATTGTGCCAGAGAGACATATGGAGGAACCACGCATGTTTGGGGACTGGCCCTTAAGTTTCATTTTAAAGAAGCGTCAAGAGGACACTTGGAGGCCTCTGCTCACTTTGCATTTTTCTTAGACTTTTCAACAACCAAAGCAGACTTCCTCAGAGCATGACACTTGGCACCTTCCACTGAGCTTCGAGCCTTCAAACAAATTTTGTTGGGCCAGACACGTGGCGAGCCCGCGCTCATTCAAGGTCTCAATTTTTGGGGACCATCTCAAGGTGCGCCATAGTGACACGTGGTAGTTTGAAAAGTCAAAAGGAGTGGGGAAGCAAACCATCAGGGGCAACTTAGAATTTTTGCCTCTTATGCTCAAAAGGGTTAAGATATCAAAAATGGCCCACAAGCCCGACAAAGGATCAATCAAAGTTTGTTTCAAGTCAAAGGGGTGGGGAGGCGGACCATTGGGGTAACTTGCATTTTTTTCCCCGATTTTCAAAGGATCAAAACATCAAAATGGCCCGCAAGCCCGATGGAAGAAAGGTCAAAGCTTGCTCTAGTCAATGGTGGAGGTGCGGGCCTTCAGAGGAAATTTGGAAAATTTTCCCTTTTTGGGAAAAAGAGTTAAAAGTAAAGGAAGCGTGGTTCCACTGGGACCCACATTGGGACACGTGTGAGAAGCATTTCTCAAGGGCGGAGCTGTAGGGAAAACTTGGAAAAAAATAATCAAAAAGAGGGTCAAATGGCAGAATTTATCCGCGGTTCCTCTGGGACCCACCTCAGGAAATGTGTCAGGCTCATTTCTCGAGGGCGAAGGTGCAGAACAAAATGTGAAATTTTTCCATTTTTCCAAAAATTGTAAAAAGTCAGAGGAAACCCCCGGGTCTATTTTTAAGTTTGAATCTTCCACGTGGACGACCCAAATTCAAAGTAAAGATCAACGAAACTGAGAGTCTAAATCTTATTTTCCCCCATTTTTACTGAAACACGCCTGGAAGTGCAAGTCTTCATGATTTCTTGGTATTTCCTACACGCCAAGCAGAGAGGGAGTTAATGTTGATATATGAGTTTGGTGGGAAGATCTGGAAGACGTCTTTCGCCATTAAAATGGTTTGACTATCGTGCTCAATCAGATTTTTTGTTTTTCTTCTCCCAAGCACACAAGGAGCCATATTTGACAGATTAGTGGTGGAAGTGGTTAGAAAATTGAAGAAAGAGTGATCTACCAGAGGAAGGAGTTGAATGCGGGAGATATTTAATGAGATCTACCCCTCGAGCACCGGTAACTTTTACATATCCGATTCTCGGGAATCATGATCGTGATCATGGAAAGCATTGGTAGCACTCAAGGTCTGGATTTAGAGGGGAAAAGGGTATCTATTATAAATTTTATAAATGGCACAAATTTTTCATGTAAATGGTTGGAGTGTTAGGGGTCGAGACTAATTTTTCTAATAGAAATCTTGATAGAGCCCATATTTTTAGAAGCGTTTTGAGAAGCCTGTATATCTCTTTTTGTATCAAATCTGATCGTGTTAAGGTGGTTGTGAGTGTACAACCATTGACAAGCTCTGAGATTGTTCTAGAAAATTTCCCCTGTTGATAAATTTGATCAAATATGAGCTATTTCGTGTTGTCTTGAGAAAAAATGTGTTTGTTTTATTTCTGAGTGTATGTGAGTAGTTTTTCTTGTTTCTGTTGTAATCTTATATTAAAATATGATTCAATCACATAGGTCTCAATCCTTGTGATAGTTTAGTGGCATCTGCAATTTCATCTCTCTCAAGGAGCCTTCATCTGGGAGTGAAATAAACGATTTAAAATCACTTTTCTTTCATCTGTTTGATAAAGATTGTCTGTAAGCCTTTGGGTGTACCTTAGGCGTGATTTGTCTTAGATCTTGATGCTTTGTTGGGTTTTCTAATTCGAGCCTTCGTGATAGAATCTCAAAGATTGTGTGAAAAAGTGTTAATCTAGGCCTCCATTAAAGCACATATTCTAGTTAAGGAAACACTTTAGCTATTTTGTGGCATTCTGTTGGTTTAACCTTCCATTTTGTAAGATTTCTCAAGGATCTGATGAGTCAAGTTCATCCTGCCCCACCTCCCACCAAATAATTCACTCAAAAACAACCAATCCTACCCGTAATACCCCTTGTTTGTAATGTGTGTATGCCAATGCATAATCCCCATCACCAAAACATGCAAAAGAAATCAGTGGTCCCAAATGTTTTTAGTAACCTTTGCCTCAGAGTGAAAATATCTCCATGATCTGGAAGTGAAAACTCGTGAGAGTCATATTTGGTGTGTTGATCATATTTTCCCAAGGTATTCTCTATAAAATTTATGCAAAAGAAGGATTTATCATTATTCTTCAATAATAGAGGTTACAAAATAGGTTCTCTTACCTTGGTTGAAAGGCACAACCTAAAATAGTTAGGATCATATCACATCCTTTTAAGGTGCTACCCACTCCTTTCAAAACCTAAGTGCTAAAGAGTCAAATAGATTGCTTCCCGGCTACAAAATGACATACATGATTATCTATCTACCTCTGAGTGTCCTGTCAAATCCATGATGCTGCTCGGTCTTTGAAGGAGATTAAATTTGGGTACCAACATGATTCTAGCGTAGTTTCCAGGGATTCTTTAATTTGTTGTGACCAATTTGTTGATTTGTTTCTATTTCATATCCATCTAGCCTATCAACACGCTTCTGGTGCCATTGTCGGGGGAGTTGTTTTGAATTACTGGGAACTAATTTACATCGTTGAAGACTGATTTGTCTGATCCATTACCAGTTCATATCTATTTGTCCCGTTAACACGCTTTTGGTGCCATTGCCAAGGAGTATAGTTCACAACCAAACCCTGTTAAAACACTTCTTGTATGCTCCAAGTGTTGTGTGCAGTTCTTTCAATTTTCACACCTAGTGCACTAGCTTTCATTTGATAAATTTGGGTAAAGAAAGGTTAGAATCTTTCCATTTCTATTTCTAGCATTGACAGACATTTGATAGATCATATTTAGTGCATTTTCACAACTAAGGTGGAAATCCTTAGTGGCAACTCCTGTTGATCTGATTTTAATGAATACCAGTGTCTTAATCTCTGTCAAGTGAGTTTTGTTACCAAACTTTGCAAAGATGGAAGGAAGAAGCTAGGACATTGTTTTAGAGCTAGGAAAAGCAAAATCAGAAGGAAGAAAATCCTGGAGAGTTGTGGGAGATTAGCAGACAAGGAGAGGGATCTCCATTGATGAAAGTGATCAGCCTATTATTGAATACTACAATTCAAGTGATTCTGAATCAAGTAGCCTCTTTATGAAATCTAATTCTCTAGCTGGAGAAGGGCCTTCATTTGATTTTGAAAGGTTTGCTTCACATTCTACACTTATCTTTTCTGAGGTTGATAGGGATTTCAAGAGACAAGGCCTTTGGGGGTATCCATTTTGAAAATTATACTCTTGTGTTCTAAGGACCCTCTACCCCTTATCAATTTTTCACCCCTCCAGGTCGCCTCCTCGAATCAACATGGCCCAACCCCCACCCAGACCCCCTTTTGTTGTAAACACCTTTAGACCTATAAATTTTGTGGGAATGGCTGGTTATCCAAATGCAGTTCCTAGAGATTTAAGTAACATAATGCCAAAGTTCCAAGGAAACAATGCTTTTTATCAATATGATGGAAGATTTTGAGATTGAACATGAAGATGTATATATCAAGCTATTTATCCATACCTTGGAAGAAGATGTTAGGGATTGGTATAAAGCATTGCCAGATAACTCTATTGATTCTTGGACTAAGATGAGTAATGCATTTAGATTGCAATATGGTGATAGAACTAACCCTAGGTTTCTTTTGAGAGAATTTGAAAACATAAAAAATAATCCTAATGAGTCAATACATGATTTCAACACAAGGTTTAATAATACCTTGAGGAGATTGCCTATTAGGATAAGGCCTTGTGATGAGTCATGTTTGATCAAATATTCTGATGCATTTGATAAAAAGGATGCATATTACTTAAGAGACAAAAACCCCACAAATTTGAGGCAGGCCTTCACCATGGCTTTGCAAATAGAGAACAACATCAAGGAAATTGGAAAGCCTCCAAAAAGGGAGGGTGTAAAGCTGGTTAACCCATAAAAGCCTCAAACAAGCAAGGCTACTTGATTTGGAAGAAGTTGTGAAAACTTTGGCAAGGGTTGTCAAAGAAATTTTCTACAAACTATCCTGGGCTGAGAAGGGAATTGGGAAGATCTCACAAGGTTGACACAAGCAACAAATCCAAGACATGTTTAAAAATCACAAAATATCTGATGATAGAGGCAAAGAACCTGTTGGATTTGGAATTGGCAGCCCCAAAGGCAGGGAAAACAGAATGGTGCCTGACCCTTTGGGGTCGATTGGGGTTGCTTGATGTGGAGGAAACAGATGTCATTGATTGGTCTCGACAAATGTTTCATGCCCCATGCTCCTTGTGAATAAGATCAGCAAGAGGAAGAAGGAGCTGATGACAATGATGATGATGTCTATCATGATGGGTTGTTCCACAAGCTCACAACAAGGGGTGACTTCAACTGAGGTGATAAGTGCCTGGACTGCTACCACCTTTTGGGACTGCATTCATAGGGTACCTATTATTTCTCTCTCTCATACTTTAGAAGTAGATACTATACAAGATTTTGAATTTCCCAATAATGAATTTGAATATTTAAGGGCTTTAATGATAAAGAAGTATGATGGAGGAATTCCATCTGAGGAAGATAGGCAGTTACTAATGAATGTTGTTATTTCTCAAGAGAAGGAATATAACACAAGAAGTAAGGTTGTCAAAGGGACAGGGCCTCAAGCCAATCCAAAAGCTCCCTTACTTTCAAACATTCCTAAAGAGACTCCTAAGAGAGAGGCATCTGCCAAAAGCCCTGCAGTTCCAAACAAAAATCATATCCCTCCTCATGCCCAAGTTATCAAAAATCTTGTACCACCTAATGAGTGTGTTGGCTTTCCTTCCAATACTGCCTTGCCAAGGAATGTCCCATATGATATTGCCCAATTTTTAAGTCAAATCAAAGTCTTTGTTCCAATTTTTGAGTTTCTTAGGATTCCTGAGCACAAAAAGAGAGCATTTGAATACTTGGGATTGAAAGAAGAGAAGACTGCCCTAGGCAGAAATGTAAATATTGTGGAGACTCCTCCAATAATTCAATACCTCTAGCATTGGAGGAACTAGGTGAAACACCCGAGGTCTATTTGGGGACATCCTTGGTGGACTCTTAGTTGAATATGGATCCATTCTTCACCACTTTGATCATTAAGGACAAACTGCTGCACAACTGCATGTTTGACTCAGGGGCATCATGGAATGTCATGCCTCTAGAAGTCTTGAACGAGCTGAATATCAAAGTGACAACAACATATGGGAAGTGCACTGCCATGGACTCCAAATAAGTTCCAGTTGTGGGATGTGTAAAGGGTTTGGTGGTGCAGCTTGCAACTTACCTAGGTAAAAATTTAAAACTTGATGTTGTCATTGTTGATTCTTGAGCCAAGTGGGGTATGCTACTATTAAGAAAATGGGTTGTAAATGTTGGTGGGAGTGTCCAGATGGATATGTCCTATGCCACCATTACAATTTAGGGCATCCTTGTGTCAGGTTGTATGGAGAAAAGAAAATGTTGCATCTTATTGAGTATCCCAACAATGCATCTTATGAAGTATTGTACACAAATGTTGATGCTGACAACTTTGTGGGATTTGTTGATGGAAAGGAGCACAAGATTGAGGAATACAGTGTCTTGAACAAACAGACTCTCCTTGACTCTATTGTTTGATGGAGCTTTCTCCAAGTTTGGGAATGGTGCTGGTGTTGTTCTACTTTCTCCTAGTCAGGGAAAAATTTGTTTTTCCTTCAAACTCAACTTTGAGTGCACCAAAACATTTCGAGTGTGAGGCACTATTGTTAGGTTTAAAAATTGCTTGGAAATATGGTATTAAGGACATCATTATCAAAGGAGACTTAGAATTAATTGTAAACAAATCATAAAACTGTATGCCACAAAGAATCAACGAATGAAATAGTATAAACATGCAGTTTGGGATCTTATTGAGATGTTTGATTCATTCAACATAGTGCATCATGATAGGAAATTCAATGACTTGGAGACAAGCTTGCAGTGTTGGGGTCTTGGTTTGACAATTGTACAATGTCCCCATATTGTGAATATGATGTTGAGGTATTGACAAGACCTTCTGTCCCGACAACATTAAACATTGGTAGGTTTTTGATGATGATGCTCAAATCAAAAGATTTTTGTAGAACAAGGGAGAGTTTGTTGATCAATGCATTGATTTGGAGCCAATGGTATGTACAACAAAAGGAAAAGAAACCTTGTTTGGCAAGGGCATCATCTAACTAAAGACCAATACCATTCCTAGAGGGTTGGTTACTCTTGAGTCCAATTTTGATAATGTTTATCGCATTGTTAACAGATGCATAGCAGCCTCAAGGGATATTGAGGAGCATGACCTTGGCACAAGGAGAAGACAAGGAAAATTTGGTTAGGTAGTAATCTCAACAAGGAGGAGAAGCAGTCATACATCCAATTGTTGAAAAATACCAAGATTGCATGGCTTGGACCTATTTTGAACTAAAAGCATACAGAGAGGACCTGTTTCAGCATGAAATTCCCTTGGAGTCTAATGCGAAGCCATTCAGGCATAAACAAAGGCCAATCAATCCACTCTTATCTCTTAAGATGTAAGAGGAACTGAAAAATCTAAGAGATGGAGGAATTATTCAACCCACAAGGTATTCTTCCTAGGTTGCAAACCTAGTACCAGTCAGAAAGAAAAATGGTGACATCAGGTTATGTGTGGACTTCAGGAATCTGAACAAAGCAACAATGAAGGATAATTATCCTTTACCAAATATGGAGAACATGCTTGTAGTTAGTGACTGGTTCTAAGTTGCTTTCCACCTTGGATGGCTTCTCTAGTTATAACCAAGTTGTGGTGAAGGAATCAAAAAGGATAAAGACAACCTTTACTACTCCTTGGGGGACCTATATCTATGTTAGGATGCCCTTTGGTCTGATGAATGCTGGAGCCACCTTTCAAAGAGCAATGGATGTTGCTTTTGTTGGTTACATCAATGAGTTTATTGTTGTCTACCAGGATGATGTGAATGTGTTTTCTAGAAATAGAAGTGACCACTTGCTGCACTTGGAGAAGATGCTGATAAGATGTAGAGAATATGACATCTCACTCAACCTAAAGAAATGCCATTTGGAGTGCGAGAAGACAAAGTTGTTTGGTCACATTGTGTCACAAGGAGTGATGATTGATCTAGAGAGAGTAGAGGCCATCAAAAAGGTCGTAATCCCAAGAACCAAGAAGGGAATTCAGTCCTTCTTTGGGTAGATAAAATTCATCAGAATATTCATATTAGACTTTGATGAGTTGACCATTCCAATTAATTCCATGGTGAAGAAAGACCAAGTCATCAAATGGGAGGAGGCTGCCATCCAAGATTTCAATGGGATCAAGGAGGCATTAAAGCATGCCCCTATTTTAGCAACTCCAGACTATAAGAATCCTTTCCAACTGTTTTCCTTTGCTTCAAAAAACACTATTGCTTTTTCTTCATTGTAGAAGGATGATGAAGGGATGGAGAGGCCCATTGCTTTTTTTCAGAAGGTTTTGCATAAAAGCAACAAAGGTTTTTAAGATGAAGTACACTATCATGGAAAAACATGCATTTTCCTTGGTAAAAGCAACAAAGGTTTTTAGACCTTACATTCTAAGTTCTAAAGTAGTTTCTTATGTTCCCCACACCATGGTGAAGGACATCTTGTCAAAGATGGAGGTCTCAAGCAAAAGATGTAGGTGGGTGAACAAGTTGCAAGAATATGATATGGATATCCAAACCACAAAGTTAGTGAGAGGTTTGGGCTTGGCTAAGCTTATGGCTGAGAGAAACTTGCAAACTATTGAGGTAAATGAGTTAGAAGAAGAAAGGGTGGGTGTTTTTGAAAGGTTGACAAGTTGTGAGTGGTACAAGGATGTAATTTTTTATCTCAGACACTTATACTTCCCTGAGCATTTAAGTAAGAACAAGAAAAGGGCTCTTATGTTGGCCTCCCAGAAATATGTCATTACTGATTTTGGGTTAGCTTGGAAGAACCCAGAGGGAGTCCTCTTAAGATGCATTACTGAAGATGAAGCCCCCAAGATAATTGCTGATCTCCATGGAGGAGTATGTGGGGGACATTTTGCTGCAAGAGTCACAACACACAAGATCTTGAGGGCTGGTTATTAGTGGCCAACTCTCTTCAGGGATACAACTCTTTTGGTTAGAAGATGTGAGATTTTCCAGCACTTCTCTGGAAGATTGAAAGCTTCAGGCTCCCTTCCTTTGCAGCCTGTATCAATTGAAGCTCCATTCAAGCAATGGGGAATGGATTTCATTGGTGAGATTTTAGACCCTTCAAGTGTTGGCCACAAGTGGATTCTTGTAGCCAATGATTACTTCACCAAGTGGGTGGAGGCAATCCCCACCAAAAGAACAACACACCAAATTGTCATGGACTTTCTGATGAACCATATCCTCTGCAGTTTGGGGTGCTAGTCAAGATTGTTGTTGACAATGCCATGAGCTTTAAAGCTAAACCTTTGGTGGAAATGTGCAAAGAGTATGGGATCAAATTGACATATGCCTCCAATTACAATCCCAAGGAAATGGACAAGTTGAGTCTAGTAATAAAAATTTGCTAAAGATCATCAGAAGAACACTGGAACAAAACAAGAGAAAGTGGGGTGAATAGTTGAAGTTTTTTGTTTGGGCAGATAGGATCACTATCAAAAGGGTCACTGGAAAGAATCCATTTGAGTTAGAATATGGAACCCAGGCCCTACTACCTCTTCATATGCAACTGTCTTCATATCAGTTTATGCAACAATTGGAAGATCAAGAGGTAGGTCCTTATGATGCTCACATTAACCAGATTGTTGAGCTTGATGAAGAGAGGAGGGAATCCCACCAGAGGCATGTAAAGTTCAGAGAGAAATTGAAGAAGTTATTTGACAAGAAGGTCACTCCTAGAGCTTTCAATGTTGGAGATCTTGTGCTGCTATGGGATAGTAGACATGAGGATAAGGGCAAGCATGGCAAGTTTGACTCATTATGGATGGGCCCTTACTCCATTGATATTAGGATTGGTGAGCATACCTTCTTCCTCAAGGACTTAGATGGTGAACTGCTTGAGTTTCTGTTAATGGTAGGCATTTGAAGCATTTCTTGGATTGATTCCCCTGAATCAAGGAAAAATATTGTGTACAATGTATAGTTTGTTGTTTGTTCCTGTCTTTTGTGTTTTTACTCGTTTTGGTCCTCGGTGACCTGTTTTTGCTAGTTTCTCTATTTCATTTTTGGGAGATGGCTCTGTTTCTCTGCTCTACAAACTGACTCTGTTGCCCAATGGATATTTTTGGCACTTGTTCTACCTTTGTTCTTCTTGTGGCACTCACAGGGAGTGCACATCCTCGAGTCGGAGCTGATGTTGGTGTTCAAAATAGTCTCACCCTAGTTCACCTTTGAAAATCTATCGATTTACAAAGATCTGTCACTTTCTTTTCCCCGTGTTATGCTGGTTAATCTTTGTTGCCATTTTTAATCTGTTCCTAGGTTGTAGATCACTTATGGGTCCATGGTTTGCTCCTTGTTTCTTTGTTCCTCTTGAAAAGGTTTGTAATTTGGGTCTCCCGTTCTTTTTCATCTAAAAATCGAAGTTCTCCCATATTTTCCGTTCTCATGGTCGGGATTTTTCTTCCATAAATACTTGAAGAAAAATGAATGGATGTATCTTTGAGGAACATATTTGAGCCTTGTAAAATTTCTAAATTCTCTATCCTTGGAGAAATTTTCATTTTTGGGCTTCAATGATCATTTTTTTGTATTTTACGGTTTGAAGGGTGTTTCTCCAAGTCAAATTTGCATCCTTGCATCGACAGGGAACATGGCTCCTTTTGGTTGGATGCATCTTGGCTGGGTACTTCAAAATTTCTATGAATCACCTCAACATAAAATATGTACATGTGGGGATCCCGCGCTCATTTAGGGTCTTAAACTTGGGCACAATTTTGAAATTGCACCAGAGACACACGTGGAGGAACCGCGCATGTTTGGGGATTGGGCCTTAAGTCTCATTTTAAAGAAATGCTAGGAGGACACTTGGAGGCCTCCGCTCACTTTGCATTTTTCTTGGAATTTTCAATGACCAAAGGAGACTGCCTCGGAGCATGACACTTGGCGCCTTCCGCTGAGATTTGAGCCTTCAAACAAATTTTTCCAAGTAGGACACGTGGCGAGCCCACGCTCATTCAAGGTCTCAATTTTGGGGACCATCTCAAGGTGTGCCATAGTGACACGTGGCAATTTGAAAATTCAAAAGGAGTGGGGAAGCAGACCATCAGGGGAAACTCATAATTTTTGCATCTTATGCTCAAAAGGGTTAAGATATCAAAAATGGCCCACAAGCCCAACAAAGGATCAGTCAAAGTTTGTTTCAAGTCAAAGGGCAGGAGATGGAC
>CM031241.1:340195513-340336162 GCA_018340775.1 Taxus wallichiana var. yunnanensis | reverse complement strand
TCCCAACTCTTGTTTGGTCTTCAAGATCACGGCTTTATCTATGAGATCATTCTTTATGTCCTCTCTGCTGCGCCTTCAAACATGTACCGATGAGATAAGCGTAGATGAGATTCTAACTCTACGTCTTGTAAAGTAGAAGAAGTCATCATGCACTCTTCTCATGAGCCACTGATACAAGGGATCATACTTCCCAAAATATGGGAGCTCATATAATTGGTAGACCCCAATTCTCTTCAGAAGCTTCTCACTGCATCATCAAAAATTGGCATGTCATCCATCGTATGCTTGTTCCTCCTAGAAGTGACAAAGGAATCGATCTCTTTCTTGTTCTTCGTAGTCCTGTGTTTGTATTCACTCACTTTTCTCTTTCTGATGGGTGAATCCCACTCCTAGCCAATGATGACTCCTTCTGGATATTGCATTTTTGAAAAATGGCTTTCGGGTGCCATCTCTTCTTCCTCAATGACCACCTTCTTCTTTCGCTTATTTTGCTTCTGCTGCAAATGCCTTCTTGGGTGCCAGTTTTTCCCTTTGTAAATGTCTCCTCTTTAACTCTGCAACTTTGTGAATCAAACCCCATCTCGATTCAATCATGCCCTAGGTGGCAACTTCGTGCCCTAACTCCTCTCTTCCTCCTTTCTTCTCTCAAAACCTTCACCAACATGGAAACAAGCTTCTTTTCACACGTATCTATTTATCACGCTTGGTTTCCCACCTTTGCACCTTAACTCGATCACTCACTCTCTTCACAATTAGTTCTTTCCTCAAATTCTCTTAGTTGCAATGGTAAAAATGAATTTGCATCCCATCCTTATATAATTTTTTTCAAATTTTCAAATTTTGATGCATTTATTACTCCTTCACCTACCAAATATCCTCTCATTTACTGACCAAATTCATTCTTTCCACGTGGTACATATTTGTGCCCCATCTATAACCTTCTAGCGCACCTTCCTACCCTCTCGGTCACGACTTCTCTTCAACGCGTGCCCTTACGCTTGAGTACCTCGTCATCACCGTACCTTCTCCCGGTAGTTATCATGGCCTCTACTTGCCTCGTGTTATACTTGTGCTTTCATTCATATCCATCCTTGTTCACTTGTGAGAAGTAATCTTCTTTTGACTTAAAGCACACATGTAGCAGCTTATTCCTTTCACCTTTCAATTCCCACGGTGTTTTACTTGGATAACTACAACCACACCACACTAAAGGTATGTGCAATCCTCTGCATATAAACATTCTTCACATAGTAATGAGCTTCATGCTCCAGCGCTTTTACTTTCACTGCGCCCTCTTAATTCATATGTACCATGAGCCCAATTATTGCAAGAAATAATTAGAGTATCACTAATGGAGTGAGAATCCTCCCACCGTAGGATGCCTTGTTTGGATGGCTCATTGACCTCCTGGTCCCGAAAAAACACATACATAAATCCAATTTAAGTCCTCCTCACTTAGAGGCTCAACATATGGTGTAGATGTATGATACAAAAGTGACAGGTGAGCATGAGAATCATCAAGTAGCCTTTCTCCGTACCCGACCTCCCGAGGTCGTGATGAGATAGCCGTGGAAATGAACTATATGCGAGATATGGACAAATTAGTTGGGCAATCCTATATCCTCGATACACGATAATGGGATCTATGAATCTAAAGCAAAGAAGGATATCTTTACTTGAATCTGGTGTTATGGATTGATTGAAACTATAGCTGTTTTTGGAGGCTCCAATCAATGATGAGCTCTGTCGAGATCCTATCTGTTGGTTGTTGGATTCATGGAAAGTGACTTGTAGGTGCTTCGTATATATTTCCAGACAGGGTCATGAAAGTGGTAGCGAGAGTTGTAGTGAAATTACAGGAAACTATGGGTGGTTTTCTGGTCTGACCCAGAAAATATTAGCTTGATCAGTTTCTACGTTCAACATAAAAAGTTGTGTAATGATATCCGATGGAGCGGTGAGGATCTAAATACTAGTGTACGTAAACTGGTGTCAATGTTTAACTGATTAGCAAGCCCATTGGGTTGTGGGACCTGAGGATCACAACCATGAGTTCATGGTTGTTGAGGACCTTTTATGGTCATGTGAAGAATCAATCTCTTCTTCCGACTATCCAATAGTCATAATCTTTTTCAACCTCTATGTTTAATATCAGGAGTTGTGCTATCTTCTTGGAATACCTCACGGGTGTCTTGAAACTTGTATGTGTAAGCCTGTGTCTATGTCAATGAGAAGGTCTCCTACATCTAGCTAAGGAACTAATGGATCACAACCAAATGTTTGCTCTCTTTCGGGTTCTTGTATGGTCATATGGACATCCTATCAAGGCAATCTATAATAGGGTTGATTTGACCAAAATTTGTATGCTTTGTCGTCTTTGATGTTTAACTTTCTCAACTGCTCACTAATTTCTTGTGGGTTTGTTGTTGTTTGGAAGACATGGATCCTAAGACCTTGATCTATATCCATAAATGTCCATGCAGAGATTCGGTTGGGGGTATCACTGGTTCGAATATGTAATCCTTGGGCTCTCTTGGTCCCATAATAGTCATGCAAGAAATAACCAAACTTAAATAAATGAAGTAAACTAATTATGAAAATGAATCTACACTATGCTTGTTCTTTTTGTATTTTCAGAGATATAAACTTGAATGATTTTAAAGAGCAATTAATCTAATAAATTCAGATAACAAGTAACTAATCTAAGAATAAAGCTAAAACAAGCAAGGTAGCCAGATGTAGCTATTTTCCTGTGCACTTGTGAGTTGATACAAATATAAATATCTAACTAATTTGATTGAAAGACCTCCAATCTTACCTCATAAGTGAGAAAAAATCATAGCTTCTCAGAAGCTATCATTCCCCATAGCTTCCCTGGCAATATTGAAAGCAAGCTTTAAATGAAATGAAATGATTCACTACTCTATTTGATATATTGTAACTATAACTTTGACAATTCAAACCTGGAGTCTGCAGAATAGAGGCAAATCTAGTTGTATCGTAGCTTGTCCCCTCAGTGTGATCTCTTCGTTCCTTCATGTTCTCGTGAATCTAGAAAGGTGAGAATGTGACAACGGCAACAGGAGAAGATATTTGAACAGTGGCAGCTTAGAGGTAAACCAAATGGAATGCAAGTAGGAGAGAGATAGTACAAGAGAACAGAGCTTGGCTATGTGATTCCTAGTAGGATTGTTGCAGGGATACGACAAGACACACCTAAAATTCTAGGACCTATTCTTCCTGTGATGAAAAACAAAACCTATAACTCTAAGCAGAACCAAGTTTCAAATGAACTTAATCTAGAACTGATGTTGTATTATGCTAAGCTAGTTGTTTGGAGAACAACAATGGAACAAAATGAAACTAGAGAGATCAAGTGATCTCTAAACCAAAAAAATGAGGAGCCTTGAACTGAGAGGCTGAGAACTTATGCTAAGTCTAAACCTATTGAGACTTATTGAGGAACTTCAAATACACTTGAATAATAAAACATAGAGAGAGAGGGGCCATTTTCTTGTAAACAAGCTCAGTATTTATAGCATTCTTACTCACCAGAAGGCAAGTCCAAATTGCCATGCTTTATCATTAAAATGGAGGACTACTATTAAAGTGGCTGGAAACTCTAAACAAAGCAGAAGCGGTGAGAGTTGCAAGTGCAACTTGATTTTCACATTTTGAGTGCGCTAGAAGGTTCTAGAAAGTGCGGGTAGGACCGCCGCCTGCCTGTGGTGGCGCAGGACCGCCACCTTGTCTGCAGGCGGTATCACGGGACACCACCTGCCCGGTGGCGGTCCTATAACTAAAGACCAAAATGCAAGGAAAAAGGGGACAGGGGTTAGAATAAAGCATGCAAAGGTTGGATAAGGCATTTTAGGATGTAAATGTATACTCAACAAGCTTTCTGGATTCAACACCTTGCGAAGAGATCTGAATCATCATTGGGGTTTTCGTAACCTCTTTTTTGATAGACAATTACATATAATTTTGGGTACATACATATTGCCCCCTCGGAGAAGCGTTTTAGCCATGAAGAGGCATAAAATGGTGGGTCCGAGTATGGCAGGTCCCAAAATGGGGAGTTAGAAGCTATACCGACATGCCGTGTGTCGTAGTAATGTCACCATCCAAATTCCCATTATCTATAAAATGAAAAGGGGACTCAAGTGTAGATAGATAAAAGAAATCAAAAATAAATACTAAATTAAAATGAAATGAGGACTCACCATTTGCATGGGGGATAAGAACTTACCTCCATCGGCACTCCAACTCTACGTAATAACACTCAAAACAAGATTAGAATACTATATATATATATATATATATATATATATATATATAACGAGCTCATTTTACTATTCATTTGTGCGTATCGATTTGGTAATTTTTGAGCTCTGGGACCCATGGTAACCATTTTCAATGAGAGTGTAGTCAAAACATTTCATTGTGAGATCGTGATCATGCCTCAAGAGCAGGAGATCGACCCGCAAAGTCTCAAGTTAGTTTTCTCAATTTATCATTTTTGAAACCTAAAATATAGAAATGTTGAAATATTTGTCTTGGGGGATCATTTTTGAAAATGTTAGTGTTAAATGAGTCTCTGGGGGGTGCCCATAGGGTAGGTTTTTATTTTGTCAAAAATGATGTATTTTTTTTTTTAAGCATTTTTAGGGCTTTATGGGCATGTTGCCAATTCGAGGACAGGACCGCCACCTTGCACAAAGCGGTGGTCATGGGACCACCACCTATGATGGATATGGTCATAGGACCACCGCCTCAAAGGTTCACAAGGCGGTCACGGAACCGCCACTCTACACAAGGGTGGCGGTTCTGAATAGAAAGTAAAAAAGATGTATAAATTAATTGTTTTTGCATTTTTGACATTTTTCTATGTTTTTGATGAGCTTACCTATTGGATTATGTTACTAACTTGCTCTTTTTCTCTGTTTTGGGTGGATGCAAAAGAAGGAGGAGTATATACGGTGGAGCAGAGAGAGGGAGTGTGATTGGCTCCCAAGCAGTGTTAGACTCACTACCCAGACCCAGAGTGAGACACTCTGCAGAGGGCCGGTATTTTGAGGATTTCATAGGTTCCTCATGTTTGCTCTACCAGTCACATATTGTGTGACTTATTCTCATACTGGGATGCAGACCGGAAATACCTTCCTAGTTACTAGGTGTTAGGGGTGAGTGGACTATCACCCTGGAGGATGTTTATCACATACTGGGGGTTCCAATTCTTGGGAGGCAGTTGTCTCTTAAGACAACAGGATCTAGGTCTCAGATGGTTAAGTGGGCTACTTATATGGGAGATGATGTTGTCTCCTTTGGTTCGAAGAAGGGGGTGAAGGTCCATTCTATTGCTTTGCTCCTATCCCCACCATCCGTAAGGCCATTATGGGTATCCTAGGCCTCACGGTTGATTGGGGATAAGGGAGGAGATACTCTATTATATCTTTTGGTCTCCCGTGATTGCATAGATTGAGGCTCATGGCCATATTTATGCTTGGGGAGCAGACATTCTTGGGACCACCTATCATGACTTATACAGGGTGGTCAAGTTACAGGGGTAGTCTTTGAGTCACCCTACTCTAGTTATGAGTTGGGTGTATGAGTGTATCATTCCCTATGGGAGGGGTATACTAGCAGAGGATCCGGGGCCATCGGGGCAGTGAGGTGGATGGGGATGACAGTACTCAAGATGCCACATCAGCTAGTGGCTTCACTAACTACTTACGCAGACATGGAGGCCACTCCTTATCAGGCCATGGTAGGACTATGGGGAGAGGAGACACATACATTGATTGCCTGCTCTACTATAGGTCAATTTGGTAGATAGGATAGGGAGGTTGGAGACCCACCCATTTGATCGAGTCCCTCAGTAGTTTGGCCTCCCTACGTTGATATGCTTCCTCCAGTGGGGCCAGTATGTACATGTCTATTCGTGAGGCCCGGGAGGTCCTAAAGGAGGCCGAGGTTGGACCACGGTTACTCTTGGAGTTCCTATTATAGTTAGGTGGGTGGTTCATGCTCGAGGGGTAACTGGTGCTCCTCGAGCACCCTTACTTCAGATCGGGGCTGCTCCTACTGCTCATAGTGGAGAGGAGATGAGCCCATTGATGTGGACTCAGACTTTGAGGAGTTCACCAGAGAGGAGACTGAGGAGGAGATGATGGGAGAGGGAATTGGAGGTGAGGCCAGTGGGATGGATGAGGAGGATGATAGTGATTCTGAGTGGCATGACACTTAGGATATCTTGAGGGTAGAGAGGGCGGAGGCGAGTGCAGAGAAGGAGACCTTGGTCTTAGAGAGATTGCACCAGGGCACTAAGGGAGATGATGAGTCCATGGTGGGATGTCATTTCGTTCCATTTTTGGGAGCCTCTGCGTGGTCGGTAGCAGCGTCGGTAGTAGGCGTAGATTCTACTGAGACCCCACTGGATGCCTAGGAGATCCGAGTGAGTTACTACTCTTCTCTCGACTCTGTTAGCTAGAGATGTTAGTTGATATTTTTTTTTTGTTGTTTTTTTTTTTTTTTTTGATTTTCTAACTTGTTATTTCTATTTTTATTTACAGTGACTACTTAGGGATGGTGGGATTTGATTAACACCTGTGTGTGTGGATACCTATTGCTCCCCTTGGGAAGACTCGAGCTCAGCTTACTGAGGACGTTGGAGAGCCTTCAAATGGCCAGAGACATACTTGATGTGTTTTCCCCATCTGGAAGGTGGAAAAAGTTAGTGTCCTCCCTTCGTACTGAGCTAGCTGGATACAAGACTACTTGAGCACCTAATGAGGGGAGCCATTCTCATAGTGAGACCACATCCAGTGGCCATGATCATGAGCACTCAGTTCATTCAGAGCGTCATCGTAGCAGGAGTCCCTAGATGCGATCATGCACCCTCCGAGGGATCCCACAGGGATTGAGGGGCCATTTGGTCTTTTTGTAGTGATTTTGCTAGATGTTTATATGAGTTGTTTTTGTATTTTTGGGCTCATTGAGCATTTTGACCATGCCTAGTGCATGATGGCATTGTATATAAAACATGATATATATATATATATATATATATATATATATATATATATATTTGGATTCAGATCTTCTTTGTATCTAGAGTTTTTGTGGTTTGTTTCTCATGTGTATACTAGATGCTTTAGAATCTCTGTTTTTATATGTTTTTTAAAATGTATGCAATGGATGACTAAGTGATAACAAATGTTGAACAAAATGTTTCTCTTTTTGTTTGTTTTTATAATACTGATATGAGATGATACAAACATATTGTAGTACTAGAACTTTTGGATTCTTTGGGCAATATTTGTTGCTTCTTCTTGTTTTGGAAAAACGTGATGAATATGTAGTGATAATGAGATGAAATTTCCCCATTCCTAACTCCACGCAACTAGTAAGATGTGAGGGCTCAACACCAAGAGCTGGGAAGGGCACAAATTGTATGAGTTTGATTGAATGGAAATGATGAGAGAAAGAAAAAGTATTGACATAAACCAAATTTAGACCTACACACTTACCTTACTCAAACTTACTACATAGCTCAGAATGCAACTTACTTTCCAGTTTATCTAGACTTAGATCCATAAATGGAAACTTGGTTGACAAAATCTGGTTTTGAGGATTTGATCTCTTTGGAACTTGGATGCTTAATTTCACTTTTCACAATACACTTTGTTTTGAATTTTAAAACACTAAGATTCATTAATTTGTGTGAATGGACCCCCTATGCCTTGCCCCATGCTACTAGTAAGAAGTATGGGCTTATCACCGAAGGCAGGACATAGGTGAGTAAGGGCACTTCTTTCCTTTCCCAACCTCGCACCACTAGTAAGAGATGCGGGCTCATCACCAAAGATTGGTAGGGCAAAGAAGTGTGTAAAATAAAATATTTTGTTTGTTTAGTATTTTGATTCAATTTGACTTTGACATTTGTGATCTATAATTTTGGAGTATCCTTGTTTCAAAGAGACATAAGAGGGATAGATGTGACACCAAGAAGCTTCTAGAATAGACCGTAGGTAAGAACATCTTAACCTAGTAGAAGAAAATGAGTATGACCAAGTATGTAGGCCTTGGTATGGTTTTTGTCAAGATTTTGTCTATCGAATTGATGAGATGATTTCAAAATCATTTGATGATATCATGAAAATTGAAGAGATATGATTTGAATACTTTTGCCAATATTTTCATAAGCTTGTAATAAATTGCTTAAGAATAAGTTCCTTGACCACAACATTTACGAAATGAGTGAACAAAATGAATTAACTAAATGACTAATGCAATGTAGTTAACATAGTATACAAATGGTGATGCTGATGACTTATGCGTAAAACCATTTAAGATGTAAGGAATTAACAGTTTCATTGAATTCCTCACCTTCTAGTGTACACAAGAGATATGCACCCATTTCCATAGTCCTTCATGACTCGGTATGGGCCTAACCACTTAGGCCGAATTTCCTTCCTTCGCCGGTTTTCTTATCAATCGGCTATCTAGTCTTAGAACGAGATCACCCTCGTATATTTCTCATTCGTAGACTTTCTTGTTATATTTCTAGGCACATTCGGTTAGTGTAGGCTCTGTGCCTTTTCTCGATGTTTAACCTAGCCTCATCAAGGCTTTCTAATTGAGAGAGTCATGCCTCTCTATAGGCTTCTTCTCCTAAGATCCCTTGTAATGAGATGCGGAGGCTAGGTATTTCAACTTCTATTGGTAGAACTGCTTCGGCTCAAATACCAATGAGAAAGGGGTTTCCCTTGTTGGTGTTCTTATTGATGTTCGATAGGCCCACAAGGCTGGGTATAGCTTTAAATGCCAATCCCATTTGTTCTCCTTAACTATTTTGAGGAGAATGGTTTTTAATGTTTTATTTGTGGCTTCAACTTGTCCATTGGCTTGGGGTAATAAAGAGAAGTCGTGTGATGGTTTATCTTGAATTTACTACATAGTTCACGGACTTCATCATTCTTGAAGGATGTTCCATTATCTGAGATAATGACTTGTGGGACACCATACCTACAAATGATTTGATTTAGAATAAACTTAGCAATTACGAACTACAGTATGGTGGTGAGAGGCATGGCCTCTACCCATTTTGTAAAGTATTATGTGGCCATGATTATGAAGTTATGGCCATCTGTTGATGAGGGAGAGAATTTCCCTATCAAGTCTAGGCCCCACGTGGAAAAGGGCCAAGGGGTTGCGATTGGTTGCAGAGCCTATGCCGGCATGTGAATCTCGTGGGAGAATTCTTGGCATTTGTGGCATTTGCGCACAAACTCTACTGCATCATGTTCTAGGGTGGGCCAAAAATAGCCCATCCGATGTATCTTACGAGTAGTGGCATGGCCACCAAAGTGGCCTCCACATACCCCGCTATGGGATTCGTAAAGAATCCTTACAGGATTCTTCCATGTCAACACATCTTAACAACATTCCGTCGAAGGCTCTGTGATAGAGCACCTATTCTAAGATGACGTATTTAGCAATGATAATGCGTAACCACCTTCTTTGTTGGGATGTGGCCCCTTCTAGGTATGTGTGGTCCATGATGAAATTGATTATGTCGGTGTACCAAGGACATGCAGAGATAGGAGGCCTAGTTTGATAAAATATACACACTCATCGGGGAAGTCTAGATCTACCAATCACCTCCATTTAATGGATTGTCAGCCAACTAGTCTGCAATGATTTTCCCTTAACAGATTTTTGGTTTACAAATGTTAGCTCAAATTCACCCATTAAGGTTATGAAATGTCCAGCCTTTTTAGACAAAGACCCTTGTGTGAGGAATGTCCGTAAGTGATCTATCTTGATGATCACCCTTGTTTCTTGATTTAGCATGTAATGTCTTAAGCATTTTGTTGCAAAGACTATGGCAAGGCATTCCTTTCTACCTATGTGTAACATGTCTCATAGTCGAGCAACGTCTGACTAATGAAGTAAACTACACGTTCTCATTTATCATCATCTTCTTGAGCCAACATGCAGGCTAGTGAGACATCAGTAGCCCATGAATACAAGATCAAAGGATGATCTAGTCTAGGGGCATTAGTGTGGGAGGAGACAACAAGAAGCGTTTAACTACTTTGAAGGCCTCGTTGCATTCATCGGTCCAATCAATGCTATAATATTTTTTAATAAATTGTTGATTGGATGAACAACAAAACTTAAGTCCGGATGAACCTTCAATTGCACCGAGTTTCCCAAGAAATGATCTTGATACTAGACTCATCTGATGGTGGAATCATTTCAAGAACAACCTTAGATTTTGGTCGTCGACATCAATCCCTCATGATGATATAATGTAACCTAGAAGCTTACCTCTGTTACACCAAATACACATTTTTCTAGATTCAATGTGACCATATTCGATCAATCATGAGAGAATGATACGGAGCACTTCTGGGTGATCACAACACTTTTTGGCCTTGGCCAACAAGTCATCTACGTAGGATTCCACAATCTTATGAATAAGATCATGGAATATATATGTCATTTCCCATTGGTATGTAGCGCTAACATTCTTAAGACCGAATGACATGACAACATAATAGTAGGTTCCCCAGGAGTTATAAACGTGGTCTTGGCTTGATCTTCCTCGGATATTTTAATCTGATTATATCCTGAGAACCCATCCATGAGGGACAACAACTCAAATCTAGTTGTTGCATCAACAATAACATCGATGGATGGTAAAGGGAAGTCATCTTTGGGACAGGCTTTGTTAATGTCCCAAAAGTCTATGCAAATGCGTATCTTCCCATTCTTTTTTAGAATGGGGATGATATTAGATACCCATTGAGAATAGTCAACTGGTTTGATGAACCCCACTTGGAGGAGTTTCATCACTTCTTCTTTCACCATGAGAGCCACTTTTGGCTTCATTGGTCTTGACTTTTGCTTGATTGGCTTTGCATCTGGTTTGGTGACAAGATTGTGTACCGTGAATATGTGGTGCAATTCCCATCATTTCTTTGTAACTAAATGCAAAATCCTTTTGATGTTCTTTGAGGATCTGAGTATGTATTTCTATCTCCTCTAGAGTTAAAGAGGATCCCAACTTCAAAATCTTTGGTTCTTCCTCTGTTTGATATTTATGTCTATGGTTCCTTCGATTAAGGAGGCATTTCCTTCCTCAAACTTGGGAGGGGTTGGGGGTAATTCCAAACTCCCTTCATTCTCCACCTCGTAGATTTTGAGATTCTCTTGTGGGGAGATTCTATCATGGGATTTCCAAAATAGGAAGAGGAGCATGGGATTAGAGAGAAATCAACTATGGAATGAGTGAGATGCAGCTCTCTGAAAAGGCATTTAGATATTCAAGGGTCACCTTATCACTATCAGAGTGATCTAAAGTGGTAGACTTATTCTCAACTTCCACATGTGTTGATATCGGGATTATTGGTACTTTATGAACCAAAGGTTCAGTACGTATTGATACCACGAAAATCAGTATTTTCCAATTCATTACTTGGAGTGAATCGGAAGCTGAGGTTGCTACAGAATCAGTGAGAAGGTTTTGTTCTCAAGGGGATTGCTTCAATTGATATGAAGTCAAATCCCTTCATTAGTTTTAGTACTTCCATTTTATAGAGTTGCAGTGTTTCAACCCTAGTCTCATATACCTCGATAGTTGGTTTGCAACTAATTGCAAGTCTCTGAAGTACTCTGATATTACTAATGTCCATCCTTTTGGAAATGATAAGGCCAAGAAGGAGGGCTTCGTATTCAGCCCCATTGTTTGTGCACTCAAAGTTTAATTTGAAAGTGAAAGGTAGAACCTTTCCCTCGGGTGAAGTAAGGATCACACCTGCCCCAACACCGAAATGACATTTTGCTCCATCAAAGTGGAGAGTCCAATAATAATTTGGAAAAATGGAAGTTGGGACACCTTAGTCTCTACTTCCCTTGTCTCAGTTACTTCCACCATACAAACTTCATCCGCAGGTATGGAACCAATTCCTAGGGTATGTCCTATACCCATAGAATCAAATGGTAGGAGAATAGGTAGATCTTTCTCCAGTAATTTGATAATTTTTGTAGTGGTTCCTAGTGAAACTATTTCTATAGTGATGGACTCATCTTTGATTGTTGGGATGCCTTTGATTAAGTTTGTGACTTCTAGTTCTGTCGTAGGCACCAACTTCACTTCTAGGTTTGTATTGATTGGTTTGTTGAGCTGATTTTTCGGGAGCTCAAATTCAGAATGGATGCTAGGTCTTTTCTTCAAATCTGCTAGGTGTATGTCGAAAGGTTTTGGGTCACCTTGTGCTACAAAGACCTTTCCTAGGTGTAGAAATCTTACTTCTTGGAATAACGTGGAAGGGATTGCCTTCATGCGATGTATCCATGGGTGACCGAGAATCATATTATAGTTGGTTTCCCGATCTATAATATAAAATTTAGTGAGGATTGTTTTGGGTCCTAAAGTGACTGGTAGCACTATAGTCCCGATTGAAGTTGCCTTGAGGCTATCATAGCCCCTTAGCGTGTTTCGTGTCGAAGAATAGTTCATTTCTCCATATCCTAGCTTTTGAAGAAAAGTGAAGGGGACTATGTTAACTTGCTTGCCCCATCATCATCAATCATTGCATGCTTAACGTAGTTGTTATAAACCCAAACCTGCAAATGCAAGGGTGGATCACCTCTACGTGAAATTTCAGCATCTGTTGGCATTTTACTTATGTCGAATATAAACTCGTATCCCTATCTGGCTGCCCCTGGAGGGTAGACGTCAAAGTCTACATGGTTTACTTGCAGTTTCAGGGGAGGGGTGATGTTGATGAGATGACCGAGACCTAATGCTTCTAAGAGAGCAGCTCTATGAGCGGGAGAGTTCTTCAACAAATCCAAAAAGGAAATGTGAGAGAAGGTCTTTGTTAAGTCATTAATCAAATCATAGGCACCTACTAGGTTTTACTTGGTGTTTGTTGAGTGTTGTCTAGTATTAGTGAATAGGTTGGAACTGGTTGAGAAGAGTAGTCTCGTGTTCTTGTTATAGTTTCTACTTGCAACTCGGTGTCTAATTCTACTAATCCAACTATCTTGGCTTGTGGTCGAGTTCCTAATTGGGGTGCGACCATTGGATTTGATGAAGTCAAAGCTTCATGATTGTTGTTCCCATTATGACACCTTTGTTTGTTCCACTTGGATCTAACCCATTGTTGTTAGAATGATTCGGGAGAGGATCATTGAAAATCTTGAGAGGTGCATTTTGAGGAGAAACCGATCCTTGGTAGGTATTTGATGTGGTTGGTATGGAATTTTCCAGAAACATATCTACAAAGAGTTGTCTTTGATCTTCTGGTAAATGCTCCAAGAATTTATTGTAATCATGGCAAGTTCTAGTATCATGACCTCGGATTTTGTGGAAGCCATTATAAATTGGGATTATAGTTCTGTGGTCATTGGTTTAAATCTTGTTGTGGCCCAAAGTTTTGATTGGGTTGCTGATTGTTATAATTGTAATTTTGAGGTTGTTGCCTTTGGTTTTGGTTTTGATATCCATCTGGGCCTCGGGCAAGGGCCTTGTGACTGGATTTTTTGTTGTTGTTGTTGTTGTTGTTGTGGTTGTGGCAGGATGATTAAAATCCACCATATTGATCATTGGACTAAAGTTTATTATTGCGTTGATTGTTAGCAGGTGTCGGGGGTGTTCACAACATTTGGTCTTTTGACTTGATCAGTGACTCCATCTGTTGTAACCCCATGGTTTTTGTTAAGGATCTTGGGTCCTTGATTGGTATTTCCCATATTGGGATAAGTCGTAGTGTTTTGATTGGGAGTGATTAATCTCCCATTTGTTCCATAAGTCTTACGACCACTGTCTATCACCGCTTGATCTATTCGGAGAGCACTCTCAAGTACTTCATCATAAGTCCTTAGCGGGAACTTCTGGACTTCTTCCTTTATCTCTCTACTTGAGAGAATGAAGGAATAAATCACATAGTTCCATCTGATCCATGTTTGGAGCACTTGCTGAAGAGTAGAGGACTATATGCCATCTTTGAATGAAATGGGCAACAAGATTCATTGTGCTCTTGTTTAATGTGTAAGAATTCCCTTATCCCATTCTTAATAGTTTGTTCATGTCAAAAGCTTTGATGAATTCTAACACAAGTTGTTTGAATGAATGTATCGAGGCTTCAGGTATTCTATAATACCAATCAAGGGCAATGCCTTCTAAGGTTTTAGGGAATATTTTAGCAACAACCGCATCCCAAGGGAGTAGTTCTCGAATGGCCATGGCATAGGCCTTGATATGAGCATTTGGATCTCCCTCCCCCTTGAATTTAGGAAAATCGGGAAGAGGTCTTGGAAGCATGATGCTTCGTACGGTGAAATCTAAAGGCTCTTTTAAATATTCTGAGTAAGTCCCTACCACATAGGTTTCAACCATAGATGGTGCCTATTGAGGGAGTGGAGGTGGAATGGGTTGTTGATATGGCATAACATATGTATTTGCAGGGGTAAGGAAACCCTTGTGGTTGAGTGAACATCCCGGGAGAAGAGAACATATCTCCCTGGTGATTTTGAATAAATGTTTAAGTAGGGAGGAGCATTGCTCTGATATGGATTGTTTGGTACTAAACCGGGAGGTATCATATTTTCAACTGGAGCAACATTTGAAAATGTGGTTCTAGTTGGTGTTTGTTGTGGATAGCTATATGATTGTTGAGGAGGCATGCCTAACATGCATGTTCCCATAAGGAGGTCAACCTAGCTAGGATGATGTGGAGGGTTGGGAGTTCCTGCTTTCCCCGAGTGTGAAGCTTGATTTTCTTGAGCAAGTTCTAGCCCTCTAACCCTTTCAACTAGAGCCGAGATGACTTCGATTGGTGATGATACAATGTTCTTCATGGTGGTTATTGTGGCACCCCTTGAGGTTTCCGAGGGGTATGGTACCCTACTATGAATTGATCATTACTCTACCAAACTTCACCAAGAGTATTTTCCATAGGTGGAGGAATGGGGGTGTTTTCTTGGAGCAGGGTGTCGGGTTGTGTTTGCAAACTTCCTATAGGTGGGTACATGTTTTGGAAGCATTGTTCACTTCTAGCGTAGCGTGCTAAGTACTCCTCATCCAAAAATGGGAGTGGATCTGACTACCTACTGATTTTTGGTCTAGATAAAAATCGAGGAGATGAAATGGATTCTCCAGTAAATGTCATATTGTTAGAGCTTGAGGGCTCCGGTTGTTGTGTTTGTGTAAGTTGGTCCAACTCCTCAATTTGGAATGAAGAACTAGAGCTAGTTCTTTGAGGAGGAGTTTGTGATGACAAGTAGTTGCTTGAGTAGTTATCAGCCCATGCAGAAAGTGAGGGTGACTATTGTCTACTCATTTGACCATAATATGCTTTGAGACCTGAGAGAGGTCTGCCATATGCGTCGTATCCCGACATATTCGGGGGTATATAAATACCCACAAAATAATGGGAAAGAGTGAAGGTGGATGAAAGAAATGGAAATGAAAAAGGAGTAGTTGTTAGTTTCACGTCGGGTTCACCAATTTTGTATGATAGAAAAGTGACAGGTGAGCATGAGAATCATCAAGCATGAATCATCAATCCTTTCTCCGTGATAGACCCTCTCTCATACCCGACCTCCCGAGGTCATGCTGAGATAGCTAGGTGAAATGAAATATATGTGGATGTGGAAAAATTAGTTGGGCAATCCTATATCCTCGATACACAATAACGGGATCTGTGAATCTAAAGCAAAGAAGGCTCTTCTAACTTGAACTGGTGTTATGGATCGGTTTAACACTATAACTATTCGGAGGCTCCAATCAATGTCGAGCTCTGCCGAGATCCTATCTGTTGGTTGTTGGATTCATGGAAAGTGACCTATAGGTGCTTCGTATATATTTCCAAATAGGGTCATGAAAGTGGTAGTGAGAGGTGTAGTGGATTTATAGGAAACTATGGATGGTTTTTTGGTCTGACCCAGAAAATATTAGCTTGATCGGTTTCTCTATTTCAACACAAAAATTGTGTGATGATATCCGGTGGGAGTGGGTGAGGATCTAAATACTAGTGTACGTAAACCGGTGTCAATGTTTAATTGATTAGCAGGCCCATTGGGTTGTGGGACCAGGGATCACAACCATGAGTTTGTGGTTGTTGAGGACCTTTTATGGTCATGTGAAGAATCAATCTTCTTCCAACTATCCAATAGTCATAAGCTTTTTCAGCCTCTATGTTTAATATCAGGAGTTGTGCGATCTTCTCGAAATACCTCACGGGTGTCCTAGCAACTTGTATGCGTAAGCCTATGTCTATCTATGTCAATGAGAAGGTCTCCTACATCTGGCATGGAACTAATGGATCACAACCAAATGTTTTCTCTCTTTCGGGTTCTTGTATGGTCATATGGACATCCTATCAAGGCAATCTATAGTTGGGTTGATTTGACCAGAATTTGTATGCTTTGTCATCTTCGATGTTTAATTTCTCAATTATTCACTAATTGCTTGTGGGTTTGTTGTTGTTTGGAAGACGTGGATCCTAAGACCTTGATCTATATCCACTAATGCCATGCAGAGATTCGGTTGGGGTATCACTGGTTTCGAATATGTAATCCTTGGGCTCTCTTGGTCCCATAATAGTCATGCAAGAAATAAACAAACTTAAATAAATGAAGTAAACTAATTATGAAAATGAATCTACACTATGCTTGTTCTTTTTGTATTTTCAGAGATATAAACTTGAATGATTTTAAAGAGAAACTAATCTAATAAATTCAGATAACAAGTAACTAATCTAAGAATAAAGCTAAAACAAGCAAGGTAGCTAGATGTAGCTATTTTCTGTGCACTTGTGAGTTGATACAAATATAAATATCTAACTAATTTGATTGAAAGACCTCCAATCTTACCTCAGAAGTGAGAAACAAATCATAGCTTCTCAGAAGCTATCATTCCCCACATACTTCCCCGATAATATTGAAAGCAAGCTTTAACTAAATGAAATGATTCACTACTCTATTTGATATATTGTAACTACAACTTTGACAATTCAAACCTGGAGTCTACAGAAGAGGCAAATCCAGTTGTATCGTAGCTTGTCCCCTCAGTGTGATCTCTTCATTCCTTCGTGTTCTCATGAATCCAGAAAGGTGAGAATGTGACAGTGGTAGCAGGAGAAGATATTTGAATAGTGGTAGCTTGGAGGTAAACCAAATGGAATGCAAGTAGGAGAGATAGCGCAAGAGAACAAGAGCTTGGCTATGTGATTCCTAGCAAGATTGTTGTAGGGATACAACAAGACACACCTAAAATTCTAGGACCTATTCTTCTGTGATGAAAAAAAACCTATAACTCTAAGTAGAACCAAAGTTTCAAATGAACTTAATCTAGAACTGATGTTGTATTATGCTAAGCCAGTTGTTTGGAGAACAACAATGGAACAAAAATGAAACTAGAGAGATCAAGTGATCTCTAAACCAAAAAAATGAGGAGCCTTGAACTGAGAGGCTGAGAACTTATGCTAAGTCTAAACTTGTTGAGACTTATTGAGGAACTTCCAAATACACTAAATAATAAAACATAGAGAGAGGGGCCATTTTCTTGTAAACAAGCTCAGTATTTATAGCATTCTTACTCACTAGAAGGCAAGTCCAAATTGTCCATGCTTTATCATTAAAAATGTTGTCATATCAATGCTATCGGGGAAGATTTTCATGTAGGATTTGTCATCCGGTTTCAAAACTTGTGCATGGATTGTTCCCTTTAACCAATTTCCTAATAGTGGGATAATGTTCTCCTAGCGAAAACATTTTTCACACGTCTCGCAGATCATCAATATCAGTTTGGAATGTATCTAATGCTTTCTTTTTCTCCTTTAAGTATCAGATCTCACCCCGAAGATTCCTTAGAACTTCCATGGTATCCTAGTAAACCTCCTTCTGATGAGCGGGATCTGGTACCTTGCATGTAAAACCTCCTCCTTGGTGATTGTAGGATTACAGGTGCAATGCTTCTCTTGCGCGTCTTTGCTTTAAACATGTAATAATCTTCACTATCAATGCCTCGATTCTTCTATTATATATTGGCCATCTACTAATCTTCTACCATGCGTTGATTCTAACCATCCGAGTGCCTTTTGTTTTCTTGTTTATGTTGCTTACTCGGATGCTCATATAAGTCCTGGGAACTCTTCATATAGTGTGGTTCTTCCCACAAAAATAACATGTAATATTTTGAGGACATTCACGCCTATAGTGGTGGTCGGAGATCCTCACGTATAACATGTTCCATGAGGGAACTCACCTCTTCCTCCACCATGATATCCACATCCCCTTCCATGGTCCTCCTTCAAAATGCCCTCATTCCTATCATAGCACGTTGGATTATGATCCCGATCCTAGTGCTCATTCTTACCCTTAGAATTATCTGTTACACTTGTCTGTTGTACCCCAATGTCTATAGCATCCTGGATCTGACCAATCAACTGAAAATCCTTAGTATCATGGGTCATGGACCTACAAATCTTGCAAAAGCAAGATACATTCTTCCTTATCGCGTGCTATAACAAAGGACAGTGACTAGCATCATGATTCAAATGATAGATTTCACAATCCAATAGTAATGAGCATATAGATCTACGAGGGAAACTATCCTTGGTGTGACCTTCCACTTCACAATCTGTACACCAAATTCCTGAGCATGTTTCATGGGCTGAATTTGCTGATAGCTTCTCTAACTACTTTTCCATAGCTACAATATGTGCCTCTAAGAATGGACTAACGCCAATGTCAATGCTCCCAACTACCTCAGCATGCAAAGTTGCTTCCAGTGCTTCACGTAGAATCATTATATGTCTTATATGACAACGCCCTTCTAAATGGTGTAATCAATCCTCTAATGAACCATTGTGCATGCTTTGGATAGCGTGAATATCATAAGATAGCTTAGATAAAAGTAGCTTAAAATGAGCATCATACTCACGTACTCTCTCAATAGTGCCTTTCTTTGTATACATGAGCACACTAATACTCTTCTACTCAAACTCAAGGATATGGAACTCTTTCGAGAAATCATCTTTCAATTTTACATAATCCATGGAAGTTCTATCAAGGTCAAACTTCCTATACCAGTTGTGCACACGTCCTGTAATGTTGTAGCAAATTGACTTTCCTTACGCTCGATGAACCGTGATCCCCTTAGCGTGCCACAAGATTTCACACATATGCACATGTTTAGAAGCATTATCTATACCTCTATACTCTGGGAGATGAATAGACATCTCCATATAAATATTATGTGGTTTCTACGGACCTTCACCACCTAATCCGTAACCTCCTTGTGTTCCCTCTACCTCCGTAGGATCCACTAGATCCACCAGAACTAGAACCACCTATACCTCCTAATCCTCCACCTGTAGAGGGAATATGACCTATAGATTTACTCCCATGTGCTTGGACAAAGGTGGTACTATATTGAACCCCTACCGTCTATGAGGTAGTTCCACTTCCAAAGGTGAATCCAAAATTTTGTGTGGTCACATTCTATGTGGATGATGCGCCTAAGGATGTTCCTCTAAATATCATTGAAGTTGTTTTCCTACCATTGATGTACTTCTTTCACGACTTACTCCTGCTCTCCTGCTTCCCAAATTAGCTTTATGGTTTCTTGTCGTACTATATACTAGAAAGCCAAGCGTAAAGGCTAGGTCACTGTGTGGATTAAGATGCGTGCCCATGCCTAGGTAGTCTCTATTGGTGCACTTTCAGTGAGGCCAGGGGGGATCTCTGTCATTTTTCCAAGATGGGGAGTTCTTGATGCTCTGGCTCCACGCTTCACATGAGATGTAAATCCTTCACGAGCCATCTCTCTCCTCAACGCCATACATCAAAATTGAATATTCTAGAATATAACTATTTAGAACACCATGAAACCACATATCCACAGCATGAGTCTAGATCAAATCAACATCATAAAGGGCCTAAAATTCTTCCTGTGTCCAGACAAGTGCGTGATACCTCCAATTCCACTAAGATGCATAAGCAGTAAGCCACTCGTATAATTCTACTAGAAATATGGTGAAAAATCTCTCATATAAGCTATCATATAGATTTTGTTCTACCCAAGTGCATGCGTTAAAATCAGATCCACTGCTGAACCGCCATGCATATTCTTCCTCTAGATCATGTATCCATTCCTTAATACTTGCTAGAGTTAACCGGTACGTCTTCATCGCGAACCATCCTAAAAAACAATCGTAGAAAGGTCCCGACAACGTAACCAATGATGCAGCCTAGAATTTACCAGATAACTCCCTAGACGCGTTGACACATCACTCAACCTAAACTAAGCGCTCACCCAAAGCGTGCAAAGGTACTAGGTCCCTCTTTAGGGTTGCTGTAGTAGGATGTTAGCATGATGAAGGAAGAAACACATAGATTCATAACTAATCTATCATTCTACATTGTATGCTACATTCATATCTATGACAGAACAAGCGTTAAATAGTAATCATGATTGAATCAATAACATACACTACTTGATTACACATCGAATGACACTTAGATTCAGCCAATATCTTCCATCTATTAATAACATAAAAGCTCCTTACAATAATGTCAAACGATACCAATGCGCGTATGGACCTGCTACAGTAATTCAGTCATATGCGTATAACTCTATATCTTCATACATCCATCACACTCTTATATATAGGGTGGGGACTTGCCCTTCACTACTTATCTATTCCAGAAATAGGCCGCATGCTATTAATAGCCACGCGTCATTCATAGGCATATCCATACACAAAGTGTGCTATCTATAGGCCTCTTACGCTTAATCAAGTTTCAATCCTATTCATAGCTCGTCTCTCTATGTAAAACACTTTGATCTAATCCTCCAAAATAGACAATGCATGGCGCGCACATTTCTACATCATTGGTGTGTTCCGCACACCATATTCTAAAAAGAGGTCATCATGCTAAAAATTGGCTAAGTCCTAAATGCTGAACTTTCCTTCCACGCCCTTCTGTCCTTCCGCGCCTCCCGGCCTTCTCTCCCTTACGGACTCCTTGTGTGTTCTCTAACAAGTATCCTCTCGATCAACATGGCCTGATAAAAGTAAACAAAGGTTTTATTGTGTAATCACATAAAACATAAAGTGAAGAACAATGTGGAGATAAATAGCTTTCCCACAAAAATTCAAGGACAATGGTTATGGGGAGGGGTATTTTTTCCAAAACCCTCTCCCCCAACCTTGAAAAGCTCCAAACAATTCTCATCAAAATTGACTGCAATTTCTTTTCAAAAAAAATCAAAACGAGCAGCTATTTGTTTTATATGACAATGAATACCTTCTCCAACACATTCCAAAGAAAATATCCAAACCATTACTGACACAAAACTTTAATAAAAGAAGGTTAGATTACCAACTAAAATTCGACTATTTTTTTGTTCGTTTTGAAGCCTACCAGCCACATTATCCAATGCAACAAGACCTGCAGCACATAATACTCCAACCTGTCTCATTCCCCCGCCTAAAGTCTTCCTAACCCATTTTGCCTGCATGGAAGTGTGTGGAAGTTCTTAAAGTTGCAAGTGAAGAGGGAAACATTTCAATGATTCTTACTTTGCTCTAATATGATTAAAATTAACAGTACAGTTCTTTACAAAGACAACAAACAAACATGCACTAGAAAATATTTCATGGCCTTGTATGCCAATATGTTAAAAAGCATAAATGCAAACCTTTGTAATGAATTATTTTGAACCAACAATGACACTTCCAACAGGAGCTCCCAAACCCTTTGACAAGCACACCTGCATTTACATATGTAGTAGAAGTGTTGTTGAAGAATTTCAAACAATAATTGTACTAGTTAATAATCCATACATTAGGAAGGTTTTGTTCTGGGATAAAAAGATGGATATGAAGAACATAGGATTAAAGCTAGAAAATAATTTTGTTGTTTTTTTAGCTAAAATATTCCAAAGAAGTATGTGAATTTATTGTAACAATCACAAAGAATATATTCAAAAGAATGCAGAAAATTGAAAAAAAAATAGACCAAGAATATTATTTAAACAAAGTATACCGAAACAGAATCACCAGCCCAAACAAGCCTATCCATAGGAACCCACAATGCCTGAACAAAAATCAAATGCATTAAAACCAAGAGATGGAAAAGACGTAAGAAGTTATATGTACTTGAATAACAATTTTATTACTACATTTGATCTAATACATCGAGCAAAAGGAAAAAATAGGTTCTACTTATGATTACATGATTTGAATTTGTAATAGGAAAAACCCAAAGTGGGATTTTGAGATATGAATTTTAAATTAGAGGTTGCCCAATATCTAACATCAATGACAGAAAACTATGTTTAGCCTACAACTTAGAATCGCTTGTTAGAATATGTTAAAAATTACAGGCTATAAGCTAGACAGCCACCAATAAAAGGTTCCAACTGAATAAGTTTGGATGAACCGAAAACAAGTGAACTACAACAATGTTAGATAAGACAGTTTCATGTAATACAAACATTACAAAGAGCCATGCAAGAAGAATCCCTATTGTGAAAGAATATAATCTTAATGAAGACCATCTCTGGAGGCAAATGACGGCCTTAATCTATAGTGAATGTGGCAGACAAAGAATCAACATCTTCATCCACAACCGTGAAGAAACCGATACAAGATCTAATATTATCCATAGTGGAATGGCATGGATTAAGTGGGCCTAGAAGCACAATCCTCGGTGAGTGTAATATACATCTCCAGGAAACATTCCTAACATCTAGGGTGATGATCCTCCAGAAGGAGAGAAGAAGCTAGTAATGTGTGCCTATCTGAATCTCCTAAAATTTGGAAAAGGAGTACCCGACGCTCTTTACGTATCAAATGACACATCTTGGAATTGGTAAGAGAGTTGAATTCACACTAGATTCAGTGAGCATCTATGACATGCAAGACAACTCCAAAATTGTTGTTGGTAAGGTGAATCATCAATCTCATCTATACACTTTCTCTAACTTTGTTTCCAAATCAGATTCAACTTTACTACTAACACATGAAAATGATGAAAGTATAATTTGGCATGAAAGATTTGGACATCTAAACTTTAGATACATGTAACAACTTAGCAAACAAGAGATGGTGAAAGGCTTTCCTACCATAGAATTTTCTATGGAGTTTGTGAAGGTTGTGCTCTTGGAAAGCATCCATAAGAAAAGTTTCCAAAGGGGCATGCATGGAGAGCCTCTTCTCCATTAGAGCTTGTTGATAGTGATCTTACGGCCCATTTCTTGTACCTTCCATGAGCCAAGCTAAATATGTGATAACATTCATTGATGATTGCACACGATATACATGGGTATATTTTCTCAAATTCAAGTTTGAAGTGTTTGAGCATCTCAAGATCTTCAAAGCTCATGCAGAGAAGCAGTCTAGGAAAATGATCAAGATCCTCCACATAGATAAAGGGGGGAGTATGTCAACAATGATGTCCAACATTTTTGTGATGAAGTAGGAATACAATTGTAGAACACAGTTCCTTACACTCCATAACAAAATGGGGTAGCTGAGAGGAAGAACTGATTTTTGAAAGAGATGGCAAGTTGTATGTTGCATGCAAGGTCTCTTCCCTCCAAATTATGGGATAAAGCAATCAATTGTGCTTCATACATACAAAATAGATCTCCTCACAAATATGTCATAAGGAAAACACCTTTAGAAGCATGGAGTGGCAGGCAACCTGAAAGTCACACATTTCCACATTTTTGGATCACGTGCATGGTCCCATATTCCTGTAGACAAGAGGAAGGATTTGGAGCCTAAAAGAAAAGAATGCATATTTGTTGGATATCCAGATGGTGTGAATGGTTATAGATTTTTAGATCTTTCTACAGAAACGCTCTTCATTGAGAGGAGTGTCTATTTTGATGAAATTCCCATGCAAGCATCTCGGGAGCAACATGCCACCACTTCTATGTTGCCTACTCTTACTAATCTCATGGATGATGCATATAATCACATTGATCTTATTTTAGATTCATCTAAATCTTAATCAGATGAACATGTGCATGCATGTGCAGACCCAGATCTAGATCTAAATCCCAATTGGGCTTCCAGTGATGATTCAATATCTCCTGTAAGAAATCAAAGAACAAGGAGCTTGGCTGATATTTATGATGTGCCTCATGCATTTTATGCTACCAATCCCATCATTATGCCAATGCATGCCTATGTGATTCAAGCATCTGATCCTCAAACTTATGCAGATCTTTGCAGGGAATCCTCATTGGGAAGCAACCATGAATGAGGAGTACAATTCTCTCATTATGAATCAAACTTGGGACTTGGTTCCACTTCCATCCAATCATAAGCTTGTAAGGTGTAAGTGGATCTACAAAACAAAGAAATCAGTAGATGGTCTAGTGAGTAGATACAAAGCAAGGCTGGTAGCCAAAGGTTTTCAACAAGTTCATGGCATTGATTATGATGATACTTTTGCTCCGGTGGCAAAAATGGACTCCATTCGATTGGCTCTTGCCATTGCAGCATCAAGAAGGTGGGAGATTCATCACATGGATGTGAAGAATGCATTTCTTCATGGTGATCTTGAGGAGGAGATCTACATGGAGCAGCCTCAAGGGTATGTTCAAAATTCCTCATTGGTATGCAAACTGAAGAAGTCACTATATGGCCTCAAGTAGGCACCTAGAGCTTGGTATGCCAAAATGGATTCTTACCTTCTGTCTCAAAATTTCATGCGATGCAAATCTGATCCAAATGTTTATATGTTGAGAACATCTGACTCTTTGTTGCTCATAGTACTCTATGTAGATGATCTGCTAATAACAGGTGATTCAGCCACAACCATTGCTGCAACCAAAGCAACTTTGCATGATAGATTTTCCATGACGGACATGGGTCTCCTCAACTTTTTTCTCAGTCTTGAAATCAGCCAGAATGAATCAGGTATCCAAGTTTCTCAATCCAAGTATGCGAGGGATCTCTTGGCTCAATTTCACATGAGTGACTATAAGCCAACACTCACACCTTTCCTATCGGGGTAAAGCTTGAGGATGGCTAGGATACACCATTGGTTGATTGCACACTCTACCATCAACTTGTGGGTAGTATTCTTTATCTCACTCACTCTCGTCTAGATCTATCATATGCAGTGGGTGTTGTTTCCAGATACATGCAGGAGCCTCATGAGCTACACTAGAAATCTATGAAGTGAATACTTCACTATGTTCAGGGAACCATCAACTATGGGATTCATTATTCAACTAGATGTACTTTGGATCTCATTGGCTATACTGATTTTGATTGGGCTGGTGATAGCATTGAGTGCAAGTCCACTTTTATTTTACGAGTTTGGGATTTAGCCTTATTTATTGGTCAATGCTAATTATTATCAATCTGCCATTTTTTTATCATCAGCAGTTCGAGAAGTATCCAAGAGGCACGACACTGGTATTCAGAAGTCCTATTTGGCACGAAAACTTCCTAATTGAGCTTTTAGATCCTTTTTCATTCATATCAGTATCATTTAATTCCTATTCATGATCAAAGTATAATGAAATTTTTGTAGGTGATCCATACTCTACATTGGACCAAACACAAATCGATATCCACATCCTTCATCAATCATGAGGATTTCTACATTTGATGGAAATCATGAATGAAGACATTTTCAAATTTTTTTTGAAGCAGTGCCACTTAAAATTGAACAAATTGCTGAGAGAAGACATCTTCAAAGTGAAGAAATTCATTTTTTCGAGGGCAAATACACACATTTCTTGTTTCATTTATCTTCTTGGGGTGAAGGACAACGCGTGACCAGGACATCCTGTTTCATTCCTTCGGCCATTTTTTTGAGGGGGTTTTTATTATTTTTCTCTCTTTTTTTTCATTCTCCTTAGTTAGAATTAAGGGGGTGATATATTGTTTCTTCCTCCTTAATCCATGTTCAATTTGGGACTATTTAATCTAACTCATAATATATTTTATTTTATTTCTGGAGTGTTTGGAATAATAAAATGTAAATATTTCAAAATTAATTTGTTGTCACTAGCTTTTAACTACTAGCAAAAATTTTGTTGCCATAAGATTTTGATTTAATAATTCATTCGTGATGCATTGTGCATAAATTAATCAATAGAAAATTATTTCGGTCATTGCTTTATAAATTTTCTCAAGTTTTTGTCTGCATGATATGATACCTTTTCCTTGTGGAATCTACCTAGATCTAAGTTGACTTTTTGTAGGTTACTATTTTAGAAATTTTACATATATGAATGACTATTTTATCATAGTAAATGCCAAAAGTGGTCAATAATGTCAATGTCTCTATAATCAAGGACCATGCTTTATTGTATTTTAAACAATCAACACCCATCAAGCATTCTTTTTTCTTCTTTGAGTCTCCATTTGCACCAACATTTCTTGTTAGGAACTAAAAACATGAAGCTTCTTTAAGGTTATGCATTATACATGATGAGGGTTGAAAATGACTTTCCCACATGGGTTTATCAGAAGATTCATGTTATGATTTAATCAAATTTCTTATGGGCTAGGTTTCTTTTCTTTTATATGAGTAATTATCTAAATAACATTTAATATAAATTTACTATAATTTTAAAAACTAAGGAGGTAAAATCAATTTAGGCTATCTATCTAGAACCTTACTTTGCATGTGTGTTTCATAGCTCCACATAAGGAGAGTTGTAGGGTAATACTCAAAAACCTAAGTGGAGTATCGTTGCAGGTTCAAACCTCTAATCTTCTTTGTCTTTTAAAATTTTATCATAACTTAATAAAAGGGTACAAAGTACTACCAAGCAATTAGCTATTAGAGAGAGAAGGTCATTTTGATCATACACATGTATGTAGTATTTAACCAAGTATTAATGACCACATTACCTTCCATTGAGGGGTAAAAACTCCATTTATCATTCTGAGATTTCAATTACTAAGTTAGTAAAGTTCACAAACTTCCCAAAAGATAAAGATGCTTATAAAGTTTCTTAGTTAAAACAAAAATTTCAAGACATAACTATAACCCCAAACCAACAATGATTTTACTTTTTCTTAAAAGCATTATCGCTTCACAAATAAATAAAGTTTAAATCAAACCAATTTAAGTGAAGTAGATTATTTTACACCATAGATAACCACTTTTCTTTCCATTAAAGACATTAATTTTATGCGGGATCATGTTCTTCATTATTATCTTCTTTTTATGTAGTATGTACCCAAATTTGACATATTATTATCTTTAGAAAAGGATTTTCAACTGGAACCTTTGTTAAATATAGAGCATTATCCTAGAATAACATCGTTAAGATCATCAATATAGTCAATTATACCAATACCATGGAGGGTTATAAACAAGAAATTTTTATGACCCGAAAGAAGAAATTACCTCTTATTTAATAGAACACTAACATGTTGTTATAATTTTTCCATTGTGCATTCGCATGAAACAAAGGAATCTCTTTTCATATCTAAATTAGTTCACTTTGCTTAAGAACAAGAAGGTAACAAAATAAGTCTCCACGCACAACATTAGTATGATTCACGAGAATTCCTAAAGAATACTCATTTGATAAAAGATTGAATATTTTTCTCAATAAGGTAATTACAAGTTTAATTCTATTCAAAAGAACAAGAAAACAATCCAAACAATCCAAAAGAGGCCTTCCAAACTCCATTACAAGCACCATTGCAAGAATTACAACACATTTGACTTTCGTATACAAGGAACCACATAAAACAACTCGATGAGACCTTCACAAATATTTCCTTTATCAACACGCACAAGCCATCTGCACAAGTATTAACTCGAGTCAGTTCACGAGAACTGAGCATGTTAATACTACCCATTGCAACAGTAAGCTAACATTTAATAATATCATGAAAGGAATGTTCTAATTCGAGAATGGATCAAAGCACAACCCACTAATCAAAATTCTTCACACGAGAAAGAAATTTATACCAGCCAACAAGGAGGAAGCCAAAAATTCAAGTACGAACGATATCTCAATAGTCACGGCAAGGCCTTATAGGTTAGAAAACAAAAGGTCAATCGTATAGGGATTTAAATCATGTAATCCTATGGATCACGTGATTGAAATCTAATACTCAATTCATCCATCTCAAAGAAAACTTGAGGAGTCAAAATGTACTAGCTACGACCATAGATGTGAAACAAAACAAAGTTATTCAACCCTTCCAGGGAGGGGGGTTTCATGGAAATATGGTTTCGTCGCCCTCTAAAAAAACAACTCTAGTTTTAGTTTTAATCAAGGAGTTTACCACTTCCTCCTTAGTTTTAAAAAGTAGTACTTGTTAACATAATCAAATCCGCTCTTCAAAAGCATACAAATGAGACAAAAGGCCATTATTCTACCAACAAACCTCATCATAATCGTCAATTTCTCTAAATAATATAAAGGAAGGGTAACTCCAAAAGTCATTAATAATTTTTACAAATTTCTAACAATATCATATATATTTGAAAATTGTTTGCCTTAAACAAAGTCACAAAATGGGACATTTAGTAACCAAGTTTGAAACATAAGATATTTGAGTTCAAAAAAAAGGGTTCGATACACGGTAGGCAATACACCATCGATACCCCAGATATATTTTCTTTCAATAATAAAAAATGGAGATACAACACATTGTCGTAAATACAGCTGACAAGGTCACATTGTCATAAGTAAAATTTACTTCCAAATCAAAACAACATATAGTTCAAGAATACTAATGGTAATGTCAACTACCATAAACATATCAAATTCAACCATGTAATTTACAAATTACCAAACTAAAAATTCCACTAGCGTTGGTGAATTGATACCCCAAATAATAAACACGCACGGTGTGGGCGGGTCAATACGCAACCACGAGGGTTTTTCCTAGTGTTATTCCACAAATCAATGCCTCCACATAAGATAAATTTGTTAGAACTCGTCTCAAACATAGATTAAATTTTAATTAATCAAGCAGTAACTTTTATTTCGATCATTGTATCAGAGCTCAAATATGGGGCTGCTCGATGAGGAGAAGGTAAATAACAAAAACCTTTTTCTCTAAAACCAAAGTGAGGAAAATGTCTTTTCCTAATGTCAATATTCATTTCTTCCGAATATTAAAAAGAACATAGACACTCATATATAGATAGGGTTATCAATTTAATAAAACCATAAAACCCTAGAAGAAGGGTTGATTTATTATCCATAAAACTATTGAGCTCAACTAATCCAGCCCTACAATAAGCCTTCATTACATACACACACAAAGTTCCAAAATGAACAATACCCAACACAATCTTATCCACATGCAAAGTGAAAACCATACACAAAAGCCCAAATATATTTATTGTAGAATATGATTTATGCAAATACCAAAAGAAATAAGCTATCAGGAGCGGAAAAGAACAGTCTATGCCCAGATTTTGTTTTAAAAAAAAAAAACAAGCAACAAAACCCAACAATATTTCTTTTCTTACAATTTGGTTTGATTTACATAATAATGCAGAAGCCCATTTTTACAAATATGAAATAGAATAAGCCATTAAAAGGGGAAAGAGAGCAATTCATGCAAAACCAATGAATTTATAAGGAGATACAAAAGCGATAACCAAGTACACTTAGGTAGTAATTAAACCACCACAAAATCCTTTTCTAGGCATCATTTTAGGAAGGAAGAACATTCATTTCAAGATACTAAAAATAAGGTAGCAAAGTATTGCAAAGTGTAGATTTAACATGCCTAAAAGAGTTCCCACCAGTTGCCCAACTGCAATTATTTCTCCACGAGATCTCTATGACAGGAAAATCCTCTACTTTCCTCTGCTAGCAAAACATCCATGCTGCAAACAGTCATGTGTGGCATGGGTGGGGGAAAAAATGTGGTTGCATTCGTTGTGGTTGGCCTTTCTCTTGCCCCATGCACTTTCCTAATGTGCACACCAAAACAACAACCCTCCAAAATACTCCCCTCTAAAGCGGTTCACACGGCCGACCTAGCACACCCTACTAATCAAAGCAGAAAAGGGAGTAAAAACGACCCACACAAATCAAGCGGCCAACACCCAAATGGCATAAGGACCACACGGAAAAGAAACAAGCATGTTTGGTAGAGGAAGAGAGTAAGCGGCAGGGCATGAGGCTCTAAACCAATCTAATGCATTCTCAGCAAGTTCAACGCCCCTTCATAACAAGGAAACTAGTCTACATAAAAACATTAGAGCAAAAATAGTCCACGTGACCACATTCTCTCAGGATTTAAGTCGGTGGGAGATAATCCAATGTGTGAGTCTTCATCAATATCATTTAATGAATGGTAGGAGGCCACCAAACACCATCCCCTCACCAGCACTTACCCAAGATCCTTTGCAGAAGGAAACAATCCAACGTCCAAATAGCAATAAATTTCACTTGATGACAGCCACGTGACCAAGCTAGGTCACTGCCTTTAGAGTGGTAAGGGGGGATGGTAAGTGGTTTGGAAAGATTAAGTTGATCATTGAAAAAATAGCACCCCCACCAAAACTTGTGCCACACACACACAACCTCCTTATGCATGCACACAACGGAAACCAAATAAGCTGGGAACCCAATACACACGCCAACCAAGCAGGTTAAGAAAAGAAACATACACACTGGCATGATGGAGAGAGCAGAAAAAGTCATATTTTCCTTTAATTAAATGATTAAAACCACATGCGAGCAGGCCTAATCATCCCAGGGAAGAAGACAAGGGGTTGATGTTCGAATGCGAACACGGGTCAATGACCATCCATTGTGCCACGACGTGGTGAGCCCCTCATTCCGCCTACGGGAGCAACCAGAATGATACAACAACACGACATAGAGATAATTAATGTTAATAATGATTACAAATGACCATGAAATATAATAATAATAATATGAAATAATGGCCGATCGGTACATAACTTAATAATATCATTATTATCATTATTTTATTTTATTTTATTATATATATATATATATATATTAAAACATACAACTAAAAATAATAATAATTATAATTCATAATAATAATGACGAGCAAATCAAGATCGACAATCCGAGAACATGATTTTCCTTTGATATGGAGATTGTAAAGGACGTTGCAGGGGTCAGTAACAGAAAACATTGACCATGACACAAGTAAGCACGACGTAGAGGGGGAAAGCTGATTATTCTCTACGACAAAGGCAAAGCCCACCAATGATCGAAAAAGCACAACGGTGTTCCATGCTTAGCAACATGGTCATCGAAGAATGAACATGTGTAATGAAGAACGGGGCATTACATTCTCCTCCCCTTAAGAAAGCATCTTCCTCGATGCAACATAACACAAAGGGAAAGAAAATGGTAAGTGTTATCTCTCGAAAGTGCACCCTATAGAGAGATGGCTGCAGTTTTCTAAGCTTGCACAAATGATCTCTCTCTTTCGTAGATACAATGGAAACACCTCAGGTCTGTGGGTATACCTATTTCGAGGTGAGTCTCCAGTATCAAGGCCGAGTTCCTTATTTGTGTATCCTAAACTACTTTCTGGAGTTTGAGAGTAAAAGATGACTATAAAAATGATTAAAATTAAGGTGATACACCAAATTTGTATGAGGGATTTAACTGAAGTATATGCACAACTGATCTGTGAAGGATTCTTGATGCACGAACCAATAGTTTTTCTACAAAATATCTAAGGGAAAAACACTTGATTGTACTGAGGGAGGATCACAACAATACTAATAAGTTAACATGCACATTAAAATTAAGTAGAAAAGACTTAATTTTGCAGCAGGGTAAGGTGGTTGATCAGGGAATTTGCATTCACAAGATTGATATAACATACACAAGACTACAAAATAACTTGGAAAGGCAGAAAATACTTCACACTCAGAGGGAAAAACTGGCAAAATTTGCTTCAGTACTCATATATCCAAAAGTCCTCCAGCTAGAATCCCCTGTTCTTTGCAAAGGCACACAATATATAGCAAAATAAATTTTCCCACCTTTCCTAAAAATAGACTAATGTTGTACTCACCCATGCATCCTAATTTTATCCTTTATTTAATAATAAATAAAAGGATAAAATAATACAAACTAGTGCAAGAGGCATTAATAGCCTTTGATTACACCTCAGTCAACTGAAGTTGACTGTTCTATTTTTAATAAGCTTAGGTGAATAATTTTGCTAAAAATAAAATTGCTTTGCAAGTGAAGTCTCTCTCCATGACATGCGACTCTGTCTCTTCTCTATTTTTCTTCTTCTGAAGCATGCAAAAATACAACTCTCTGCCTGTGAGTAAAATAACTACAACACTTAGCAATATTTGCAAAAATAATTACTCATGTGGGGACCACCTACTATGTGCACATGTTCTGATATTTACATCTTTTCCTGAGTGGTCACATGAGTGACACTTTGCAACTCCACTCCAACCTCCTTGTGGGGACCACCTTTAACTCGCTTGGTTTGGCCACCTTGGTGGACTTTAGCATATTGTTGTGTATAGATGCACATAGGTTCACTTTGTAAATATGCTATAATACATGGTTTTTCCACTTTGTAGTTGTCGGCTTTGGCATAAAAGGTTGGAAACACCTTTTACTTGATCATTACATAGAAGATTTGGTCGGCCTTTTTTTTTTGCATATTGTTAACTCGGACTATGGTTTGACATTTGAAAGTAATGATTTCATTTTTAAAACATGGGTTGGCCCCTTTTGAATGGTGACTCACCCCTCCATGCATTTGTCGGTGGAGATCTAACTCAGGTTGAGTTTGCTTTGATATCCGGTGATGATCTTGGGTCGTTGATTTATGTACCTTTTGTATTCGAGACCATTGATCCTTGACTGTGATTAAGGTTTTGATCCGGAAATTAATGTGGTTGGTGTTGTTAACTAGGGTTAGTTGCTTTGGTACTATTGATTGATCATCGCCATTTGATCTTCGTACTTGGATGAAGGTTGGTCGTTGATCTCTGATCACGGTTAGGGTTTGTTAACTCCACTCCCGAGCTAGCTGTAGAAGTAAAACTTGAACATGTTGATCACTTCATTTCACTTTTTTTGGTCTCTGCGGGTGAAGCCCTGAAAAATTTCTCTCAACGCCATTATTCTGTTTTGATTCAATCTCGCTTTCACTGTAATTTGGAGCTACTTCTCTGCAGAACTCTTTGTCATATCGGGTTCATGGTCGGCACTTTCTGGTTCTTTGAGCTTTATCTGGTTTATGTTTTCTATGTGGCCATGAGAGCTCAACATTGATATTTCTCTGTCGTTTTGATCTATTGCGGTTTTCTAAGCAATTTTTAAAGGGATTCCGCCATTGTTGGAGTTTTATGAGCTCGGCCACTGTGTTATTTTTTGGCATTGCATGATTGCGAGGGTTTTGATATGGATTTCTTCTAAAACCTGACTACCATGGAGTCCTATATTCCACATGGCCCCATTTTCCTTCATGAAGCTCGGCCTTTTTTGAGTTCCCCGTGGTTGTTCTCGAGACTTGATTTTCTCCTTTTCGAGCTTTTCTTTAAAGTGGCCACCATGGCTGATCACTTTGAGCTCTATTGATCGGGCTCTATCTGATGCAAGGATGGTAAGTATTTGACCTCTGAGCATGATAGTTGTCTTGTCATTTGTTACTTTGACCTCGAAACACTGATAATTCACTATTTCTTTGCATATTTCGTGTCTTCGTGGTTCCTTGATGATTTCGAGTTGAAACCCATGTTGGGTTGCTCTTTTCTACTGAACTTGATGACCATTCAAGGGTTGCTCAGATTTGATTTAAGTAGTAAGTACTTATTTCCTTATTATGATTTTTCCCTTCATACCCATTGATGGGTCTGCGATAAAACTTTTACTCTGCGTGTTTCCTTGATACATTCCTTGGAGGCTATTTTGAATATCTGTATCTATTTTTTTCATAGCTCTTTAAGTTGTATTAATATGAAATGTTATTCCAAAACTACCTTCATTAAAAAATACTTTGTTTCTAGGCTGAGAGTTGCTTTTTTTATTACAGTCTTGAGTTATACTCATCTCCTTTACTCTAAGCTTGAAATGATATACCCGATATAAATAGATAGTTACACTTTAGATCTAGGTTATTATGACTTTTTTAGCTCGAATTTGTTCTAATGATGAAATTTTCTTTTACTTATCATTCGGAAATGGAACAGTGGCTTCACTTTGATAGTTTCTTTTACTTATTACATTGTTTGTGCTTTGTGAATCCTCTAAACTCAAAAACTAGTTCTGCCATCTTCTTGGGACTGCAATATATAGTTATTTTGAAGAAAAGAAAGTGTTACCTTGCTTGAAACTATATTTGTATTGTTTGACTCTTCCGCAACTCTTTGACTTGGATATGAGAGCCATTTGTATGGGTATTTACTTTGTATTCTGAAGATGATGATCTGATGAACAATTTAACCTTTCTACTCCAAATTTGATCTTTTCTTGGAGTAGGTAATGATGTTCTACATGCTTGCCTTATTGTTCTTGATAGTATGAAATATTGTTTACTTGTTTACAAAACAAACTCTAAATTTGATGATTTCCTTAATGAAAGTCTGAACCTGCATTCTTTGTATTCCTTTATTTCAAATTCTGAGATGGTCCTTTGTAATATTGTAAGTGGCTTTCTGGAAATTGTAAACAATTCTTCACCTGTTGTAACACCATTTTCAGGCATAAGCCTTGATTTAGATGCTTTGTTGAAATATTGCAACTTGTTTCTTTTACTTAGATGTTTTTATTTCCTTGATAGTAGTATTTCTTGGCATGTGGAAAATTTTAAAAGTTGATTTTAAATGGCGAAGCCTTGGCAAAATTTTCCCAAAATATTTTCTTTAATGTATTTCCAAAAATAATAGTTGTATTTTCTGATCTAGAATATAGAAAGTAACACTTTTCATGCTGAATTGATATAGCAATTAAGAACCGAAAACATGATAGTTGTTTCTCTTGATCATGTAATGCTTTTTTTTTCTTTATGTATCACTTATTTGATTTGTATAGTTCTTTTAAAGTTTAGTAATTGAAACGACATGATGAAAAGTTGTAAATGTCCATTTTACATGGCAAATCCCTGTCAAAATTTTCCCAGAATCTTCTCTCTCATCATGTTTCAGCTATAATCCCTTTTTTACTTTTAGCTTCAGCTTCTTGAAATCTGATTCTCCCTCTTATTTGCAAACTAAAAATGTACTTCTATCTTCCATTCTTTCTTCTGAGCTCTAACCTCTTCCATTTTTAGAATGTTTGCTAAACTTTGAGTTTCACTCTTCCTTCTTCTTAGCATGTACTTATGACTTATCTATTTCTCTCTTTGGTTGCATACTTGCACACTTGTACCTACACACTTAGGAAATATTTAGGCTTTTTAGGCCTCTTTATGTCCATGTTTTCTTCTTTCTTTTACTTTCTTCTTTTTGAGTGAAAAAAAAGCATGCATGCAATTTTTCCTTCAAGTAGAATACATCTCCTGCTTAGGGGAAGATTCATATGCATGAAGTAGGATAGTGTAGGAATATGGATTAACCCTGAGCTCTTTATTGATGATTTCCTTGTTTTTTCTTTTCAGGTACCATGCCTTGAGGATGAAAGGAGCTGGCAAGGAGATGCTCTGCACAACGAAGAATATACAAGGCAATGATGGGTTCACTCATACTCCTTTTCTTTCTCTTTCATGCATGTGTATCTTTCTTTTCAATAGTTGTACTTTACTTTTCAGTTACATCCCACGGCTTGTGTGGGAAACATTTGACTCTCCTTGTGAATAAAGCATTGAATTATGTAAATGAGTTGTATATCTCTTTCTGCATTTCTACTTTCTGTATGGATTGTATAATGAACTAAACAACTCAGTAACATAATTGAATGTCTTAATCATGAAGGAAAGAACATTGAATAGAACTTGTAACATTCAGTAATGAACTCTAATTTTTATGTGATCTACACTTATGTTTTTGTTCCAAAACTTTACACTTCACCTACTCTGCAATTGGATGTCCTCATCAAGACAACATAACTATCCTTGGGGCTTGTGTTCTTTTCCTGAGGGTAGTCATGAAATTGCAGACTATGTGTTGTTACATTTTGTAACAACACACATAGTTGCAAATTTCATGTAATCTTTTAAATAAATCAGCAGTAACGACATAATCTAATATAATCTCCCATAGCTTAGGTATACTTCACCAATGCTATCCATCATAACAAAGTTTTGAGTTGCCCATTTTTGCACAAGTGTAAAAATTGTCAATAGTAAGCAACAAGGAACAGATGAGGATGAAGGTACAATTTATGGTTAAGATTTCATACTTTAAAGCACGGCCATGGGGTGGCCTTGGGAACATTTGGCAGAAATTTTAACTTTCAAGGTTCTGTGAAGATTGGAAATTCCCTCTTATTCATTATTTCATTAGTCTCTTTCCATTAACATTATTCCTAATTCCAGTTTCTTTTAGAAAAAATTCATTGTTGTAGAGTCTTGGTTTATTCCTTATTGTGGGTGCCCAACATGAACTGCTATCACAACACCCTACTAGGGTCATACAAAAAAATACAATTTCACAAGCATACTACTACAAAATTTCATAATGGTACCACACCACAAGAGATTAATCAAATTATGGAAGGGAATAGGCACAGTCCACATAACATGGTACTTTTCACACATCTATGACTGACGTATAATACTTGAACAAAAGTGTACCACAACGCCTAGACATTTCCTCAACTCCACAGTGAAGACTTTACATAGCTCAGAAAAAAAATAGCTACAGGTACATAGTGTCAACAAGGAAACCAAAGCCATATCCACAACATCACACAACATATCTAACTAACATGAGTAACACATATATCATAATACCACAACCAAAACATCATAAAAAATCTGCATACCTCCTGAAGCATCAGTCACACACACACAAACACAAATCTCTTATGCCTCCCTCAAGTCTCGTATGCCTCCCTCAAGTCTCTTATGCCTCCCTCAAGGAGGTCAGTTTCCCTATGGCCCTAGGCACATAAAGTTTGGACACCCCTAACCCAAGTGACATAATAACTTGTGGTTCAACAACCCGCTAGTTATCTCAAATCCTTTGGGAGTACCCCATACATCGAAGTGGGTCCATAGGTCCAACCATTTCGTGGTGCTTCCCATGACTCTATCCACACATCACAACAATAGAACCAACATAGCAATCTGATCCAAATGGCAAGTGGCAAAGTACAAGCCTTGGGCAAGGTGGTAAAATCTTAAAATTGAAAAGAAGATCCAAAACCAAGCGAAAAAAATGTCCAAATAGCCATAGTTAGTGTCAAAATCCACATGTTAGTGCCACAAACCAAGGAAATGCCCAAAATTTAAAACATGGCAATCAAGAAAACCATTGGTCCTTGCAAAATAAAGTAAAAAGTTCAATTTATGAATATAAATACACATATAATAATATCACATTACGATAACTATGTGGCCTTATCTGGCCACCAAGGGGGTACTCAACGAGTTGTTGGCACTCAGAACATCGAGCCTCATCTCGTAAAAGAAAATAATAACATAACAATAGTACAACTGTCATCTTCTCTATTTGAATCATCCCACCACCACTTCGATAAGGCTAAACACAGTCATAGCTATACTTAGGTTGTGTCCATACAACAACCACAAGGAGAAAGAGAAGGGGACATGGGTCTTCATCTACTGAGCCTAAGGTCAGCCTGAGTTACTGGCCCATGATACACATCCCCTCACTCCAAACATACACTCTTACCAATTTCCCTCAGGGTCGGTTAGCGTAAGGTTCACAACATAACATGCAACTACATCACTAACACAATGGTGGTTCACACATTAATCATAGCACCTTCGCAAGGTATATATATAGGGTATATCACATACATTACATTCATAGTTACAAAATACCACATCACCACATGTTGCACCCAAAGTGCAATCACCATACAATAGGGATCATATACTCACCATATCTCCCAAATTCAATGATGTTATCCATTACATATCACATGAATTTACAATTATGACGAGCACCATTATGACATCTATCAACTTCCACATAGCATGGAAATACACAAATTTCTACACAAATGGTGATGACATCCTTAAGGAAGCTAGTTCACTACAACCAATCTGGTTACACAACATATCAGCACACCCACACATCACAAATGTCAAAAGGGTCTAACACTTTGAAATCAATAATCACATTTCTTTCACACACAACAAAATAGTGTTTCACACTCAAATTCACATAGAATTCCTGACAAGGAGAGAATACTCTCATCTTCAACACATCAACATCCCATCAGTTATGCACTAAGTGACATACACAACATGTGTGCTACCAATATAAAAATTACGACATAGTTCACATCACGCTTAAATCACATTACTCTTCCAATATCAACCACCATCATGCAACACCATCACCAACATGCAACACCATCATGTAATATCATCACAACTCCAAATTGGCGAGAGGTTCGAGAGTATGAACCTCCACTCTGATACCAAGTGTAACACCCACTATTTCAGACACACAAGACAACATAGAAAAATACAGGATAATTATTTTTGACTTGTTGAAACATAGCACGACACAACAGGTGGTCACAATGGCTACAACTAGCTCCTTGAACAACTTGACACAACGATGACCACAAGGGAAGCAAGGAAACACTCAACACCCATCAAGGATAGTTCACTTTTCTCTTAGACAAGACACCACAAAAAAGACCAACCCGTAATACCTAGTTACAGTTTAGGACACTCCATGGAAAAATCCTTTAAGGTTATGCATTCACTAAAACAGTCTTTCAAGACCTGACTTTGCGGTCTAGAAGATTCATGTTATGATTCATACAATTCTTCTTATAGGATAGGTTTCTTTTCTTTTATACTATTGAGTAACTATCTTAAGATCATCTCTAATATGACATTTACTCGTTTAATTCATTTACAAAACAAGGAGGTAATCAATTCCACAAGGCTATCTATCCGAACCCACACTACTGAAACTTGTTTCATACCTCCATTGCATAAGGAGGCAAGCGTAAGCTCAAAAGAAGTGGAGTATCGTTTAGGTTCAGAACCCTAATCTTCTTTGTTCAAGGATTAAAATTTTATCATAACTTAAGAAAAGGGTTACAAAGTACTATGGAAATGGTTAGAGAGAGGAGGTCAATTTATTTCATCATCATGATCTCTGTAGTTATTAACCAGTCTTTTAATGAGACTTAAGGGTCCAACTGAATTTGGGTAAAAACTTCATTTAGCATTCTCTTGATTAAGTTCACTAAAGGATGCACAAGGGGTTCCCAAAATGGAAGTATTAGACTTAAAGTGTTCTTGTTCAAACTCCCCTACTAACTAAGACATAACTATAACCCCAAAACCAACAATGATTTTACTTTTTCTTAGAATACTTATCATTTCACAACCAAGACAATAAAGTTTAATTCATAGCTTAAGGTTAGCGAGGGTAGATTATTTTACACTTTGGTAGATAACCACTTTCTTTCCAATTAAAGACTCTTAATTTTATCAACCAAGAACAACTTCATTATTATCTTCTTTATTTATTCATCTATGTATTCATCTTATTTTATTTCGATTATCTTTAGAAAAAGGATTTTCAACCCACAAAAATATACCTAGAATAACATTGATACCAATACCATGGAGGGTTACTAAACAAGAAATTTTTATGACCCAAAAGAAGAAATTACCATTATTTAACGAGAACACAACACACGATTATAACATTTCCATTCAACATGGCACATGAACCAAAGGAGTCAAGAACAAGAAGGTAACAAAATAGGCCAAGCCATGCTACAACATTTTCATGACTGTAATTGATATTACCAAAATAATACTCATAACAAGGTCAAGATTGAATATTATTTCTCACAAAGGTAATTACAAGTTTAGCTACAAACGAAAAAGACAACTTTATTTCACAATTACCAAACAATCCAAGGCAAGAGGCCTTCCAAACTCCATTACAATCACCATTGCAATAATTACAACACATTTGACTTCATACAAGGAACCACATAAAACAACTCGATGAGACCTTCACAAATCTTTCCTTTATCAACATGCAAAGTGTAAGTGCACAAGTATTAAACGGAAATAAGTGGAAATTTCACATTGAGGGGAACATGATCATGTTCCATTTCCATTATGTCAGCTTTTTCTATGTATGAACAATATCATGATTTCGAATTTTCTATGTTATTCCTATGAGAAGATATTTGAAGGGCTGATAATAGTACTTGGCACATCATGATGTGGTCTTTGAAAACCTTCTTTTGTGGTTTGTGGTAAACCAATAGCAAAACCAAATTCTTGGTTGTTGGTAATCCATTTGCAAAACCATCACTTTGTGGTTTGTGGTAAACCAATTGCAAAACCGAGAATGGTGGTTTTGCAATTGGTTTACCACAAACCACAAAGTGATGGTTTTGCAAATGGATTACCAACAACCAAGAATGGTGGTTTTGCTTATTTTACCACAAACCACAAACGAAGGTTTTCAAGTGGTTTACCTACAACCACATCATGATGTGCCAAGTCTATTATCAGCCCTCATCAATATCTCATCAGGAATAACATAGGAAATTCTACATCAAATCATTAACTCATATACATAGAAAAAGCTACACAATGGAAATGGAACATTGATCATGTTCCCCTCAATGTGAAATTTCCAAATCTTATAAAAAGCAAAAATACAGGGGTGAAGCAAACACACAACTTTACAAAACAAATGCCACCAAATCATCTGTGCGGCCCCATCATTGGCGACTAACGAGAGGTCATTGAATGACCTCCAACCTCCGTTGCCTCCTGCCTCCGGTATATGGATGCTTAACTCATCTGAATCTGAACATGAGACTACATGGTTTCCACATTGTATTTAATTTTGTCTCCCTCCCGCAATGTGAACCACAAAATTTATTAGGACGTCGGTCACCGCCGAAAATGCATCCACAAGATGTTTTTTTATATTTTTATTTTTACAAATATTTGACTTCGACTCTTTACAAAATGACTTAACAACTTTTAACTCTTTTTGACGATAGATACTACTTTGACACTTTGGACTAAAATTTTAACAACCTTTGACCACAATGATGATATGTATAAACAACTCTTTTGACGTGGACAATGATATTTGTCACTAATGTGTTGACAATTACAAACATTGACGACTCTAATTGACTTGAAACAAAAGACAATATTGACGTTAAACTATTTTTTCAAATAGTGACTATTGAATGACCAATTTTATAAAATATCCCAAATTCTAATTTTGAGATCTTTAAACATTGAGCTTATAGCATTCAATCAAATGCATGGCATTAAACCAACACTATAAAGACTTGAACTATAATAATAAATAAATTTAAAAAGAATAGAGACTAAAATACTAATGGACAAAGACCATACAATTTATCTAAAGAAGACTTGCCTTTATCGACCCCCTAGTGACACAATTGTATGGAGACTTTACTTTCAATGTCTTAACAGACCACTATAAAATTACAACATAACGACTAAACAATCTATCAACTCTGAAGACCAATATCAATATGAAATCAAAAGCAGAATACCAATGTTATCTGACCATTCTTTTGCATACGCGTGTATGGCAAGAAGAGTGAGACTTTGCCACCTGCATCAGAAAAACTTCATTATAGCAAAAACAATACCAAAGAATAAATCTTGGGCATTTTAACACGTCACAGTTGATTCTAAACTTGTGTAATGACGTTGCCTTCAGATATATAGATCTTGCGCACAGGATGCACTATGAAAAAATAATTGATTCCAAATGATGGAGAAAAATACTGCTCGAAATGGAAGTTGATATATAATATATCTCTCATCGAAAGATCCAACTAATAGTTTGAGCCGCCAGTTTTGACTTTGATAAGAGGGATGTGGCTAGTGATCCTCCCACCAATCAGTAGACACTTAAAATTGGTTACTCAATTTAGTGTCCTCGCATCCGCTTCTAGGTAACACAAGGGCACGTTTACGTCACTAACTATCCCCTTGGGAATTATTCAATTTGTGATTTAATCACTTTCTCAAATTTAATTCACCCCATCATATCTTTACCATGAGTGATTAAATATTAAATATTTAATTACACTTCTTCCTATGCATCTTAACTACTTATCTACCCCAAATTTATTCTATCTATGTATCACGCCCATTTTCCCTCTCCCCAAGCCCCGTATCCGGGTAAGTCTTATCTTTCTCGAAATCGCGCTTTTGGCCATCTCGGGAGTCTATTCCGCGATCGGCGCCGACCCATATGGTCGGCGCCGATTTTATCGGAGCGGCGCCGATTATAAAACCAAGCCCAGAACTCAGTTCTAAGGACCGAAAAAATGACCACGAACGAGCGAAAAGTGAACAGACGGAAAAACGAAGCACTTGCGCGCGAACAGAGAGCGAGAGATACACAGGTTGTGAGAAAGAGAGATCTTTTTAGCATCAATTGTATCAAGTAAGGGCAGATCCTGTCCGAATCAATCCCCATAAAGTTTCTGAGAGGAGCAAGTTATTCCGCCCGCATCACATCAATATCTATCATCTCCATGACTCTGTTCCCACATCTCGCCAACTTCGCACATCCAATGCAGACCTCATTCGTCTTCCAATTTCCGAATCTTATCGCACCCCCGATTAACCAATTCTGGCCAGCGCCGATCTCATCGGTCGACGCTAATTAGTCTCAATCGACGCCGATCACATCGGTCACGCCGATTCTACCATCGAACGCCGATTTCCCGCAAAAGACAGGTAAAGGACACACAGGTAACCGAGATCCAACATTACTTCATAGTTTCTTATTGTCACTGCTATTTACATTCGGTTTTTTTACAAATCAAATCTAGTCTTTACTTACATCATCTTTATCATGTATGCTTCTTTTCTTAATTGAAAACGTGGATCACATCCGCCGAAAGCTTATCGCTTCCTGGACCCGCTTCTCGGGTAGTCCACCTAAATATCTTTTAACGTGGTCTTTTTCTCAAAAGCATCGGTCTTGCAGGTTACGTGGATCTATTGTGCGAATTGCTCGTGTGCGCCCGTCTTATCTACATCGGCTTCCTCATCCGTCACATCTTCGGATCTTGCTATCAAGTGTATCAATTTTATTGGAGTTTTCGGGGTTTTTGTGTTTAGTTTGGTGCATTAACTTGGACAAAGGTAACAAGCACGAAATCCTTGATCTACACCAATCACGAATGAAGCCGAGCGCTTAGATGAGCATTGACACTTTAATTTGTCTTTCCTATATAAACTGTACTGTCAATAATCCTTAGCTCAATATAGATGCGCACGCAGAGACTAAAAAATTGAAAGGATTACCATCACTTTAACACAGAAGCATACAAATTCTTGAAGGGACTCTCATTTTATCCCGCTCTTAAGTGCAAAGCAACGGATTTACATTGAAAACTAACACACAATAATAATTCTCTTTCATTAATCAATTGATTCGGATTACACATATATAGGAATATGCATTCCTAAAAACAAGGAGGTTGTTCAACAACACTCCCACAAATCTCTCTCTCAACACCTATATACATGATATTGTTATAACTCACAACAATATCACAACTATCAAATAATACAAAAAAATATGTGAATAATTACTCACGTAATTATTCTCTTTACAATATCAATAATAATGGAGCACTAATAAATTATATTTCCTAACAAAAGCCACCTCTGCACAAGTATTAACTCGAGTCCATTCAAAGCATGTTAATACTACCCATTGCAACAAAAGCTAACATTTAACAATATCATGAAAGGAATGTTCTAATTCGAGAATGGATCAAAGCAAAACCCTCTAATCAAAATTCTTCACATGAGAAAGAGATTTATACCAGCCAACAAGGAGGCACAAACTACAAAAATAGAAGCCAAAAAATTCAAGTACAAATGATATCTCAATAGTCACGGTAAGGCCTTAGAGGTTAGAAAACACAAGGTCAATCGTATTGGGATTTCAATCAAGTAATCCTATGAATAACGTGATTGAGATCTAATACTTAATTCATCCATCTCAAATAAAACTTGAGGAGTCAAAATGTACTAGCTACGACCATAGATGCGAAACAAAACAAAGTTATTCAACCCTTCCAGGAGGGGGGGTTTCATAGCAATATGGTTTCGTCGCCCTCTAAAAAAAAACAACTATAGTTTCAGTTTTAATCAAGGATTTTACCACTTCCTCCTTACATGATATCTTAAAAGTAGTACTTGTTAACATAATCAAATCCGCTCTTCAAAAGCATACAAATGAGACACAAAAGGCCATTATTCTAAAAAAAACCTTATCATAATCGTCAATTTCTCTAAATAATATAAAGGAAGGGTAACTCCAAAATTCATTAATAATTTTTACAAATTTCTGACAATATCATATATATTTGAAAAATGGTTTCCTTAACGAAGTCACAAAATGGGACATTTAGTAATCAAGTCTGAAACATAAGATATTCGAGTTCGAAAAGAAGGGTTTGATACATGGTAGGAAATACACCATTGATACCCCAGATATATTTTTCCTTCAATAATAAAAAAATGGAGATACAACACATTGTCGTAAAGATAGACAAGGTTGCATTGTCACAAGTAACATTTACTTCCAAATCAAAATAACATATAGTTCAAGAATACTAACGGTAATGTCAACTACCATAAACATATCAAAGTCAACCATGTAATTTACAAATTACCAAACTGACAGATTCCACTAGCGTTGGTGAATTGATACCCCAAATAATATACATAGTGTGCGGGTCAATACGCAACCCTGAGGGTTTTTCCTAGTTTTATTCCACAAATCAGTGCCTCCACATAAGAGAAATTTGCTAGAACTCATCTCAAACATAGATTAAATTTTAATTAATCAAGCAGTAACTTTTATTTCAAACATTGTATCAGGAGCTCGAATACGGGGCTGCTCGATGAGGAGAAGGTAAATAACAAAAACCTTTTTCTCTAAAACCAAAGCAAGGAAAATGTCTTTTCCTAATGTCAATATCCAGTTCTTCTGAATATTAAAAAGAACATAGACACTCATATATAGATAGGGTTATCAATTTAATAAAACCATAAAACCTAGAAGAAGGGTTTATTTATTATCCATAAAATTGCTAAGCTCAACTAATCCAGCCCTACAATAAGCCTTCATTACATACACACGCATAGTTACAGAAATGAACAATACCCAACACAATCTTACCCACATGCAGAGTTCAATCCAGCCACAAAAGCCCAAATATATTTATTGTAGAATATGATTTATGCAAATACCAAAAGAAATAAGCTATCAGGAGAGGAAGAGAACAATTTATACCCATTTTGTTTTAAAAAAAACCAAGCAACAAAACCCAACAATATTTCTTTTCTTACAATTTGGTTCGATTTACATAATAATGCATAAGCCCATTTTTACAAATATGAAATAGAATAAGCCATTAAAAGGGGAAAGAGAGTAATTCATGCAAAACCAATGAATTTATAAGTAGATACAAAAGGGATAACCAACACACTTAGGAAGTAATTAAACCACGACGAAATGTTTTTCTAGGCAACATTTCAGGAAGGAAGAGCATTCATTTCAAGATACTAAAAATAAGGTAGCAAAGTATTGCAAAGTATAGATTTAACATGCCTGAAAAGAGTTCCCACCACCACCCAACCTACCATTATTTCTCCACAAGCTTGCTATGACAGGAAAATCCTCTCCTTTCCTCTGCTAGCAAAACATCCATGCTCCAAACAGTCACGCTTGGCATAGGCAGGGGAAAAATGTAGTTTCATTCATGGTGGTTGGCCTTTCTCTTACCCCACACACTTTCCTAAATGTGCACACCAAAACAGCAACCCTCCAAAATACTCCCCCAAAGCAGTTCACACGGCCTGACATGGCACACCCTACCAATCGAGCGTAAAAAGGGAGTAAAATGACCCACACAAATCAAGTGGCCAACACCCAAATGGCATAAGGAACACACGGAAAAGAAACAAGCACATTTGGCAGAGGAAGAGAGTAAGAGGCAGGGCAAGAGGCTCTAAGCCAATCTAACACATTCTCAGAAGTTCAATTCCCCTTCATAACAAGGAAACTAGTCTGTAAAAAAATTAGAGCAAAAACAATCCACGTGACCACATTCTCTCAGGCTTTAAGTCGGTGGGAGATAATCCAATGCATGAGTCTTCATCAATATCATTTAATGAATGGCAGGAGGCCACCAAACACCATCCCATTGCCAACACTTACCCAAGATCCTTTGCAAAGGAAACAATCCAACGTCCAAACAACAATAAATTTCACTTGATGACAACCACGTGACCAAGCCAGGTCACTGCTAGAGTGGTAAGAGGGGGTGGTAGGTGGTAGTTGGAAAGATTAAGTTGATCATTGAAAAACAAATAGCATCCCCTCCAAAACTTGTGCCACACACACACAACCTCCCTATGCATGCACATGACCAAAACCAAAGAAGACGAGAACCCAACACCCACGCCAACCAAGCAGGTTAAGAAAAAATACACACTGGCATGATGGAGAGAGTAGAAAAAGTCATATTTTCCTTTAATTAAATGATTAAAACCACACATGTGAGCAGGCCTAATCATCCCAGGGAAGAATACAAGGGGTTGACATTTGAATGCGAACACGGGTCAACAACCGTCCATGGTGCCACGACGTGGTGAGCCCCTCGTTCTGCCTACAAGAGCAACTAGAACGATACAACTGATACGATACAAAGATAATTAATGTTAATAACGATTACAAATGACCATGAAATATAATAATAATATGAAATAATGGACGATCGGTACATAACTTAATAATATCATTATTATCATTATTTTATTTTATTATATATATATATATATATATTTGAAACTTACACTAAAAATAATAATTATTATAATTCATAATAATAATGACAGAAGTGAAGATTGACAATTGAGACACATTTTCATTTAATAGGGAGATCATAAAGGATGTTATAGGGGTTAGTAACAAAAATATTGACCATGACACAAGCAAGTACGACATAGAGGGGGAAAGCTGATTATTCTCTGTGACAAAGGCGAAGCCCACCAATGATCGACGGAAGCACAACGGCGTTGCACGCTTAGCAACATGGTCGCCAAAGAATGAATAGGTGTAACGATAAGCAAGGTGTTACAAGTATGAGGGATAAATATCAGACGTCAAAAAAAGAGTCAGGTTTTATACCTGAAGAATGTGCTCTTTTCCATAAAGTTTCCGGTGGATCAGCACATGCGAGCATCTACTTCAGATGAAAGACCTCCAAGACCAGTTATCTTCCATAAAAAAAAGTGGACAACGATGATATGGTCACTCTGGTTCTAAAAACTTACCTTATTTGTATGAGTCATTTGTGGAGGCACTCCATTTAATGGCTAAAAGTAAAACTCTCACGTTTGACAAGGTGAGTTCCTACCTATTGAAAAAGAATAGAGACAAATTCAGGAAGAATCTAGTATGACCAATTAGAGAGTGCTCTTGTCACGTAGTCAAAAGGAAAGTGGAGACGTCATCCGTGAGTCCTCTACTCGGTATTTAGTCACATGTTATTAATGTCACAAGTTTGGGCACCTTAAGATGGATTTTCGGAAGCGAAAGTATGATCTTTCGCAACATAACAAAAATTCATGTGATGAGGAACATGAGGCAACAGTAGCAGAAGAGAAGGATTTGGATGACAGGCATGCTCTTTATTGTCTTACGACATCATGCTCACATGACAGTGGTACTAGTTACTAGATCATTGACTCCAGTGCATCCGCATCCGCACACTTTTCATGTCGCAAGGATGGGTATGTTTCATTTATTACAAAGATATGTTCTGAATCAGTAATACTAGTTGATGGAGAATCACTAGCAGTAGAAGGGATAAGAGATATATTCATTATATTTAATAATTCTCATAAATTATTGGTATGGAATGTTAGATATGTACCTTCTTTACAAAATAATATTCTCTCTATTCATTAACTAACTGAAAATCCCAATATTTCTGTGGATTTTTGTGGGAAGAAGTGTGTTGTTTCTTATATGAAACAAAGACAGATGATTTCCCTTGGTATTGGGCAAGGTGGCCAATATCGACTTGTTGATCCTACTATGGTCAACATCAATGCAAATGTCAAGGATGGCTCCAAAATACAGGATATACGGGAGTCTGACATGCCTTGGGAGAATGGGTTTCCACATTCTAAAGAACAATTGGTTGTGGATGGATAATCCATTACTCTAGATGCAATGATGATGCATGGTGAGATGGCATGCCAAGCCACTCACTCAAAGGTACTTGCTCGAAGGATAACAAGCATGAACATTTTTCTCATTGTGTTGTGAAATATCTTTCCCAACAGAGGGGGATAAATGAGCAAATAGATGAGATGGAGGAGTTGGTTCTCACTCCTACTAGTGCGAGAAAGTTATTTCTCCCAATTCCGAGATGGGGATGTTTGTTTCTCCTACTATTTTTGAGTTGGTTCTAACTCCTACTACACAGATGGTCACATTTCTTTTCTTGAAAAGGTTAGATGAGCACTACATGGTGTTGTAAGGACACGTTCAAGGTGAATTCGATTACACAGATAACTGAGTCTTTCTATATAGAATCCTCCATGCCACACAAGCCTAGAATAGATTTTCAATCCACCTCTCCTAGTTTCGATTCCAGACTCTAGAGAGATGGGTGACACTCTCAACTATTGATGATTCATCATTGGTTAATGAATCATGTAATAGAGAATCAGTGGACTACTTGCCATAACCTTTGTTCACACAACCAAATTTTTCTTTTGCGGTTCTTCTCCATTCGACAACCACAACACAACAATGGATTGCTGATTTTGAAGTACAACCTATGACACAGTCTCTAGATCTAATGACTAAACATATGGCCTTTACGACATTTGTAAAATTTTGGGACAAACTTGGTATTGTTTCAAGTTTAGGAATTAAGATGAGGTATTAAAATAGAGAGCATTATATAGCATATAATGTGGTTATGTAGTTGTCATTCGGTTGGTAATTGTTTAACCAATATGTAACCACCTCTTCCTATATAATAAACATTGTCACACTTGTTTGAGTGTGCATTCAGTCTTCTCTAAATTCTTTCTTCTCTTTGCATATGATGGCACAAACTACAAAAATAGAGGTGCATAGATGCCCTTGCCTTAGCATTACATGGTGTACCTTTTATATGATGGGTTAGCTAGAAAGGAGCAACAACAAGCAACAACCAGCTTGAAACCATATTATTGCATGGATGAAGTAGCACAATCTATAAGTCTATAAGATCATGTGCAAATTACTGAATTAGAGTTGAATACCCTGTTCAAGGTTATATAGAAGGGTGTATAAATAATTTCTACACCAATAACACAATATAGAAACTCATAAATGCATTATAATCATATAAAATTTGGCCTACATAGATGGCATTTGTAGTATTTTACATCAATGGCAATGCCCTTGGTTAGACACTTGAGCCCTCGGATGAGATTTCTGGGTTCCTCTTGTTAACAACATAGTTAGCAGGTCTGGATGAATCTTGATGAGGTAGATTCTAGACTTTTTATTCTGGCCAAACCAGTTGGGTTCAGAATTTTCAGTCCCACCGAATCAGTTTTTTATGGTATGAACCAAATATCTTTTTGTTAATTTTGAAAATATAATTGTTTACATATAATAAATTAAAATTAAAAGTTAAAAGGGTTCGTCCCTGGGGTGAAGCAGTGACACGCAGCCCCCATCACAGTGTGGTCCACCATTTAGACCCCATGAGTATCTCCTCGCACTCTAACTAAGGGAAAAATAGAGTGAGCAAAAGATACAAAGGTCAAGCAAAGGTGATGAAAAAGGAAAGAAGTTCAAATGTAATGTAAATGTTTGTTCATAGCTCCCAAAAGAAAAGGATTTTTTAAAATAAAAATATTAATCTAGATAAAATAAGCACTAAAATAAATATATACACCTCATTAATTATATCATATATATACATTTGACATGACTTAATGAAACATCTCATGGATTGGATATGTATCTTTTGCATATAGTGATATTTTTATGAGACTTAAATAAAGTTCTACAATTATTTATAATTTTCTGGGAATAAAAAAATTAAAAACCTTGAACATTCAAACCTTTTACCCTAGAGTTCAAATTGAACTTCTTAGCCATGCTTTAGGGCACTTCTTGAGAACTTTAGACTCCTTGCAAAGACAATGAGACTTCATATATATACATTTGATACAACTTAATGAAAATCTCATGGATTGGATATGTATCTTTTGCATATTGTGATATTTTTAGAGACTTAAATAAAGTTCTACAATTATTTATAATTTCCATAAAGTTCTAAAATTATTTATAATTTTCTCGCGAGAAAAAAAATGTTATAAGAGATAAAATATGGAATAATCTCTTAAATAAAAGTAGAAACTAATATAAATAACACTCAAATAAAAGTTAACGAGAGAAATAACATAACACAAAGAGACAAAAATTAACGTGGTTCACCCAATTTGGGCTACGTCACCAAGAATCACTTGCTCAGATTTTATTACAAGCCTCCACTCTCTCAATCTGATACCCGATCCATTTGGAGCTATGCTCAACAAACTCTCTGAAAATTCACACCCGAATTCAAAACACATCTGTGATACATTTGCTTGTCTATCTATCATATGCATAAGACCATATAAATAGACAATTGCTTAAGCAATTTGATACAAAACCGTGGGTATCAAAACAATGGGCAAAAACAAAACTATCCATAAACCTATGGGTAGCCAAAAAAGTGGTTTTACAAAAAAATGGGTACCGAAAAAACCATGGGCCCAAAAAACAACCCATAACGGTTACCCATTACCCATGGGTTAATAAACCACCCATGAAAATTTGCTTGGGGGCTTCACCCCCCTGAACCCCACCCCTAACCCGCTCACCGGTGGGGGGACCATAAAAATACTACCAGTGTAACACATAGAAGGTGTACCACACTCTAACATGAAAATAGGCTCCACAAACATAACAATCTCCCACTTGGAGACTGATTTCCACTGAGCAAGCTTCTCAACCCTTCACTTGTCATCCATGAAGGCCAACCAAAGCTGAACATAGCTTTAGTTTATCCCTTGTGACCACCTTGGTCATCATGTCTGCGAGGATTAAGTGGTATGAATCTTCTCCACTTCAACTTATCTTCCTCCAAAGTTGTCTGATGAAGTGATATCTCAAGCTGTATATGCTTCGTCACTAGAGTGGAAAGCGAGTTCTTAGCTAGGTGTATAGCACTCGACTATCACTATGCAACTTACATTCCTCCTTCTTATGCCCCCAACTCCTCAAGCAATTGTTGTAACCAAATCATCTCTTTGCTTGCCTCTGTATGCAGCAACATACTCGAACCTCATGGTTGATAAAAGCCACCAACTTACGTAGTCATGAAATCCGAGCTCACTTTGTTGTCCCACCTACGGTGTAAATATAACTGTCGTGCTCCTCCTCTGTCTGTCACATCTCCAGCCATGTCTGAATCTACATAACCACGTAAAGTGGTGTCGATCCTTTCATAGCACAAAATTGTCCCCATGGTCCCTCTCAAATACGAAGGATCCACTTTCTTTGCTTTTGCCCGATGCTCTTTACCTGGATCACTCATAAATCTACTCACAGCTCCCACTGCATGGGCAATATCAGGCCTAGTGCACACCATAGCATACATCAAACTGCCAACTGCTGATGAGTAAGGTACCTTGGACATCTGGTTTCTTTCTGCTCTGTCTTGGGACACTTTGCTCCTTTGATAACTTAAAATGGCACCGAAAGGAGTCCCAACCGGTTTAGCATCCTGCATGTTAAACCTATCAATACCTTCTTAATGTACTCTTCTGAGATAAAGTCAACTTCCATTCCTTCTATCCGAGTTATCCTCATACCAAGGATTTGTCTGGCTGCCCCCAAATCCTTCATATCAAAAGGATTCACTTAGTTGTTTTTGAGTACTTTTATTTCTGCATGTTTTTTTACCTGACCAACATGTCATCAACATACAAACACGGGATAATATAACTTCCATCCTCAAATTTCTTTGTATACACACAATGGTCGAAATGACATCTAATATAACCTTGCTCCATCATGAAGCTATCAAACTTCTTATACCATTGACGTGGAGCTTGTTTGAGCCCATCTGAGCTCTTCTTGAGTTTACACACCATCTCCTCTTTACCTTTGACCTCATATCCCTTACTGGTTGCTTTGCATATATAGTTCCTCCTCCAAATCACCATGGAGAAATGCAGTCTTTACATCTAACTGTTCTAAGTGCAAGTCTTCTGCTGCCACTATTCCAAGAATAGTTCTAATAGAAGTCATTTTTACTACAGGAGAAAAATCTCATCAAAATCTATACCTTGTTTCTATGCAAACCCCTTGACCACCAACCGGGCCTTATATCTTTTCTTTCCTCCTTCTTCATCTTTAACTCTATACACCCACTTGTTCTGCAATGCTCTTTTGCCTTCCGGTAGCTTCACCAAATCCCAAGTCTGGTTCTCCATGAGAGACTTATGCTCCTCATCCATGGCTTGCTCCCACTTCTTATTGGCATCTACCTGCATTGCTTCATCAAAGCTCTCTGGCTCTCCACTATCAGTGAGTAATAAATAATAAAGAGAAGGAGAAAAATGTTCAGGTTCTTTTCTTACCCTAGAAGACCTCCTCACTGTAGGAGTTTGGGGTTCCTGTTGAGTAGGTTCTGAGAACTGATTCATGGGTCACTTTCCCATCAGGAAGATCCTCTACCACTTTGCATATTCTTTCTTGGATTCTTCCTGTTTTCCTACTTGTTATTTGCTTATACATGACTTTCTCATTAAAGACCACATCCACTAGACCGATGATTTTCTTGTCCTTAATACTCCACATTTAAATCCAAAGTCATCACCACCATAACCAATAAAAGTACATTTTTAATTTAGCCTCTAGCTTGGTCCTATCATCCTTGTCTATATGAACAAACACCTCACATCCAAAGACTCTAAGAAATGAATAATCAACTTTCTTACCATACCAAGCCTCCTCGGGTATGCCTCCATCCAGGCACTTGAGGGTCCTCTGTTTATCAAGTACATAGTTGTGCTCACCGCTTCTGCCCAAAAATAAAGCGATCTGCATGTATCCTCATGCTCTAGCACGTTCCATTATTGTTTTGTTCATCCTTTACGATACCCCCATTCTGCTTTGCGGGTTCTGGAACCATCTTTTTGCTGCGGATTCCATTCTTAGAACAATAATCATTAAATTCATTGCTTTGATACTCCCCTCCATTATCGACTGAGACATTTTAACTTAAGACTGTTTCATTCTCTACCAGGCTTTCCATTTAACAAAAGTGTCAAATACATCAGATTTGTTTCTAATACAATAAACCCAAACTTTCCTTGTTGCATCATCATAAAAGTAACATAATAACTTGAACCCCAAGAGATGATACACGTGCCGCCCCACACATCGAGAATGTACCAGCTCTAACTTACTCTCTTTCTTCGTAGGTCCAACCTTGAGAAACCTTACTCACTTTTTTTCCCATATATGCGATTCTCACATAAATCCAAACATGTTTACGTATATCGGGAAAATTCTTCTTTATGATGTCCATGCCCTTATGGCTCATATGACCAAGCCTATAGTGCCATAATGTTGTATCTGCATCGAAGCCACAAGATTACAATCATTAGTACTATCGGTGGTTAAATACAAGGTTCGACCTTCTTACCTCTTGCCACCACAAGAGCACCCTTGGTAACCTTCCAGAGTCAGTTAGTGTAAATATCACGGTCTGACCATCACTTCCCGATTGCCCCGCCGATATCAAATTTCTCCTTAATGTAGGCACATGTCGACATCCTTTCAATAGCCATGTATTCCCATTACGCATCTTAACTGAACAGAACCTTTTCCAACTATCTTTGCAGGCTCATCATCACCAAGAAAAACATGCCCAAAATCCCTTGAACATAATCAACAAAATAATGCCTATGTGGAGTAGCATGAAAAGAAGCCCTGAATCTAAAACCCAAGATTCGATAATATTATGCAAAGAAAGAATCAAAGCATCTGACATACATTACCCGATGCCACATTTGCCTCCTTGTTTTCTTCTGTTGTTTCTTCTTGTCCCGAAGCTCCCAAATCAGTCCTTCTTTGCATGCCCGGACTTTCCACATTCCAACATATAATCTTGCTTCTTGGATTTTGACCTTGCCTGATCTTTCGATTTTCCATGGTTTCCTCTATTCTTCTTGTCTCCCTCTAGTTTCCACTGTCAAAGCATTCCCTGAATTAGAAGATTCCCTGGAGCTTTTTCTTCGCATTTCCTCACTTAGAATCACCCCTCTGACATCCTCAAACTTGAACTTGAGTTAGTGGAACCCGAGTTGCTTACCGCCATTACCAGGCTATTCCAACTTTCAGGTAAAGAGCACAGAATTAATAAAGCCCTAACTTCTTCATCAAATTCTATTGTAATCAAGCTAGCATATTCACAACCATATTGAAATCATTTAAATGATCTGCTACTGAACTATTCTCAGACATCTTCATATTAAACAACTTTTTCATTAAAAATATCTTGTTAGAGGTAGAGGGTTTTTCATACAACTTCCCTAATGCATCCATTAGATCTTTTGTAGTCTTTTCCTTTGAAACATTAAATAATACCGAAGATGCAAGACATAGCCGGATCGTTCCAAGTGCCTTCCTATCAAAATCCCATTCCACATCTGTCATACTCGAGGGTTTGTTCACCTTCTCAGACAACGGAGTATAAAGATCCTTCTGATAAAGGTAATCTTCCATCTGCATCTTCCAAAGACTGAAATTCTACCCATTGAATTTATCAACCCTAGATCTTCCATCATCTGCCATAGCTCCCACTCAAGATAAAAACTTTCCCTACGATTCAACACTTCAGCAAACCAAACCAGGCTCTGATACCAATTGTTAGGAAATAAGAGATAAAATATGCGGAATAATCCCTTACAGAATCATAACAGTAGAAACTAATATGCAGAAAATATTACAGATCTCAAATAAAAGTGCAGAATAAATAACACAACACAGAGAGACAAAGATTTAATGTGTTCACCCAATTTGGGCTACGTCCACCAAGAATCACTTGCTCATTTTTTACAAGCCTCCACTCTCTCAATACAATACCCAGATCCATTTGGAGCTATGCTCAACAAACTCTCTGAGAATTCACACCCGAATTCAAAACACATCTGAATACATTTGCTTGTCTATCTATCATATGCATAAGACCATATAAATAGAAAATTGCTTAAGCTTTGATACAAAACCATTTTATCAAAACAATGGGAAAAAACCAAAACTGTCAACCTATGGGTATGGGCGGTTTTACAAAAAAATGGGTACTAAAAACCATGGGCCCAAAAAAGTGTTCTTCCCAAATGGTTCTCCATTACCTATGGGTAAACCCCCATGAAAATTTGCTTGGGCTTGCACCCCGAACCCCCGACCCGTTTACCATAAAAAAAAATGGGTACCAAACCGAAAAACCATGGACTTATCTCTCGCAAAATGCAAATTTATTAAAAGAGTTCCGAGACTTGAGAGTTTTTGAGGGAGATATCCCCCACCGAAGGAGGGAAGAGATAAAATAGATCCCAATAATAGGAAATCTCCTCAGTTACCTAGTAACAAGCCTACCACAAATATTTTTGATGAATTGACATCAACAACAACTAAGACTGGAACTTCAAAATATTTTTTGATTCAAAATATTGAGGGGATACTATTGAAGGCTATGCAAGATGCCCCCATCAATGAAGCAATGCCAATCCAAGCAAAGGGAAAATGCTTGAATACACAAAAATTCCTTCATAAGTGTTATCAGGATCATCTAGCACTAGAAATATGATGAGGGGAGCCTTAGCAAGTGTTGATCCACAATCCAAATCACAGAGTACCAAGGAAAGAGAGGCACTAAATCTCAGGCACTTTGAGAGAGTTAAGAAGAAAGTTAAAATAGTGCAACCTTTGGTGAGGGATATTGGTATTTTAGTGAATGAAAGTGGTCATGTATCAAAAAAGCAAAAACATAGAGATCCTAAGGTAATTAATCCCCCTACTCTAACATAAGCTCAAAAGGGAGTGGTTACTTCATTTTCTCATTAGGTGTTTCCATCCCATATTCATGAGAATGTGTATTCTACTCCAAGTTTTATATCACCCAGTATAGTGGCCTTTTCATCTCCTACTGGAACTATTCCATAAATAATTGATAGTGTTAATGTGTCTAATCAATCATTTGGTGTTGGGAAGGAACAAGTGAAAATCAAACCAATGATTAAGTAGCCTCAAAAGCAATCAAAAATAATTGATGAGATAGTTAAACTACTTAAATAAGTTCCTGAACTTGAAATGGTTGATGTAAACATTAAAAATTATACAAATGAGATTATAAGTGTCCTTGAATAAGAAGTGCATGTTCAAGATCTTCATCAAGCATCAAGTTCAAGTGTGGGGATCAACCCCAAAAAAATCAAAGTAAAGGTACAACCTTTGTCATGAATGTTGAAAAGATAGTTCAAACAATTTTGAGTGACACACCTATAATAGGTGTTTTTATATTGAAACCCAACCACCAAAGGATTTAAAGGAAGTCAAGGAAGGTGAGGTATCTCAAGAGACAAACCTAATGACATAAGTTGAAGCTGAAGTATCTAAAGAAATAATAAAACCTGTTGAGATTCCTCTTGAAGAAAATGCAACTAAAAATTAGGAATCACACCCTAGGGCTCAATCTACAAAACATGAGGTGGTGGAGGAATATCTCTAAGAATTTTCATCATCAAAACAACCACCTACACGGAGTGAAGATATTTTGAAAGATAAAGAGCCATTCAAATCCCCAAGTCTAGAAAAAGATATTCCAAAAGAGATTGCAAAAGTGATAACTATTTCAGCAGAGAATGTAGATACAAGTACAATGACCACTAATGTAGAAGGTCCAAAAGAAGAATTAAGTGAACCTATGGTTTCTATAGACTATAAATCTCAAGAAGAAAAATAAGTGAGTGGTAAAAAGTTAGAAGACACCACTCAGCCACAGATTCAGGAACAATGCAAAGGAAAGTCAAAGTTGTAACACTTGAAAGAGAAAAGCAAGTGGTAAGGGTTGTAAGTCCCCACGAATAGACCAACATGGATTTAGGACCTTGGAGGTTGCAAGTCCCCACCAAGGATAGATAAAGGGTGATATTATAGAAAGAGACTATAATATCAAACACATCTAATTGGGAAGGCATACCAAGGAATCATTAAAGAAATAAGTTACAGTGGCAGTTGAAGGCTTGCTACAAAAGGTAGATGAGGATAAAATGTATAAAAATTAGTTGAAAGAGTAGATAAAAACACTAACTTCATGCTTACATAAATTGGTAGGGCCCTTAGAAGGAAATCAAGAAGTTTTCACTACTGTTACCCCTGAAATGTTGGATAAAATAGAAAAGGCTAGTAAGAAAGTTGAAGCAATGGATAAATGGGTAGAGGATCTATCTCAAAAAGGGAGAGAAATTATTGAAAAGGAAACAAATAGGTATGGAGAATTTACAAAAACACTCAATGACATTGAGGAAATCCTTGAGCAATGTGAAAATGAATTATATTCTTGGGAGGGGATTTTTCCTAAACTTGAAACAATAAATCATCTTGATGAAGATTTGGTAGAAAAGAGGGAATAGTGCCACTTGAAGAGAAGGGAACTCACTATGTGATGGAAGATCTGCCTAAATCAGGGTGGAAACTATAAATCAAGTTAAGGAAAATTTGGTAATTGAGAAGGAATGGTTAGGAAAGACTATTGATAACATAGACAACATATAGTAAATGATAGTATTTTATAAGCATAAAATCATTTATGGGAATTGGGAAGTTGATACCTTGACTCAATCCTTTGAAAAATACATCAAGGAGGAACCTTGTTCTTATGATGTTATCAAAAGACTCATCCTTGTAGAGAACAATATTTTTGAGATGACTAAGAAATTGAGGGAGTATAAGCCAAGAATGTCCAAATGTGTTGATGTATTAAATAAGCATCACCTGATATTCAAATATCATTCGAGACCTGATGAAGAAGAGATGATATAACTATTTCAAAGGTATGATGCATATAGATAAAGGCGGTTAGATGAGGAAGAAGATGACAAATATGAAGATGTAACCATGATTGACTAGTGAGAAAGCTTAGGCTTGTTTTTCCTAACATTTCTCATCTTTTCATTATTGAATACTCTTGTTTTATGTTAATTGAACACTACTTTGAATTGTTAATTTCAAGCATGAATGTAACTTGATACAATATAGTAGACTTTTATATTTCTTTGATAGAATTCTAAATCTATTATGAAGCATGTGTATTAATGTAACAATTTGAGTTTTTTGTATTGTTGAAAAAAGCAAAATAGGGGTTCTATAGGGGCCCCAACCCATGGAAAATTTCACATATATTCTTGATATTACATCCAATAGAAACTAAGAGAAAATACCTAATATTCTACTAAGATAAAATCCTCTCTGTAAAGAGGAAGTTTCTTCACAAGCCTATTCTTTCTAGGAACAAATTATGTTGTTCTAACCGTCATTTTCATAAACATTATGTCCCCTGTTAAATTACAAGACATACCAAAAGACATAAGCTCATCAATACTTTCCATAGGACCATCCAACAAACCAATCAATTTTGATCTCCTCTCATAAGAGGAAACCCATTCAATAATGTCTAGACCACCTTTAGGAAAGGCCTTCTTCCTTTGTTTGAAAGTGGAAGGTGGATTTGTAGTTTGTCCAAAAGCTGGAAGTCCCACTACAACTATTTCTGGAGAAGATGGAGTAGGAAGTTTGGAACTAGACTCACCCCTACATTTCTTCATGAATATTGGTGATGTCCCAGGAGGCTGATGAAGACATATTCCTTGATGATTTATTTTCCAGAATTGAAACATGTTGCTCCAATTCATTCATCTTGTGAAAGAGAGTAGGCACGGTACCTAATGAAATCCCTTCATCAAGCGCATAAGATTCTAAGGGGATATCTTTCACATTGAATCCCTCATCATATATGAAATATCATTTGTAGTTAGATGCACTTGTCGCACTAGGCCTACTCTTGATCCAAAAATATTTTAACACCTCAGGATTTTACTAATGTTCTAACCTGAAGAGGTGAAAATACATCATTTGAAAGGTAGAGAACATAGGACTAAGCCTTCTTAATCTTCATATAAATGCGACTTCAATATATTGAGATGTCAATGGCCCTATGTAGTCTTCAGAATCTACAATCTCAAATAGAATTCTCACAAAAGATTCATTAGGAACTCGATATAAAAATCTTATGCAAATATTCTCGAGGATATGCTTTTCAAGTTAGATGCTAATAGTGTTCCTACCATATTGCAGATAAAATATCACCAAGCCTCTTGCACTCATAATAGAATATGTGAGTTTGTAGTAGAAACAATGGGAATTTATAGGAAATGTGAGGCTGACGAGATGAAAAAAACAAAATCATGGTGAGATTATTCTAAAAGATTGTCTGTGATACTCACACGAAGGAAATAAACTTGAAAGAAACTAACATCATCCAAAAATGAATTGATTGACCCAATGAGACATAAAACATGTGGAAGTATTCAATTTGGAAAGATACAAACATAAATGTGTCTCCCAAGGCATATTCCCAAAAGGTGGGAATGATTAACAATCAAATCAAACCGTTTTGAGGGTGTTCGTAAAATCATTAAAAGGGTCTCTCAAATTTCCCAAAGTAAAAATGATTTAAAAATGATGCCAAAAAGATGACATACATCCTAGTCATTCTGGGAGAATGAAAAAATATAAATCATTTGTAATTCTTCCACATGGCACCACAAAATTAGAATATTTTCAAAAGGAGATCGATTATTTGCCACGAGGAAGAATAATCTCTTGAAGACTCACATTTTGGGGGAAAATCAAAGGTGAGTGAGAGAGAGAGAGAGAGAGAGAGAGTTGTATATATATGAGAGGAATGTTCTCGTATAGGGAGGTTAAATTTTCTAAGATTTTAGAGAAAATAGAAAAAAATTATTGTACCTTTCTTGAGACACTTGAATCAAACTGAGAAACCAATAAGTTGTTTTATTTGGTCCAAATATTATCATGCCAAGATGATTACGAGTATACAGTCATTGGAAAGCATTGATGCCACAGGATTTGTGGTCCCTTGCTTGAGAAAATTTGAATTTATTGAAATTAACTATGTGTTATCTCCTTAGCAATGTTATCTTTTTCTTTAGGTAGAATACTTTGAATCATCTAGTTGTTTTCCCTATTGTAATTTTAGGTTAATAGTTTCTATCAATTAAACTAGATCTTGTCTTTAGTTGTGGCATTTTGGCAACTGTGATCACACCGCAAATAGAGATTTCTTTCTATAGTATGATAAATAGTTTTAAATTCATGTTATTGTTGTTCATTTGAGGAGATTTTAGTAAGATTTTGAGTTTATCTCGGATCGTAGGTTAACAATATCTATTAATGTTTTGTTGAAAATTTAGCATGAGATTTTGTGTCTAAATTCTCAAAGGTTGTGTGAAATATTGTACTCTTGGGCTTCCATGAGTGCATACCTTCTAGTTAAAGGGCTATTATTAGTTGTGTGATGTGTTTTTCTTTCCTTGAGGCAATTTTCAAAAATTGTAAGGTTTTCTTGAGAAATTTGTATAATCAACTTTATCCTGCTTTAATCTCCCATTCATACACACAAATTACAACTTATAATTGTTAAATCCTTTTGAATTCTCCATGTTTTCCCTACTTATAACCATTTTCTAAGGGATTTTACCATTTCTACCTTCCCTTTCATAAATATGCAGAAGCAAACTAAGATCTATACTATATAGAGTGACCTGAGGTCCTATTTTGAAAGACATACGAATTATTTAGAGTGATAACTCGTGAGAGTTAAATAGTTCTTGCATTGACCATGTATTTCTAGGATTATCCTTTATATTTCCAAAAGAGAATTTAGAGACTACAATTTCATCCATTATTCTCATAATTACAGGTCACAAAAATGGGTCCTCTCACCTTGGTTAAAGGCAGAACCTAAAGTAGTAGGGAAGGTCATCCCTTTTGTGAGTGTAGCCCAATATTTTCCAAATTCAAGTCTTAAATAGTTTGTTAGATATGTCCCTAGCTACAAAATGACCATATCTTTGGTCTAACTTCCTCTAAGTATCCACTTTAGTTTGTGAATGTTGTTTGGCTCTCAAGGTGGTGTAGATTTGGGTACCAACAACAAGGACTCAAAAATGTTTTAGACCCAAACATGGGCCAGAAATAGTATATGGACAAATAATGTCCCACCTTAGTAAATTTTTCATGGGAAAAAACATGTATTTGAAATATAGTACCATTTATTAATAATAGATTTGTATATAATCCAAGAGCAGAAATTTAGCTCTAGTTTACTATCTAGGAAAAAGGAACAAAATCAATAGCATGTTTCATACTTAGGGCAAGAGAACTAACTACTCTTATTTCTTGGTTCAAATTTTCCCTATCGATATCTAATAAAGAGTGGAACCTAGGGCATATACATGGACAATGATATGCATGAATTAAGTTTCATCTATGGCTAGTTACTACATGGTCGGTGACCATCTTTAGTGGTGCTTATCCATGGGTTTTTTGGGAAGTGTCATGGATGGAGGGTAAATATAACCATTCTCCCAACATTATTCCTCTAACATAAGGATGCCTAAATCCTAAGAGTATTCACATTGGTTAGGGATTGATCTCCCTAACCCTCCAACCATATCTAAGGAAAACATCTCAAAGGAAATAATACACGAGGACATTCTATCCTTTTTCTCTTGATATTCAAGTGTACTCTATTCTTGATTCACTTTTTTATGTTATACATTTTTTATGAGTATAATTCTAATTTCCTTAAGTTAAATTTCAATTTCATATGTTATGAACATTGACTACACTTTTATTATTTTGTAGGTCCATCCTTATCCCGACACAAAATTACAAAACCAGAAAAAGGAACAATCTCAAGTACACAATACTCAGGTAAGGGCAATACTCAGCTACAAATTCAAGTATCATTTTCTCTACATGCATAATTCAAACCTAGGGTTCTTATCTCCTATTAGACTCCACGATACACATCCTACAATTTCCATTCATAACGTTATCGGTTACAATCTTCTTCATCTCTCCATAACACACACTCTTTCTATCTACTTTATGCTACCAAATATTTATTCACTTGCATAAAGTGGGGGAAATGCAGACATAAAATTATGCGCTTATTACTATTACATTACACCTCTAGTGTGTTGTTACATGTATGATTCCAAAGCAATAAAAATAGACATTGAAAACACTTATTTTCCTTTACGCTCGACATTATTTTATCTTTCCATGCTTTCATCCTCTACTTTTTGGAATTATCCCTTTACTTTTGGACATCATACAATTTTTAATTAGTTGATAATTTTTTTAATTATAGGGGACAATTTTTTCAAATTATAGGGGATAATTTGAATATTTTTGACATGAGCACCTAGTAGGGGACAATAAAGAATCGTGACGCTAGTGTCCTCCTATGGGTGCTTATGTCCCATCGCTTTTATTGATATTTTTAAAATTACAAAATACTTTTTAATCTTTTTAAACTTGTATTAACTACTTTGGGTCAGATTCTAGTGTTTTTAAAGTCAAAATTCAAGTAAAGAAATCATATATATACACAACCTACTAAATATTCTAAGGGGCACTAGGTTACTATTTCCTATCTACTACTTGGGAGAAAATGTGTTAGGAATTCTTTGGTTAGTGCATAAAATAAGTATTGATATTTACTTATTGTAAATATTAGATTTTAAATGAAATATGTTAGTGGGTAAATAGTGGTTAATAAGTTAGAATAAGAAAACAATTATTATTGTTTTATTATGGAGTTTGTTATTGTATTTGTTTATTGTTGAAACCATTCGGGAGAGTTGGTTTCATAAGGAACAAAAATTGTTGAGCATATTGTTATTCATCCACTCTTATATAATGGACTCTTTTGTAATAGAGTAAGATAGAGTAGATATATTAATATATTTGTGTGGAGTTGTTGTGATTTAATATCTATTTTTTCTGCGTATATTATCTAAGTTTGTAGATCAATTAATGGTGTTTGTAGCACATTATATAACATAGATTTCATTTGGTATTAGAGTGACCATTTGAGGATCTATTGGAAGTAATTTTCATGCATAGGAATCTCTGAAGTTTGCTGAAATTCTTCGCACAGGAACCACCAAAGATTCTGGACCTGTAACACAATCGCCAGTGATTAGGGAAAATTTCCAACTATTTTTCCGAATCACCAATGATTCCATAAAAATCACTAGAAATTATCTACACCACTAGAAATATATTAAAACCATCTTTCCAACACATTTTATGGTTTGTAAAATGGAGCTACAGTTTTCAAGTTATCATCAAAACAATAAGTACTTATTTTTATTAGTTGTTTTTTGTGATCAATTGATACATCTCTAGTATCGTAGATAAGTTCAATGGTGTCAATTTTCACACATGGAAAGTGAAAATTTAGATGCAACTTATGAATAAGAATTTGTGGAGGATTGTAAATGGGTAAGAGAAGAAACCATCAAATTCAGATAAAGAAGCAGAATGGGAAACCATGAAAGATAAAGTCAAAGCCATTATAGGATTACCTCTTTTAGATTATAAATTGCACTATGTTGAGCTTGATAAACCATCAAAGGAAATTTGGGACAATCTAATTATATTATTTTGTGCAAAATAAGTAAATGAAAAATTTTCCTTAAAAATTCAATTGTTTAGATTCAAAATGGATGATGGAGTCACCATGTCTAGTCACATTAATGATTTCATATCACTAACTAGAAAATTAGCAGAAGTTAATGCTCATGTTGATGATGAAGATGCAAAAGTAATATTACTAAATAGTTTTCCTCCCAAATACAACAATGATTTTTACTCTAGGAAAGATTCCTTCAAAAACTCTTGAAGACATGATTTAAGCTCTCATCATTGTTTCTCTTCAGGAGATTACATATCAGAATCCATGATAATACATTTATTCATCCACAAAAAAATGAAACAATGGAGGATGGAGGAAACAGATGAAGGAGGTCATTCAATAACCTCTTGTCAGTCATCAATGATGGGGCCGCATTTTTCTATGGTAGTATTTTTGTGGTGTGAGTATTTTCTTTCATATTTTTCAGTGTGTTTTCCGTTGTGTTTTCAAAGTTCCAATTTTAGTATGCTTTAGTTTGCAATGTTACTATTTGAATAAGGGGAAATTTCACATTGAGGGGGAAATGTTCCAATTTTCCATTTCCAGTTTTCACTATGTGTGTATGAGCAGTAGAATTCAATAGATTTTCCTATGTTATTCCATGAAGTGAGATAGTGATGAGAGCTAATGATAATACTACAACATCATGATATTGTGGTTGTTGGATCCACTAGAAAATCATATATAGTTTTAGTTGTTAGTAATCCACTAGGAAAACTATCTTTGGTGTAGTTGTTGGTAAACCACTTGGAAAACTATCCAGAGGTTGTTAGTTTTTTCCTAGAAACCATCCAGATCATGAGTAGCATAAAAGCGGTAGTTGCAATACACATGCATGTTTTCCCCATGTTTGCACTAAGGGGGAATGTTAGGAATTCTTCGGTTAGTGTATAACATAAGTATTGATATTTACCTATTGTAAATATCAAATGTGAAATGTAATATGTTAGTGGGTAAATAGTGGTTAGTAAGTTAGAATAATAAAACAATTATTATTGTTTTACTATGGAGTTTGTTATTATATTTGTTTATTGTTAAAACCATTTGGGAGAGTTGGTTTCATAAGGAACAAATTTTTTTAGCAGATTGTTATTCCTCCACTCCTATATAATGGAGTCTTTTGTAACAGAGCAGATTGAGTAGAGATATTAATATATTTGTGTGGAGTTGTTGTAGTTTAATCTCTATTTTTCTGTGTATATTATCTGAGTTTGTAGATCAATTAATGGTGTTTTGATAGCAAAATATAGAGCTTAGATTTCAAAAAGGAGAAACTTAAGGAATGTATTTAGGTTACATCAATCACCACATAGGAAGGGTAAATTTTGAATTCCATAAAACACATTATCTTGAATGAAAATTAGGTTTTAGCCCGATATCTTGGTATAACATACAAAAGATAAATTCATCTTCAAGGGGCATAATTTAAATCACACACACACCATAAATACATCGAGTCTGAAAAGTAGTGCATCATTTTGTGGTGATCTTATTGGGGTGACTATTGAGGTTAGTCTAACTCAATTTTTTGCATATTTTTATTTATACTAATATGCACTTGAGTCTTGTGTAGGTAGTTAGGGTTTGTTTTTCAAGTAAATGTATGACATTAGAACCCTACAACGAAGTGGATGCAACACAAAATGAATTGAATGCAACATTATTAGACTTTGAAAGAACTAGGATCTATACCCATTACCATGAAACTAGCGGCCAACTCAAACACTAGCGCCCGTGTGATCATGCCACTTTCAGGTGTAGTACTATCCAGGATAACTTATAGATCATTATTTTCTAGATGAAGCATACAAAACCCAAATTGAGGTTGTTCCACCATCATTCCATCCTAGATCTGATCTAGACAGCTAGATATTAGGTAAGTCACTCATAACATCTTATTAGTTGTACTTGTTTGTTATTTCATGTTGATATATTATATATTTCTGATGTTTCTTATTTAGTCAAGTCCTTTTATTAATATTTAATTTCATTTAAATCGAAGGTAGCGAGCTATGTGCTTAATTTCCTATGGGAAATATATAGTATAATTGTTATCTTTTCACTAGTCCTTTCAGGCTTTTTCTTACTTGTAAAATTGGGTCAACCCTTACTATTATAATTTCCTCTATCGGGATTGACATACGTATTTAATGTTATTTACTTGGGTCCATGTTGTTCCATAGTTAGAACCTATGCCCCTCCTTTTCTGAAGCACAATGGTAACATGTTGGTTTCCCTTGTAGAAGGCATGTTTTGATTCTTGTATATTTCTCCAAGTAAATAGAGCACATGGAGTTTCATGATAATTTGTCAATACACTGGCGGAAGTGTATGTGGGTCTCTTGAAAACTTAAGCTATCCACACCAGTATTAGACATTTGTATATTGCAATCAACATCAAAGGTTATGAATTCATGTGGCTACTATATAGGGGTTCCAAGATTCTATAAAAATAGGACTAGATCCACACATGGATGTGATTAAGATCTCATCATAAAACCCATGAAAACCATAAGTCAAATAAGACAAAAATTTCAACCACCTTATATGTTCTTCTCTAAGGATCTTTTCGCTATAGCCTATATTGCTCAAAACATGTAAAAATTGAGATTTATGGCCTCAATTAGCCTTTAATACCAATCTATATTGATCTTATACCCCAATTCAATTCAAAATCAACCTTCACTAAGATCAAAAACCAAAGAAAACCCAAATGTCTTTACCTTTCTCAAACTACCCTTCACTAGCTTCTAAAGATCATGATTCGAAATAAGAAAATTTGGTCTTTTTTTGCCTCAACTGATATCCACCATCAAGTGTACCCTATTCATAGATTCTAATCCATGTAATATTGAAAAATAATATGAAGCAAAAAAATAAAAACTTCAAACTCTCTTACCTTCACTGAAATTGTCCTTCTTGTGCTTAAGGACAAAGCCAATGGTGAGTTAATGTTGGGAATAATATACAAAATTTTGGGACAAACTGAGACTACTTTTGGAAATCCATTTGGCTCCTTATGGTGAATTCAAAAAAATTGACCCAACACTCAAGGTAAAACTTTCATTCAATCCTTTTTCTTCTTGCTTAGACCTTATCTCCTTGTAGCCCTACTAACATGTTTCTCCTAGCATAAATTTTTATTTAGTTAATTTTAAGACTAACTCTGAGGTACTTATAACACCCATTTGTCCATTTTTTTCCCATGGAAAATTTCAAGTCACCTTTCTTTATGAAATTTCCTCCAAATCTTGTTATCTCATTCTCCAATTAGGCATATAACATTCTTCTATAGTCTTAAGAACCAACTATCCTAACCTATGAGATTTTGAAGCATTACCAAGCATGGAAACTATGAAAAATCTATTAGAATGACCCCTAATTATGTTCTCCAACACGTTTTATGCACAAATTCAAATTTCAACCCACTATTGAGCTATATTTCTTCCCCAATTAAGATTGTTACTGTAACAGTCAATCTTATAGAAAATTTGTTAGGAATTTATTGTTAAAGGAATATTTTAATGCATCTATTTTTCCTCTTATCAGTTAGAACACTCCATTTAGGTTTTATCTTGTAAATACCAGATTTAAAACCCACCTTTTGGTAATCCAAACAAGAAATTTAACTCAAACCATAGGTAGGGTTTTACAAAACCCGAGTATAATTAAATCCTTATAAAATAAGTTCCTTTCATTTTCAAGACTCCAAATCTTTACCTTAAGTTTGTATTGACCCTATAAAACTTTTTATGGTGATTGCAAGAGAAGATATTAAGTTAAATTTCAAAAATCCTACTACAGCTTACCTATAGGAACAATGAAAACATGCTATTATTTTACCTTCAACCCTTAAACTTATATGAATTGAGTAAATTAAATGTCAAATATTCATTAAAGGCTTGCAATAGATACTGTGCATTTTCCTTCTAATATTTTTCTTAAGCATTCATTCAATCACTATTGTAAACAAGATTTTCTCATACCAATATGTTGACAAAAATAGTCATAGTCTAAGTTCCTAGTGTCTGTAATGAATAAAGAATATCAAACAAAACTTTATCCTTAAAATAATCCTTATTAAAAAGATAAAAACAACATGTATCAAATTCATATACAAGATTCAAATTAAGCTCACTCAAATTGAATAAGGATCCATGTTATTCATTTTCCATGAAGAACAACTTCAATTACACTTGATCATCACAAAGAGATTTCATCCTCTAATTCTCCTTTCCTTATCTTCCTTTAAGAGTTATCCATGAGATATTACCATCAATTTACTCAGTATTAACTAACACCATCTCAAGTTTATTCTCTCTTTTACATATCATTACCAAAATCCCTAATTGATTTTGCTTTGACTGTTCATACTTACATCACAAGAAAGGGTCATTACCCCTTTAGAACATTCTAACAATTTGTTAACCACTTTTTAACACCCCTAAAGGGTCACGTACAACACCCTAGACACTTAACACACCCAACCTAACCATCTAAACCCTCTATATTCATCTAACAAGCCAAATTGGCTTCATTACACATTTAAAAATTCAAAATTTCCCTTTTGGGTGGGAAAATAGTAAACAAGACCAAATACAAAATTTAGAACATCTTATCATCTTGAAATGACTCCTATACACCCACTCATGACTCCAAGACACTCTAGCAACCTACCTTGACCCCACACATGTGCTTGAAAAATAATTTATCTTTTTAAATCTTCCTTTGTTGATGCACCCGCATCGGGATGGCAAGTTCTGCGAAACCTCATTTTGTTTTACTGATTACTCTTTTCAACCAATAAATGTGTTTTCTCACGTATTCTTCTATCTTTTTTTTTCCTACTACCAAATTCTATGTAATTCATTTTTGAGCTTTACCTTGTTTTCCACGTGAATGACTTATATCTCTATACTTGTTAGGAGGCATGATTTGGAACTATTTAGTGGATCCAAGTGTAGCAGAAGCACTATTTGAAGAAAATCAACAAAAAAATCATTAAACAAAGGAACAAAATAAAATTAGTTATCGAAAGTGACACTAATTGATGTAAAAAAAGATGAAATCCATGTGCATAATTTGGTAGTTAAGTCAAGGAAGTGGAAATTGCATCAATTATATGAAAACAATAAGTTGTTTTTGGTCTGATTTCTTACAATTTGAAAAAAATTTTCTCCGTATTCATAAGAAGGAATACTTTGGAGCTATTTATTGGATCCAAGTGTAGTGAATAATACAAGTTGACGAAAATCAATAGCAATTTTAGTAAATATAGGAACATCAAAGAATCATACTTAAAGTGCCACTAATTGGATGTAAAAATGACAAAAGATGTGCATAATATAAATTTTGTAGTCAAGTCAAGGATGTTGAAAATGTGTCAATTACAAGAAAATAACAAGTTTTTTTTTTCTGATTTCTTATGTTTTGAAATTTGTTTCCATCCATATATCAAAGACATGTTAGCATTGAATTGAGACGCATGCAAAGGGAAGTTTTAAATTTTTAACCATTTTTTCGTGATCAAAATTAATCCTTTACTATTTATCCATTCTAAACAAGAAATTCAATAAATAGAAGTGAAACTTTAAGGTTAGAAGACAACATAACGAATAGACAAAATTATTCCATATATAATAACTATAGTCTAAATATCAAAATACATAAGTATTATATGACATCAACAACAGTTGTATTGGGTAGAAGCTATCTTGAAGCAAAACAATAAAAATATAAATACAAGTTTGAAACTACCTAATGGAAAACAAACTATTGTAATATCCCAAGACGAGACAAACTTGAGATTTCCTCACAAAGTGCAAGCTCTCTATATCAAAGCACATTTTTTCAGCTTTAAGCACAATAATTGTTATGTGTTCCTCTTCCTTAAATAGTTCCTTATTAACTAATAAATAAAGGTCAAATTGGTGTGAAATGAATCATGTCAGCACTTCATGGACAAGTTCAAATTTAGTATCGAGTAGGCACATGTCCTTTGTGCTTATCTCCATGAGTGAGAAGGAAACGTCATTAGATAAAGGTGTGTATGGGTGAGTGCACCAAGTTGGGGGCCAAAAGCGGACAAGAATCCAAAAAAAAGCAAAACACGTACATGTTTTGTTAAAACGCGTGCTCACATTTTGATTTGTTTGGCTCGAATCACCAAAGCATAACGCGTACGCGTTATATAATGTGTATGTGTTACATAACGTGTAATGCACGTTATGCTTGTTATAAATTTAAAAAAAGGCTCGAGCCTCTATCATTTTGCCTCCCTCAAACGCGAGTTTCAGAGCTTAACCGTGCCCTCGCGTTTTTTCATTCAGCTGGATCTCAAGCTCAAAGGATCATTTCTAGATCACCGGAAGATCTGAATCGACGATGGTGCCACGGAGAAGAGGTAAGCACAATTCTTTTCTCAAAATTGCATTGAAATATGATAATTATAGATTAAAATTTGAATTGAATACATATTTTTTATTGTTATAGTTAGAGGTCGAGGGAATCAACCACAACCAAACCCTATTATTCCTGTCATCCCTCCCGACACTCCCACAGTTACTCAACATCCCTCGGGTAGTCAAGAAGATTTAGCAGCCCAAATAGTTGAAAACAAAATTGAAATTGAGGATTTAATCAAAACAATGAGGGATGCACAATCTACAAACCCCCACCGCGCCTCTCTTACAAACACATTGAGGCATTACTTGTTCAAATTGACATGGCAATAGGGAAAATTGATTGTTGGAAAACTTAGAGAGAGGGTCAGTAGGGTTTATTATTCCAACAAATTGTCATGTGTGGATGTAAAGAAAAAGAAATTTCAAAAGATCGAATATGCGCCTTATTCACGGACCCCCACACTAATTTTCCTATTTTGTTGACATGTAAATGATTTCCCATCCATTGGTGCAATAATAATTTGATTAAAAACAATTTTTGGGACCGATGGTGGATGGAGTTTGATTTTCCACCTTGTAATAACAATGAGGTGCCACTATACTTTCGGAGGAAACTCTATTGCGAGTTTGTCCTCAACGAGATCCCAAATTATTTTAATTTCTGAGATTTTCAGGGCCGAGGAAAAGGATTTGCACATGATCGACCAGGTGCACAACGTGCACCTATTCAACAGGGTAGATTCCCCGCACAGAAGCCCCCTCACCCTGAGATTGTCCCTCAAGCAGTGAAGGAGATAGTAGAGATTAATACACTCCACGCGCTTCAGGGTCTATTTGCGACCCTTGTTTGACATACGAGGGAGATTTCTGAGCCAGATGCTCACGTAGGTACACAGAGTATTCCCTCAAGGAGTACTAGCATGAGGCCAAATCTTTTCTCGTCATGTGGTAGCATATGTTTGGGGCCCGAGGAGGATGATACTTTCATGCGTACTGATATTGGTGCACCTGTGCTAGGGGTGAACACGATAATGTCACTATGTCAGATGTCCTTTTGAGTGAGACATTTGGATTACATTCATCGCGTCACCTTCGTAGGTAAATTTGTTATGTTTTGTTGTGTGTTACAAAAAGTTTGGAGTACCTGATTTACTTATATATGTTAAATTTTTGAAATAATTGTATTTGTACATGTACATGCATTGATATTACAATGCACGGAGGTGTATCTTCATCTTGACCACAGGCGGCGAGGACCATGCATACACATACATTCACAGAGGTAATTTAGAATGTTAATTATGTAAAATTTTCACATACATGTGTGTGTGTGTGTGTGTGTGTGTGTGTGTATATATATATATGTTTGCATGTATGTATATATCATATATATATATATATATATATATATATATATTAGTTTTGAAGTCAAATATATGTATGTTCTTGTATTTCCATCTAACTCACATGATATACATGTTTGATAAAGATGTTGACTTCACTAGACACCCCACCATATCTCGCAACAAGTAGATAAAGGTGTTGCATGCTGATTTCATCTGCAGGTGTAATTTCACCGAGGTATTCAAACAACACGTAAATTTTGGTAAATTTCTCGTGTAATTCATATTATGTTAAATTATATGTTAGTAATGTCTTTCATTGTAGAATTATTAAATTATGTTAATAATTTCCTTCATTGTGTATATCCAAGAGTTACTCGCGATAGGTAGTAACCTTGTTCATTTGATTCACGTGGTGGGTAAAAACAATAGTTCTATATTGATAAAATTAGTTAAAATATTGTCATTATGTAGATACAAGTACTTAGCTCTATTTTCGCTAATTCTAATGTTAGATTTTCTTGATCTTATGTGTACGTAGGGAACTTCAACCCTCCATTTTGACTTCGAGGGCATGAACTCCTCCATCTCTCGCTCTTCGTACCCCCATTCATCTGTAGGAGCTCCCGATGACTCATCTCGAGCGTGAGATGCAAAATCAGCATGATTGACAACTTGCTCATGGTAAGTTTGTGTTTTATGTTAATACTTTCATTCTAGTATGGTCTTAAATACATGATGAAAACATATATAAATTAAGTTTTGACAAAAAAACATTGTTTGCATTTATAGCTCATCTACAGGTGATTATTCGGTGGAAGACAACTCAAGCATGGGCTCGGATGATCCAAAGTCATCTCATGGATCTCCATCTTCGTCTAAGGGAGGGCCTTCTTCGAGAAAGGCCAAGAGAGGGATAGATTTTGATGAGTAGGAAATATATATATCTTACATGACATTGTTTTTAATGCCTATGCCATGTATGTATGCATATATGTATGTACATGACCTATATGGCATTTGAACTTGATGGTATATGACCTATTTGGGCATTTTTGTATTTATTATGCACATTAAAATACTATTTGGAACTTGATAATTTTGTATGAGACCTTACGTTTCGAGATTATTTTCGCATGAATCTAATATGATGTGCACTTGACAATATTTAAGACATTGTGGATTATTTTTTCATTTATTGGTGATGTACATGTACTAGCATTTTCAATGTATAATATGCATCAAACTTTGGAAATCATTATTTATATAATGTATGTATATAAAGAGTTACCTAATCCGAGTAATTATTCATTCAATTTATCAATGTGTATATGTGTATTTACCTTACTTGCTTCTTCTTGCTCATGGTCTCTTTGTACTAGTTCCTATCTTATCATGCACATACTACATTCTTCTATGCTTCATAGTCTTCTCCTGTTAAAACACCCAAAATTCATCACAATTTGATGCCTTTCATTTGTTGATTTTTTAGAATGTCTCTCCATATACATTACTCCAATGCTTAAGAATGTCTCCTATGCTTCGTATTCTTCGGACACTCAATGATTCTTTATTATCTAATCCCGTCCAATTCGTGTTATTACCTTTAAATCAGAGGCATTTCAAGTTATTTGGAAATCACATCACACCCTTCACTAGGCTTGATATACCCTGTCTTACATTTGACATTGTTTTTAAGACACTTTTGAAAGCATCCATGTGTATCATAACATAAATTATCAATGAATGAACTTGAAGGTCACTAAGTCATAGGCCATTTGACTTCCATCCGTAACTAAAACAAGAAATATTTACTAGGTGATTGATAACTCCCGTGTGTTCTTAGACATACCCCTATCAAATTCATTCTTAATCCAATCTAGTCATTCAGTGGCTCTTACGGGATGCCCTGACGGGTAGGCAAAGCATGGGGAGCATAGGGAACCAACATGAATGTCTAATAGCATTCACTAGGCCACCTACTCAATGAAGTTCATTCGGTCCCACTAAGCTTCCATTTGCAAACTACAACTCCCCATCCGTAACCTCTACAAGACTCAAACCGCACTATTTCACGCGTTTACAAACAATAGCAACTTAGAGAACCGAATGGAGACGGAGAAAACAAAGAGGCTCTCAAGAGTTCCCCACCATGGAACTTTTGGATCATTAAGTCTCTAGGTGTCACGAGTCTTAATAAATCACCCATCAAGATATGGCGTGTTTAGGCCTCGGGGCTCTTAAGCGACTACGCCCTTAGACAGGGTAGCCCTTACGGGCATAGTGCATAAGGAACCAACTATATTCTTTTATGCTCCACTAGTGTTCACCAGCCACCCGATGTGTTGGCATAGTTGGTTTGGTCCCATGAGCCATTCGTTTGCAAACTATAGCATCGACACCCTACACTGACTCGACTCGACTACACTATTTCACCCGTTTACAAACAATAGGACAACGAGAGAACCGAATGGAGACATGTAGAAAACCATGAGAGGATTTCATAGTGGGCCTTAATGTGGAGCTTTTGGATCTAACGAGATGTCTCTAGGTGCCACGAAGTCTGATAAATCACCTGTCGAAGATATGGCATGTTTGGACCTCAAGGCTCTTAAGCGACTACGCCCATGACGGGGTAGCCCGAAAGCACGAGGAGCATAGGGAACCAAAATGAATGCTCCACTAGCATTCACTAGGACACCCCGACGTGTTGGCATAGTTGGTTCGGTCCCATGAGCTTTGTTTGCAAACTACAGCCGTCTCCGCATCCCTACATTGACTCAGATCGCACTTATTTCTCACGCATTTTCAAACAATAGACAACGAGATAACTAGATAGATACAGAGAAAACCGTGAGAGGATTTCATATAGGGACCTGATGTGGAGCTTTTGGATCTGACAAGATGTCTCTAGGTGCCATGGAGTCCGAGAAATCACCTGTCGAAGATATGGCGTGTTTGCGCCTCAGGGCTCTTAAGGGACTACGCCCGAGATAGGGTAGCCCGAAAGCACGGGGAGCATAGGGAACCAAATTAAATTCTCCACTAGCATTCACCAAGCCACCCCAATGTGCTTTCATAGTTGGTTTGGTCCCATGAACTTCCATTTGCAAAATACAAACTCTACAACACCTCTACATCTGACCCTCATTGACTCGATCGCACTATTTTACGTGTTTGCAAACAATAGACACGCTAGAGATTCGGATGGAGACAAATAAAATCATGAGAGATTATTTCATAGTGGGCCCTGACATGGAGTTCTTGAATCTAACGAGACATCTCTAGGTGCAACGGAGTCAGAGAAATCACCCATCGAAGATATAAGGTGTTTTGGTCTCAGGGTTCTTAAGAGACTACGCCCGAACGAGGTAGCCCGAAAGCACGGGGAGCGTAGGGAACAAAAATGAATGCTCCACTAGCATTCACCAGACACCTTGATGTGTTGGTGTAGTTGGTTCGGTCCCACGAACTTCCGTTTGTAAACTACAACCCCTCTAATGACCCTCTACACCGACTCGACATCACTATTTCATGTTTGCAAACAATAGACACAACGAGAGAACCGAATGGAGACGAATAAAACCATGAGAGGATTTCATATTGGCCTTGATGTGGAGCTTTTGGATCTAACGAGACATCTCTAGGTGCCACGAGTCCGATAAATCACCCGTCAAGATATGGCGTATGTTTGGCCTTAGGGATCTTAAGCGACTACGCCTGAGACGGGTAGCCCGAAAGCACGGGGAGTGTAGGGAACCAAAATTAATTCTCCACTAGTGTTCACCAGGCCACCCCAATGTGTTGGCATAGTTGGTTTGGTCCCATGAGCTTTCGTTTGCAAACTACAAAATTTGGTAGCCCCTACACCGACTTGCATCGCACTATTTCAAGCGCGTTTGCAAACAATAGACAACGAGAGAACCGAATGGAGATGTAGAAAACCACGAGAGGATTTCATAGGGCCTTGATGTGGAGCTTTTGGATCTAACGAGACATCTCTAGGTGCCACGAGTCTGATAAATCACCCGTCGAAGATATGGCATGTTTGGACCTCAGGGCTCTTAAGCGACTACGCCTGGACGGGTAGCCCAAAAGCACGGGGAGCGTAGGGAACCAAAAAGAATGCTCCACTAGCATTCACCAGGACACCCCGACATGTTGGCGTAGTTGGTTTGGTCCCACGAGCTTCCGTTTGTAAACTACAAAGTGTCCTGGCATCCCTACATTGACTCAGGTATCGCACTATTTTTCTCGCATTTTCAAACAATAGCACAATGAGAGAACCGGATGGAGACGAAGAAATCCATGAGAGGAATTCATATATGGCCCCGATATGGAGCTTTTGGATTTGATGAGTTGTATCTAGGTGCCACGGAGTCTAAGAAATCACCCGTCGAAGATATGGCGTGTTTGGGCCTCAGGGCTCTTAAGCAACTACACCCGGACGGGTAGCCCGAAAGCACGGGGAGCATAGGGAACCAAAATGAATGCTCCACTAGTGTTCACCAGGACACCCCGACATGTTGGCATAGTTGGTTTGTCCCATGAACTTCCTTTTGCAAACTACAACCTCTAAAGAACCCTACACTGACTTAGACTACACTATTTCACATGTTTGCAAACAATAGCACAACGAGAGAACCGAATGGAGATAGAAAAATCGTGAGAGGTTTTTATAGTGCATCCCGATGTGGAGCTCTCGATATGATGAGACATCTCTAGGTGCCACGGAGTTCGAGAAATCACCCATCAAAGATATAAGGTGTTTTGATCTCAGGGCTCTTAAGAGACTACGCCCGAATGAGGTAGCCCAAAAGCACGGGGAGCGTAGGGAACCAAAAAAAATTCTCCACTAGTTTTCACCAAGCCACCCCGATGTGTTGCATAGTTGGTTTGGTCCCAAAACTTCCATTTGTAAACTATAGCCTCTTGCACAGCCCTACACTGACTCAGATTGCACTATTTCACGCATTTGCAAACAATAGCACAACGAGAGAACCGGATGGAGACAAAGAAAACGCGAGAGGATTTCGTAGAGGGCCCTAACATGGAGCTCTCAAATTTTAGTTTTTTTTTTCCTACTCTCCTTGTTCTTTCGGGCTACCCCATCCGGGCGTAGTCACTTAAGAGCCCTGAGGCCCAATCACACCATATCTTCGACGGGTGATTTCTCAGACTCCGTGACACCTAGAGAGGTCACGTCAAATCTAACAACTCCATGTTGGGGCCCACTATGAAATCCTCTTATGGTTTTCTCCATCTCCATTCAGACTGAGTCAGTGTATAGTTGTCCATTTCCAATCACCTGAATAATATAGGTGGTTCATACAATATAGGTGGTGAAATGATAATTTTAATAAGATATTTTTACAATATAGGTGGTGAAATGAGAATTTTTGTTTGTTGTTCCTTTCTAATATTTAATTTTTCTTAGCTTCACTTGGCTTCGAGAATAATAAATTTTCTACTGACAGTGCCAACCACGTGAAGGTGGAAGCTTTTTTGGCACCACTAACCTACATAAACATGTTAGTAAGCAATTAAATAGAATTTTAAATCATACAAATTTTAAACAAAATCATTTAAGTAAATATTCAAATTAAATTCATGAAGAACATACCTTTGCAAATTCAATCCAATGAACCGCAAGGATCAACTCTATTCTTGACAGTAGCAAGAATTGCTTCATGATCTGATTCACGAACCTTCCACATATTTTTGTTTGATGGCCGACCTCGATATTTGATCAATTTAATATTTGTTGCAAGGACCAAATGTGAATAGTGAAGTATCTTCCGATGTAGTTCATAGTCTTCAAACAACAATTTTTTTTTTTTTGATAGAATATCATCGAAGCCAAGTTCCAGTGACTACCACTGATCCAATGGGATACTCAAGGTCTTCACCATCAATGACTATGGAAGTCAATTATTTTTTCCCCTCTACACAATGAGATAAGAAGTAGTTTGTTCCCTCTTCGTTAAATTCCATCGCAATAACTGCAAAAACGTGCCCTATGTATCACAAAGTAAAAATGTTCAGTCAATTTATAAATACATTAAGATTTGACCATTTAATAATTTATAAATCTAAAACATGGCATGTACATATATGTATGTACCTTGTTGCACTAAATCAGAGACTTGGTCAAAGTCAGGTGATGTTGTCATTTGATCTGAAGACCCTGCAAGTTGTAATGCTCATGGAACTTGATGTGTGTCGAGTGGAATTAGAGGTCTACAAGTCCATTCATCCACCCACTACTGTGACTCACATTCATTCCACGTAAAATCAATGCATGATATACAAAAACATGTCATGCACCTAGTATAAATAGTCCAAGCATTTGCATCTAAACTACGGAATGAGTGCATATCACTTGATCCTGCAATTGTCATACAATCTTCAAAGTTTTTCAGATGTTGTTGCTCTATCAACAAAAAATATCTACAAACCATTGATCTCTCTTGAGATTCATGGCCCATATTCTTGACACACCAATCAACAATGTTTTTTGCATCTGTAAATTTAGCACCATCCTTGAACTTTAACTCTTCTCTTGCAAGTGCTCTTTTCACACATGCTCCTACACCATCATGCTCTCCTTTTCCATGCCCTGCCTCAAGAAAAACTCCATATATGTTGTACATTTGTTTCTTTTTGCATCCTTCTTAGCCAATAAAACATCCATGCATTCTTGAATTGTGATGTGCAGTTGTCCAACCAAATGTAATGTTGATCGAAACTAATGTTCCTCTCATTCAAGTTCACATAAAACACCTGAAACACCTTGTACATATTCTGTAGAATGTGTCTGATCATCACTGATGTATAAATGATACTCTCTTAATATTTTTTGATCTTGCTCAATGCTTTTAGAGAGTGCATGAATGTTATATGCACGAAAAATAGAAACTTGCACTGAGTTATAATATTGAGACTGAACCTCCATTTGTGGTTGCAATGTGTAATTCTCTGTGAATTCAACTACTAAACAATAGTACCAAGTGGGAATGTGTCCTTTCTTAACTTGAATTGTTCATCCAACCATCGAGCTCTATGTGTGTGCCTTGCATACTCATAAAAACTTTCCTCTCTGAATTTGACCATATATTCTGATACAGGTAATTGTTTTGTAACAAGCACACACCTCTTAGATTCTTTTCCATCTTTTAATTGATATGCCACCAATTTATATTTGTTGAAATCAACCAATTCTTTTCCTATTGAATATGTACTCTCCTCATGGATACAACTTTTCAGATTTGGCAAGCCACCGCATACATACATTGCACGTTCCATCCAAACATGTTTTTTTATAAAAAAATTGTCTTGTTGATTTTTCACAAAATATTGTCAAAATAAATTCCCTTGAAGATTTTTGTGGGACATTTATTCCACACTCCTGCAACATGATGTCAGTATGCAAAACACGACGTATTTGACAAAAAATATCATAATGCATTGAAAATTCAACATGATGCTTACTGCACAACAAGTGGTACATGAGTGATTGATTTTCACATAAAAGGGTTTGCTCATTTCAAAGAATCTTTGGCTAATGTTAATTTGTGGATTTTCATTTTTAAACTTAGAGAACAATTCTGTTTGAGTCATATCTAAGAAATGTTTTACACACAATTCACGATTACGAGAACCTATTCTTCTTTTTATTGTATCTCTTCTATTCGGTGACACCCTTGTGTTCTCATTCCAAAATTTTACAATTAATTCTTTTAGAATATCAGATGTATTCTTGTATTTTCATGGAAGTCTGCTAGAGAAATCCCAATAGTCAGTGTTATTGACTAACTCAAGACGTTTACATCTCTTTATTGCTTTCATTAGTGTTTTTTTGTTTAGCTTCAAAGCACTGCTTGTTTTTCTAATCAAGTGTTTATTAACTATTTTATCACTTACTATACAATTAGTTAGTGCACGTCATGTAGCATTACTATCTTTGGTGCGTCTTTTTCCACCTACAGTTTGGTATGCTTTATGTATGTTTTCAACAATTGACGCATTTTGATCAACAACATTAGATGTTCTTAACCCCAGAGTCTTCATTATAGGTCTCATCTTAATTAATTTCATCAATGAAACAAATAATTGACATCTTTGTGTGTCATTTAAATTCTCAAAGTAATTATCCCAAATTCCACTAGCTTTTCTTCTCGCATTTCTTTCAGACATTTTGTTAGGCATTGGTTTTATAATGTTTTCATCAATTTCAATTAAGTGAATTGGTTTTCTTCACGAAATGGAAGGAGGTGTTCTTAGAGGTGAAGATTCATTTACAAGGTTACTTTCTTCATTCAGTGTTTTCATACAAATTTTGGGGTTAACATTTGGATTCTCAAGTAAGGGTTCAACAATTGGATTCATATCAATTTCTTCATCCATACCAACATTATCATTCAATTCAATATCATTATTCATTGCAAAATTATTATTCTCTGCATTTTCATTATGTATTTCATCCCAATTTTCTAATACATTAGCTACATTTGATATAACGGATGTACCTTTCCGCTTTCAAGTTTTTGCATTCTCTTCAATTTCTTTATTCTCTTCTCTTCCAATTGCACTGGTGTCTTATTCTTGACTTTCCTCTTGTCCTTAGCTCGACATTTATCACCCATGATTAGAAAAAATGAACTAGTGGGGTAGGGGACAAAATGAAATACTAAAAATCATGCAAGAATGTAGAGAATATTGCAGACAAAACAGAATGTTTGCAGAATTCCCGTGAAAGAGATGAAAGGGACGTTGGGGGCCATAATATATAAAACAAAGAAAAATGTACACGCTTATGTAACAACGTACACGTTACATAACGCATATGCATGTTTTGTGTTTTCTCTTTTCCCAAGCCATGCCTCAAGGCTTGGGATCCGGTTTGATCCCCAAGCCTGAGGCATGGACCTGCACAAACACAACAAACATCAAGTTTTTACAAGAAAATGTAAAAATGACACTTCCTCTATGATAAATCAAAATAAAACAATTGATCCATTTTAAAAAATTATACCACAACGTAGAGCAAAGTCTCTTCTTTCTAAAAATATAATTTTCTAAATTTTCTGACTAATATAAGGTTTCCATATTATTTATTTTCTAACTATGCCTTTTTATAGCTATTTTTTGAAGTGTAAATATGTCTATCTTTCATGGTGTATCTTTTTTTGGGTGATCAAAATTTTTTAAAAATATACTAGCCCAAACTAGGCATAATTCTATACATATTCAAAAAAAAAAAAAAATAATTTCAATATTTTTGAGGTAGTTAGGGGGACACGGTCGGAGCTCCATTATTTTTCAAAACATAAAATTTTTGTACTAGAAAAATCATAAATAAAAAAATATTCGCTAAAAAATCTTTAAAAATGGAGCCCAAACTAGATGCTCCTAGCTATATTTCTACCAAAGGGTTTTCAAAAATACTAAATGGTGCTTAAAAATGGTGGGGGCATGAAAGTCACTCTATTATGTTTTTTAACAAAAACATGAGCATATGTTGGTATTTTAGTTATTTTACCCACTTAAACTTATTCATTTTCAATAAAATTTAGTAGCTTAGAAACTAGACTCAAAATGCTACGATTCATATTTCTACAACATCTTCCAATTTTGAGTGTAACTATTTCAAAAACTCGTACAAGCTGAAGTTTTTTTTTTTTTTCAGAAAAATTTTCCACTTAAGACACCCTTTTGGCCCCCAACTTGGTGCACTCACCCTTCAATTCCATAATATGATATTAGAGTTCGAGATTCAATATGTATTTTTAATCACAATCAATTCAGTCAACATCACATTTCAAGAAATGATTTGTGTTAGCAATAGTCTATACTTCCTTTTATTGCATTTTTTCCATAAATTACATGTGTACAAGAAAAGTAATATAATTTTTCCATACGAAGATATGTCATCGTGCATCTAACAATAAAAAAATTGTTCTTTTCAAAGAAAACATCTTCTTCAATTCCACATATATGAATCCTAGGATATGTGTTGTCAAGCAAGGGTTTCTTTGAAAAGTATATAGAAAGTGCAATCGATCTCTCATTAGAAAACAACATATTTAATGACATGTATCTTCTATGGGAGGTAAATGAAGATATTTGTTACATTGATAGTGTCAATAGAAATTTCATTCCAAATGTACCTCCATTTAGTTTTGATTGCAAGGACACCAAGCATTGTACTTGAATCCATGTCCAAAAGGTGGTTGCCTTCCTTAGCATAAAGCGATCATCCCGTAGGGGCTTTTCAACATTACAAACCCAGCATGTCTATGACCTGGCATGTTATTTTCCTCACCTTAGTACCATATTTCTTCTAGATCATAGAAATTCCCAATACATATTTTATGATTTCAATAACGTCAACCATATAATTGATAGGAATGACTTGAAAATCTTTCAACACCTTAAAGTGAAACATTTACATGGTAATTATTTATGTTTCATGAGTGCAATGTATGATATAAGAGTTTTTTTGTGAGAATATTTCATATAGATCATTCAAGTGGTTAAAGTTTTTGTTTGTGCTCTTAATATACCCATTGGAAACTATATGTCACTTGTTTGTATAGCATCATAGAATTCATCTGTAACTTCATTGAAACATGTTATGTGTATCTCTCCACCCTCATTGTCTATGAATTCAAACCCAAAGAACCTTCTATTTGATCTAGAGTTATGATACTCATGAAGGTTACTTTTAGAGGTAACTCTAGCTTTTACTGACCAATGATTTAAATAAGGGCTTAATTATGTAATCAATATCATGGTTGTATCCATTTAAGGTCAAACAAGATCCGGCAATGAAGACCACAAAGGGTAGCCCATGGTTGGGGAAGATACTCTCATTGTATAGCTTATAGATCTATTCTAACTCAAGGGGTATGTGGTTTTAAGTACAAAAGGTTGCATTACAATTATATCCATATCCAAGATAAAAATCCTCCTACAATAGAGAAAATAAATGTAAACACAAGCTTTAGACATTGTTGTGTTTAACGTATTAACAAATTAGGAAAATGAAGAAGTTTGCATGCTCACATTATGCCTTTTAGAGGCCTCTAAACATATGAAGTAGACGTCACAACTGCACCTCTAGAAAGCTCTCCAGAGATTATCTAGTCATCAAAACTAGAAGGTAACAATCCATAATGGGATTTTTTCCCATCAAATAAGGTCTCCTACACTTTATTCTATAACCTAGCAATTGTGATGTAGTTTCTAGGGAAGGTTTTCATAGACATGGTGTTATATCAGAAAATCCATTCAAAAACATTTCAATTGCATTATCTATTAGCGGCACCACCATCCTACCACTAAAAAGTATAAAGAGCATGTAAAATTTTTGAAAGGATGAGCCACTGATTATTTTTTATATCTATGCTACTAAAATGGTTAATAGTTTAGTCAAAGTCAAGAATATCATTTAATTCAAAAATAAATATCATCGCTATATGAAGTATCATTCATATATTAAGAAACATCAACAAATTTAAATATCATAGTGAAGCAAAAACTTCAAAATAAAAGATAAGTCGATAATACCTTGTGGAAAATATCTTTTGTAAATAACAAGTCTCTAGGTAACCAAGGCAACCAAAGGTGGTTTCACAAAAAAACTTATAAGGGAACAATAACAAATCCTTTTCAATGATTGTAGCAGGAAAATATATCTCATTTCAATATAACATATAAATTGAGTGCATACATGTTTTCTTTACTGAAATGTCACATTATGCAATAGCAATTTCCATGTGAACATGTAAGATCCCAAGTGTCATGCATGCAAAACTTCATGTAAAAAATGAATATATTATATATATATATATATGCCCATGACATTGAAGAAATAAATTTAGAACCTTTAAAAACTAGATTCACTATTAAAATTTTAGTTAACTTGTTTGGAAATGAGATGCTATTTAATATTACAAGTAAGCCATAGGCATGTTATCTTATTTGCAGGTTTTTAAACTAGTGTGAGATCGATGAATAAAATTATTGCCCTCGAGACATGATACAGTAGCATCAAGAAGAAGAGTCAATTATTGAGAAAAAGGAATCTTGGCCATGATTAGAGAGGTTAAGGGGTCAATTAGAATGGTTTTGAGACATTTAGGGTTCAAGAAATTTGAATTAGAGGCTCAATTGTGTTTTCCTTTTAGAAAATTCAAAATTTTAAATTGTAAATAATGTCTTCAAGGGATATAAAGTGGTATTTTGGGTTAGAGAAAGGATGATTTATGTCTTAGGATGGGTCATGAGTCTTTGAGAATGTGTATGAGCTATGAAATATAAAAAATGATGTAAAAAGGTCTTTATATGGATGCATGGGCATAAAGAAGTTGGAGAGTTAGTTAGGTTTCAATGAAAATAATGCATTAAAGAAGATGAAATTCAAATGGAGTGAGTTAGTGGCCCTCCAAGAGGAGGTAGAGAGAAGAAGAAAGGCATTCCTCGTGGAGAGGAAGACAAAAATGATGCAAATTTTGTAATTGGAGACATTTTTGAGAGGAAGGAAACTGTATTTTTAGTGGGTGAACTGTGTGTGTTTGCCTTGTAGTTCCTTGATATATGTAATAATATATGGAGAAGTTTTTTTTTTATTGGAAGGGTAACTTATCTCTCTGTTATGTTTTTATGATACCCTCAAATGATTGCTAAAGAGTATTTTCCATACATTATTTGAATTGGTACAAAGAACTAAATACTCTGTTTCTGAGATATAATAAATCATGACTGTGGATTCTTGTAAAGAAGCTTGGAATAATGTTAGTACTCATGGTTGATACATTAGGGAGACTTTTATGTAGGGTGAACACTTCTAAAATTTGGAGAATGAATGTTATGATAAGGGATTTAGATTCATTAGTCCTGTGTATGAGGTTTTGCCGAGATAAGTGTATTCTGATTGAGATGGCAGAGTAAAACACATTGGGAAAGGATGAAATTGGGTTTATGTGGTTATCATAATTACTTAAGGTTTTGTAAAACTTGAGAGTAGACTCTTTAATTTTTACCCTTGCATGTGTAAATCTTAGTGTGACAAGGCTATGGAAAACATTTCCCGCATCATTTGGTTGTGATAAGTATACGCTAAATATTGTGTTTTCTTATTAAAGTGATAAATATGCCTCCTTGATTGAACATTGTGATGAAGAATGTCTTCAAGTACTAGGAGGAAATATTTTGAAAAGTTGGTGAATTTTTTTATTGTGCAAGAGGGTTTGAAGAACCATTCAAGGTGATTGTGTGTATACCTACAAACAAGGGGGCAAAAAAAAGAGAATAAAAGGAGGATTTTCACGTGACATTAAGATATACTGGTAAGATTATATTATGTACACCTATAAGATATTATTATGATCAAATTTGAGGCTCTAATTCACGTTTTAAGAAAGTTATTTAAAAATACTCCTCTCGGGTTTCTAGGAACACTAACTCAGGACAGCGCTAGGGCTTAATGGTTGAAGGCCAAGATCATTGATTTTAGCTCTAAAATTTGGTAGAAATAACCCTAAGGGAGTCCTTTAGGATATACAAAAATAAATTTTGAGTTTTAGTGGTTAAAAGTGGAGATATTCTTACCAGTCTGGAAGGAGGTTTTGAGACACAGTCTTAAGGCTAATAGGAAGGGTCATTTTACAAAGCAAGTACCCTCTAAAGTGGGAGTTAACACATGAAAATTTGTGGACACATAGATCTTCATAATGGGTGGTCAAAAATGTCAATTTTCAGCCTGAGTCTTGAAGGGAAAATAAGATATTAGCAACAGAATGTTGTCTAGACTAATAAGAAGACTTGAGAGCAAATTTGCAAAAAAGAAGAAAATAAGAGTTGTGTAAAGAGTTGGACCCTGAGATTTTGAGGGCATGTTTGGATAGGTGAATGAGAAATAATGAAACCTTCATAACCATATGTATGCCTTGGTAAGTGTGCATTCTTAGGTGGAGCAAGGGACATTGTCTTGAGAATTCATAGGGCAGTTTTGCAAATTGAAGGCAAAAGTGAAAGGTGAGAGTTTTGATCATTGGGAATACATTGGGAGGACTGTTATAACATTGTAAGAAGTTGAAAACATAATTTTTAACCAAGACCAAGTTAGAGTGTAGTTCACAACAAAAATAGAAAACTCATATAAATCAAAATTATAAAAAAACAAAAGTGGGATGCATTAAAGCAATGATGGAGTTGTTGGGGTTCATAGGTGGAAACACTGATGGATCCCATGTGAAGGCATGTGAAGGGACATGGGGTTGGTTTTCTAGGAAGAGAGCATGGTGGTTAGGTCAAGTGAGAAACTATAGATGCGAGGAAGAAGGGAAATGTATTTAGGCAGATGTTACAGGTGGAGTACGTTGGGGATGTGTTTGCAAATCATGTGAACATAGATAAGGAACATGGAATATTTTATTTAATGCCTCAATGAGGTGTATTCTCTTGAACAATAATGACTCAGACTATGGAAAAACTGGGACTTGTTGAAGGCGTATTCAAAATTTTTAAGTAAATGGGCAGCGCCTCTTTCATCTCACCACCTACACACGATGCTGCGAGATTGGGCTGAGATTTGTGATGTTTGACATTATCCTTATAAGATTTTTTTGGTTATAACATTTAAAAAGGGGGACATTCAGCTAATCATAATGGACAAAGGGATTTATTTTTTTGGTAAAACATGTCTGTAATGGTTTTAGATTCGTAAAAGGGGTTATAGAAGGCTGAGTTTTGTAAGTAAAACATGTAACATCTCCTCAACCTTCGCTAGCATCTCTCTATGGCAGAAGAGGGACATTTCCTCCTCCATGATGCAATCAGTAGAATTTAGATGCATATACAAGGCACACCAACTATTTGACGTAATGAATTAAACTATGTGATCTCCCAACTTTTGCCAGGATAAGATATTTTGGACGGGTTTGGAATCCATAAAATCTTAGTGGAAATATTATTTTCAATTCTCCAATCTTGCGCCACGTTTAGATCCAAAGCAAGCTAGAAGTTCAAATTTTTTTAATTTATTTTTTTGGCTATCGACTATTTTCTTCATGTATACCACAAAAAACTAACAAGAAGTTAGCTTGATTTAACCTAGAGTAAGTACATCATATCTTAAATTCAGAAAACAAGGAATCTCTTTCGGACTGAATTCATGGCACACTTTGATGGTTTTATTAGTATAAATTACCTCCTTGTAAATTAGAGAGCTATTTGCACTCAATACTAGAAAAAATCATATGATATCTCAGCCTAAAATTTTTGATCTAGCAGATAAAATCTACCTTTATGCTCATGCAAGAATAATGTGAGCATGACCAAGATGATAAAGTGGAGAAATATAGTAGATCCATGAAAACAAGGAGGCATGCACGTAGCATGTGAACTATTTAAAAAAATGTTAAAAGAGAGTTGAAGCCTCGTGGAGTGCAAGTGAAACCTCCGAACTACGTCATGCTCTACTGGATGTTGGTATTACAGGCATGGTCTCCTTAACTTCATCTTCTAAAATTTTCGTATTTTGGTTCTTCATTTGCATTATATTAGAAACATTAAACCACTAAATAATTTTACAATTAGCTATGTAACCAAAATTAAATAATGTAAAGCAATAATTCCCCACCTTGTGATTTTCAAACTATGTTACCATTTTAACATCAACCGTGGTTGCCACCATAACCTCATACAATGATGCACGAGCATCCGAATCAGTGCTCATGTCCACCGATATTTGTGAGAGTTAGATGATTCTTCAACTAAACAAAACCTTTTTCATTACTTGCAAAGTTGGAAAAACACCACATTTAGAGACTTGCAAACAACAACTTTTGAACCCCGTAAAGAGAGTTCAAGTGTTGTATATGTTCCTTGATATGAGGAGAGTCACATCTAACTTTAAATTGACCCTAGTAGACTATTTTTACTCTTTTCTCCGCTCCTCTAGGAGTCCTCTTACCCACATTTGCACTCTCTAGAAGCTACTAAAACTAAAAAGTGGGGTTTGTATTAGCCCACCATTTGACCATGAACAATGAAATGCTTGCCCGCCGCCTTCGCAAACCACTGTATTTTTACTAGAAAATTTCCTAGAACCTTCATTTGGGGAAAAACACTCTTCTTGATAGTTTGGAAAAGGCATTTTGTAGGCCTTCGGTCCCAGCTTTCACTATGTCAAAAATGGACCAATTATGATCGGTGGCTCCAAAAAGTTGTCTCCATTTGAAAACCATTTGCTAATTCCCGATCTTGTCGACTCATGGTGAATTATCCATATATATGGGAACTTGTAGGAAGTTTCTCATTGCATGTCATCCATCAAACATTATTTTAAACATAGTTTTCTGAGCCCTTGAGCTAACTTTTGATCATTTACAACTAGGTCAATCATGACCAATGGCCTCAAAAAATGGTCACCAATCGTAAACCGTTCGCTAGTTCTAAATTCCATTCCATCGAGTTCATGTGAATTATTGGTGTATAGGAGGACATGTAGAAACTTACCCATGGTATTTTTATCTTGGAAATAATGTTTGAAAGTGGTTTCTTAGCCTCATAACCTAAATTGAATTTTTGGCAACTAGTGTCAAAAACATAAAAGGAAGTTATAAGAACCTCGTAGGGTTAGCAAATCCCCATGGAAACTTGTTTGAACTTACTGAACTAACTATTTGAAACTCTCATTCGATTTTCCTAATCCAATGTTGAGTGTGAGATCTCCTTTTTTATAGGAGGAACTACCTATAAAATGTAAAACAATACCAAGACATAGATTTTTTTAAATGAGTGGAATGCCTAGTGGAAGCTAGATCCGGGAAGCATGATGCTTCCTAAATAGGTTGTCAATCCACTTTTATATAACAGTATTAATGCTATCCAAAATAAACATGAAATAAAAATCTTATTGGAATTGAAACAATTTAGGTATCTCGTATAAAATAAATAAGAAAGGTCAGATAAAAGGTGATTGAGGTCAAAACGGGTTAGGTGATGGGTTGGTATTGGGTTGCAGTGTCAGTACAAGCTCTAGATAGGGACTGGTAAAGATTACAAGAGATTCTAAACTATTAAGGAATCGGTAAAACTCATTTCTTCCGAGGTATGTTTCCAAACACAAGAATCGACATCGGTTGTGTGACCGATGCGCCGATTAAGCAGATGACCGATGTCTCATTGAGCGAGATAATACTTAGCGAGAAGGAAAACAAGAAGTTCACGTAGAATAAAAGAGCATGTTCAAGGCGCGAATGGATCGGAACATAATCATGCGGAAGAAACAAATTGGAGATTTGGGACTTAGCCATTTTTACGAGCATGGGCTATTTTTGGAGGTCGTGCAGAGTACACAAACTAGTTGGAAAATTTCACAACACATATTAGTTATTATTGGAGGATTGTCTACAGAGCACTTTGCATAAATACAAGCTAGGAATACATTTACTATTTATATTTAATTAGGAGAAGTCTATTGTTAGTGCACTTGCATGTGTGGCTATTATTATGTAATGACGCTTGGCTGAATAGACATGCGACTGTTTTGGGATTGAATAAGTGGTGAAGGGAAATTCCCCACCCTTGTATATATGTAAAGGTCTATATAATGGAGAAGAAGATGATATAGAGATAAAGAAAGATATTTTTGAGTATGTGCAAGATCTGATTACTGTGGGATTACTATATCGGATTTGTGCGCGCATGGGTATGGAATGTCATTATTGTAAGAAGCTTCAGTGTAATTTTCATGTTTAATATAATGGAGGTTATTGATCGAATCTAACTCATAACCCGTGTGTAATGGATCGTGTATGTTCTTGATTTTAGCATGGTTATTATTTAAGTTTGTTATTCTTTAAACATAAATCAGCGCATGTATCATAAATTAATATAACAAGTTATGGATCTATATGTATTAAGTCTTCATCATGCTAACATCTGCAAAAAAAGAAACCCTAAAGATGGGACTAGTACCTTTGCATGCTTTGGGTGAGTGCTCGGTCTAGGGTTAGTGATGTGTTAGTGCACTGGGATCTTATTGGTAAATTCTACTACAATAGACTCCGAGTTCATCTTGTGTAATTTCTCCTCTTTCGTTCGCAAAAACCGAACAATGTTGGACATTACGCTCATTCTTCCTTCTAATAGGTCCATCTTACGTGTGATAAGCTTTCCAAGCTCATCCAACCTTTCCTTAATGTATTTCCTTTAACATCGCTATGCTTTGTCAATTTAGTTTGGTGTTTTGTGTAATAAGCGTGTTTGTGCGCATGAAGCTAATTACTATTTGAAGAGTTTTTCTATGCAAAGGGACTACACATACCTTTATTTTGGGGTGGTTGGTAATATCCTGTACTAAACTAGTGAAAATAAGTACACATGAAAATAAATAAACTCTGCTACAGGTTTTATCCAAGTCGGAAAAATGATAGTCAAGAGATTGCTTCTAGAAAGATGACCATAGATGGAGATGAATGTAGGGACAATATAACTCGAGGTAAGCGAAGGCCGTGAAGACTACCAAAGGTAGAAGACACAGTGAAAAGGTACTTGGGTGCATGGACGCATACTAAAGAGAATTCTCAGTAGCTAGAAGGTAAGAGGGTGCGCTAGAAATTTATGACTAGGGCACGAGTGATGTGTCAGCCGCACACGGAATCTTATTGGTAAATTCTAGGTTACATCAACGTCGGTAGGGACAATTAGTAAAAATCTCTTGAAACTAGCTTCCAGACTCTTTGTGATTACACAAAGGCCTTGATGACTCGGGGATGATAAGAAGAGGGAAAGACAGGTAAAAGGGAAAGGTATGGTAAAGTGATAGGTTGTGGGAGGCAAGGAGTGTATGGACACGGAGGAAGATAAATTATTGAGATAAATAATAAATCTTAATTGAAAGAAAATAAAGATAAATGAAGGGATGTTAGGTACTTAGTGAAGAATAGGTCCGAGAATGCGGGTGATGAGGACAAAGGTGATGACAGAGATCCGGAGAGGAGATACTTCATGTTCGTGTCACGATAGTTCGAACCTCCGTGCTTATTTGTGTGAATCCGTGATCGTGAGGAAGATGATGAATGAAAATGGTTGTTGGTAGTGCTCCCATGTGTTTTCCTTTGCTGAGTGCTTCATAAATTTGAGTGCTCCATTCTTTGTTCGTGTGAGAACTAGAATCGAATGACGAACGAGGATCTATCTCTATACCTAATCTAAAATTTTCCAAGGAGACAGGATAAAAGGATATAAGAAATAAGAAATAACTAAACTACAAGGTGATGCACCAAGGAATGATGAACACTAGTTTTGCTGATAGACACAAACCAACAAAATACATACAATAATCAAGCACATATAACCAAATTTATAATGAAAGACCAGATGTGAGAAAAAGAGACAAAAAGGATCTAGAATCGATCACAAACGTGTTTTATTGCTCTACAGATTGATACAATGCATTACAAAATAACCAGAGGCAAGAAACATATTGTAATTTTAATGGAAGGCCTAAACTCCATGAATTCCTTTTCACTAGAAGGAAAGGGAGCCTACAAAACAAAAGAATGTCCAACCCTTTACAATGAATCCCGCCCCTGTATTTATAGATTCAATCAGAGAGAAGAAAGAGAGAGAGAGAGGGAAAAAAAGGTCAAGCTCAACCACTTACTGTTAATGCCTCTACAAAATCTACCCCCAAATCCATCTTTACTACATCAACCACTGGTTCGATGCCTCAAGGAGGAAGAAATGGTGGAAGATCAATCAATCTGATCTGTTGTTGAGGCAAGAAGATCCTACATTAAAGGCCCAAAGATGTTTCTCCATTTTTCACCTACCAGGGCCTAAAAATGATTTTTATCTTTCCATGGTGTAGAGGACGTCGAGACGCTTCCAACAGTGTAATATTTGCAATATTTCGAGCCCTGAGTCGAAAGATATGCCCCTTCAAAGTTTGTATCGAGTCCGTACAAATGGGTGGGAAAACAAGTTTGAAAAATGGGTCTCCTTTTTAATATGGGGCACGTGGCAGCTAGATTAGGGAAAAATTGGGTTTGTGGGTCCGTGATTTATCTTTTTCCCCTTTTTCCAAAAAAAATGCAAAAACTCAAAAACCCCATGGCCCCAAAAGCTCGCTGACATGTGGCACCCTTTGGTTGGCTAGAGATGCACTTCAATTTTTATCTCTTGTGCCTTTTTTAAAAAAGGAAAATTTTCACCTTTTCCTCCGACTCCCCACTTTGGCTTGACTCGGGCTCAAATGCTGAATTTTTCCTTTGGGTGGAGTCATGCCCATTTTGTAACTTTTACACCTTTGGAATAACAAGGGGCAAAAACCAACTTTTTCCCCATGGCCCACTTTCTCGACTTTCTAGTTTAGGCTTGCCACGTGGTTTTCCTTCCATTTTACCCATTTTTCATGTTTTTGGCTAAGTCTTTTGCTTGGTGGGGTCATATCTCTTGACCTGGGACACACGTGGGCAAGTCTGGCACTCATTTGGAAACCCTCTCTCTATTCAATCCTTGAATTAGCACCATTTAGACACTTGGCAGCCTCCACCGGCCTGCCCCATGCATTGACTATTCAACCGACTCTACCCCTTTTTGAGACTGACACGTGGAGGCACCACGCTTGCTTGAAAGCCCGATTCAAAATTTTCCTTTGAAGGAGCATCGAGTTGACACTTTGCCTCCCTCCAGTCTCATGGACTTTTCAACGGTCCTTACTTTTTGGACTTTGGGCTACGTGGCGAGCTCACACTCATTTGGGTCTCCCTTTGACTAACTTTTGAGATGCGCCACACTGACACTTGGCATTCTCCACTTACACTTTTATACTTAGCCAATTTTGAGGCCCGCCCTATCCACCTTTTGACTTTGTTTGACCATTTGCTACATGGAGGGTCTGGCACAAGTTTGAGTCTCCACCCTGGGCTCCCATTTCAGATTTGTGTCGAGCCGACACCTCACACTTCTTTCTTAGTTGAAGACTTTTCAACGGCCCCAAATTTTTTGGGGCTCTGATGCATGGACGCGTGGAAGCCTCGGCTCATTTGGGCTTCCTTTTTTGGATTCACCTTTAGAGAAGCACCATTAGACACATGGTTCTTTCCGCTGCCTCCTCCATACTTAGTCAATTTTGACTCTTTCTTAAATGGTCTTCGAGCCCAAAAACTTCAAAACTTCACCATTTTTTCCCTTCTTGCTCCTGGTTCCTCTCAGCACACTCTCTTCTTTTTTCGACCCTTATTCCATTGTTGAGTCTACTTCTTAACTTGAAAATGGATTTAAGACATGGAAATGGCTCGACAGAGTCATTTCTTTTTGCATAGGTCATTTAATCTTTCTCATCCCCCACCACTCCATTGTTGAGTCCTTCTATGACCTATTTACAAGATCTGAATGAGTTTTCTCAGGTTCTTTCTATGCGGGGTCATGGCTGATCCAATATTTTTCCCCGGGGGGAAATATGGATAACAATTTGGTGACTCACAGGGTATCTTCTTGCTAGATGAAAAGACCAATTACCTTGTCATATCCATTGGGCATGGAGTCAAGAATGATGGTCTGATATATTTCTTCCTCTGATTCATGAGCCCGACTGTTTACACTCTCAATTTTCATAAGAAATCTCAAATGAAGGTTTCTGAGAGTAGAAAATTGTTTTGACTCGGGGCTTCATCTGTCTCTCTGAATGGACTACATAAGAGCAACAAAACAACACCACAACTATATACAAAATTTGAAATCATACATGCTCCAAATAGAACATGCAGAGTGTGCAAAGCACTTAGGAGAAAAGCAACCTAAACTACAACAAGACAATGTGCACAAGCACTTAGAGGAAAAGAAATAAACTAATATGTACAAGGTGATAACCTTCCTTCTAGTAGCAGTGTTTAAGATAGATTCCATTTACTAGAATCTACAATTCCTCACCATCCAACGTAGACAATTGGAAAGCATTTCTACTTTTACATCTTGTGACCATGTAGGGGCCACTCCAAATGGCATCAAACTTGGAATGCCTTCCTAGTTTTTCCCGATCTGCATCCCATTTCAAAACCAGGTCTCCTTCCTAGAAGGTCCTTGTTTTTTCCTTCTTGTCAAAGCATCTCTTGATTGAGGCCTGATCCTTCTCTATTTCTTGAGTGCATGCTCTCTGGTTTCTTCCAATTCTATCAGCTCCACATACCTAGCCTCCATCGGTTCAAATTCAGACATCTCTAGCTTGCTTCACGAGCTCCAATGCTTGGCAAACTCAAGTGATATAGGCAACACTGCCTCTTTCCCATAGACAAGTTTGAATGGAGAGCTTCCTTGTAGATCTCTTGGGTGTTATCCTATCAGCCCATAAGGCCGATTTGAGCTTTGTGTGCTAGGTTCTCTAGATTTTCATCAAGAGTTCTTCTGATGATCTTTAGCAGGTTCTTGTTTGTGGACTCAACTTGGCCATTACCTTGAGGGTAATAGTTTGATGAAGTGCTCAAGTAAGTCCCATTCTTAACATCCCATCCTATGATCTTGGAACCTATGAATGCCAATGCATTGTTCTGATATAATGGTGGTTAGCACTCCAAATCTGGTCACTATCCCTTCATAGAAATCTAGTATACTAGACTCATTAGCTTCCTTGAGTGCCACTACCTCGGTCCACTTGGTGAAATAGTCTGTTGCTGTCAGAATCCATTTGTGGCCTTGGCTTGAATTTGGATTGATGACTCCAATGAAGTCCAATCCCCATTGCATGAAAGGTTGGTCGACTGAAATTGGGTGCAATGGAAGTGTTGCTAGCTTTTCTTTTCCTTTGAAGAATGCACAATTCTTGCACCTTTTGATCCATGCATAGTAGTCACTAAACACTCTGGGCCAATAATAACCCACCTTCATGATCTTGAGTGTTGTCACCCTTGAGAAAAATGGCCTCCAACTACTTCAACATGGAATTCTTGTAACACTCTCTCAACTCTGATCTATCTCAATGCATCTCAACAAAATGCCATTGATGTCTCTTTTGAACAAGACACCATCAATAAGAACATATGGGATGGCCTGTAGTCTAAAATGTCTCCTTTTTTCTTTACTCATCCCATGAGGACACATGCCTATTTGAAGGAAGTGCACCATGTCTTGAGTCCAACAAGGAGTAGGTACATCATCATTTCCTTCCTCTTGATTATCCTGTAGAACAAAAACAACCTCCTTTTCACTGTTTTCTTCGTCTTGTTGACCTGAGGCTAGTTGTTCACACAACCCCTTCCCATGGACCAGCTTAGTGACCTTGATCTCAATGTCATATTCCATGACACGAGTGATCCATCCTACATGTTTTTCATTCAGATCCTTGCTGAGAAGGAATTCTTTAACTCCCATGGGAGACCAACAATTGGATTTTATTATTTGAAACCAGATGCTTAAACTTCTTTAATCCTCTTATTACTACTAGGACTTGCTTTTCATGAAGGAGTATCTCACTTCATAGTCTTCCAGACCTTGACTGAAGAAAGCAATTGGTTGTTTTGTACCTTCTTTGTTCTACTGAACTAAGATTGCAGAAATTGTGTCACTACCACCAAAGGCATACAATATGAAGTCTTTAGAGAAATCTGATTCACGAGAGTTGGGGCTTGTGATATAGCTTCTTTGATGGCCTCAAAGCTTTCCTTTCCTTCAGCTGTCCACCTGAATGCTAAGCTCTTCTTCAACATCAATGTTATTGGCTTAACAAGGGCAAAAAAGTTTGGTACAAACCTCGCATGACAATTGATTTTTCCTAGGAAGCTTTGAAGAGCTTTCTTGTGGCTTGGCAATGGCAATGCTCTTATTGCTTCAACTCTCTCTGGGTCAATTTCAATCCTTCCTTTGATACAATATGGCCTAGAAGCCTACCCTCATGGGCCAAGAATATGCATTTTTTAGGGTTCAATGATACCCCAAAACTCCTACATCTTTGAAACACCTACCTTAGGTGGAAAAGGTGGTCTGACATTTTTGGAAAACACCGTAATGTCATCCAGATAGATCAGTACTATTTTTTTGATCAGCCCTTTGAATGCCATATCCATTTCCCTTTGAAAAGTGGCTCCAACATTGGACAATCCAAATGGCATTTTTCTATAGGCATAGGTGCCCCATTTGGTGGTGAAAGTTGTTTTGAATTGATCATCTTCTTTCACCATGATCTGGTTGTACCCTAAGTAGCCATCTAGAGGGAGAATCTCTCTGATCCAGACACCACTTGCAAGATCTACTCCATTAAGGGAGTGGGTAGTGATCTTTGAGGGAAGCTCTGTTCAAGTCTCAAAAATCTACACACAACCTAATCTCTCCATTTTTCTTCCTGACTGGGACCAAGTTTGCAACCCAACTTGAGTGTTTGATTGGAAATATGATACTTGCCTCTATCATCTTGTTCAACTCTTTCTTCATCAGAGGCTCAATGTGTGGGTTGACTGGTCTCTTTTTTTCCCGATGGGCCGAAGCAACTGATCTAGTTCATTGTGTGTTGTGTTGTGCTAGCTTTGGATTGAACCCTCTTAGGTCTTCATAGCTCCAAGAAAATACATCTGGAAATTCTTGGAAAAGTTGTATGAATTCATACCTTTCTTTCTCAGTGGCCACTTTTCCAATTTGAAGTGTTTTTCCTTCTCCAACTGGGATTGACTCTGAATCTTCTCCTTTGATCTGTATGTTAGCCTTCTCTTTTCTAAACTGATCATTAGGATTGAAGATAGACTCCAATGTCACTAAGCCTTTGGGAAGCTTGTTTGTATGTAGTTATACTATTTGATTCCCGTATTGCTGCTCTAATCTTTTTGATTTCTAGCTGAGAATTCAGCTTCTTCTTAAAAAATTAATGATCTGTTGATCATTCTCGAACACCTACCAACATGTGTTGTTATCTGGCACTACTGGCCTCACAACTATATGGATATGTGGTTGTTCTTTGTCTCTTTTGATGTTGTCACCACATCAAATGTTGCTCCAACTACACGCAAGCCTATCAACAGAGCTCATTCTTCTCCTTCCTGGTATGGACACAATGTCAAGGCCTCAAAATCCTCCATGAGATCCCATACCCTACTCTTGTAGTTCTTGAGCAGGTCATTCTTGACAAAGATTAAGTCCTCTGACTTGATTGGCAACCAGTTCACTATCACCAAACACTTGCAAGTTCTTGATTCCTAGCTTCCTTGCCCAATGAAGACCATGGACCAAAGCCTCATATTCAACAGTGTTATTTGAGCAGAAAACTGAAATCTAAAGGCTGAATAATATTTCATACCTTTGGGGGACACAATCATAGCTCCTCCTCCAGCTCCTTGTCTACTCCTTGAGCCATCAAAGAACAATTGCCATACCTCATTGTCATCTTTATATTCTAGCTTAATTAGGTCAGGAAGAGGATGATTCTCTTCATGTAGATAGTAGACACCTAGCTCAGATTCTTCCATCTCCTTATAGGGGTCAAAAGCATGTCTTTTTTGGCCCACTCATCGAGAGTCAAGTCTGGGATACATCCCACCTTGGTATCTACTTCACAAGTGCTTAGGAGGTCTTCTTGATCAAAAGCTGAGTAGTTGGCATTGATTGGGCTAGGCACATAAGATTCAATATGATAATCAACAATGGGTTCAGATCTGATTGTGGCCTTTTCCCCATACCTTGTTCTAAAGAGCATATGTGACCAATCAATAGATAGATAGCCTCCAATTTTGGCAGTGAAGTCCCTAGACAAACACAAAGCAAAATGTGGTGGAAAATCTATGATTGATACGTTCTCAAAAAATAGTCACATTGGGGCAGGCATGCAGAGTGAGGCTCAGATCCTTGATGATTCCAATAGTTGTCACTGTTGTCCCATCTAATTGCACTACCCCTCTAGAGATGACTTCATATTGAGACCCAGTTGATCAACTATTTGCTTGGGCATTACATAAACTACTTGCCCCTAATCAATCATACAATTGTGCACCAATTTGTCTCCAATAATCAATGAAACATAGAATGGAGGAGGTCTCAGGTTCTTACCTTGTTGTTCTCAATGGTTTTCCCCATGTTGAGCTATATTGGTAAGCACTTTCTCTTGCTTGGTAGGGGGTGTGATTTGAGCTTGACCAATTTTGTATAGTAGTCTATAATAGATCCTCTCCCTCTAGAATGGCCAAAGTGACTCCCATAGTGAAATGTTCACACTTGTTCCTCTTCATTTTCTCAATGATATTGAATGAGCTATCCTTTTTTTGCCCCTTCCTAGGCACATTTTTTTCTTGCACATGGGTTGTTACAACCGGTGCTTGAGTGGATTTGGAAGGTGGCTTGGATTGGTTCTACATGTTGGGAGTTATATTTGGAGCACCAAAACCTTGTGGAGTGATGGAAGGTTGAGGGTCACCTGAGTTCAATGGTTGGCCTTCTCCAATATTTCTCTTTTTGGACCATGTATTGGCAGCTACACTTTGAGAAGGGAACTGATTCATCCCACAGAAGTCCTCAACTTGCCAATTGACAAGCATAGTTTCACTTGGAGGTCCCTCTTGCTGAGCTCCTTGCTGCTGATCTCTTTCTTGGCTAGGTTCCTGTGACACCATACTAGTTTGCACCATCAAGGCCTGATTTAGTGCACCATTAAAGCACATTGATTGGTTATGTGGCTGATTGCATGGGAAACACCAATCATATTCTTGTGCCATATTGTTTTGTGCTGAACCAATGCCCTTGATGTTGAAGTTGTGTTTGGATCATATGACCTAAAAGGTCTAGTAGCTTGAGGTTGTCCTTGGTTTTGGCTCTGATTTATAGTCTGAGATGGTGGTCTATTTTGTCTGATACTGGGGTCTAGCTTGATACTGAGCTTGAGGCTGATATGGCCTAGAACTCTGAGCTTGCTGTCTTTTGATGGTTACTAACTCATTCCCTAGGTTCTGAAAGTTGTTTCATGACTTCCTGGAGTTCCTTAGAGGTGTTAGATGATGAAGTGGAGGCTTCAACTGAGCTTTGACTCCTGGGGTAGGTATAGGGCTAATGTGGGTGTTTGGCTAGTACTGGGTTTCCTAACTCAGGGTACAGAGGCATGGATGGCCTAGGAGTGATTTTTCCAGCCTGAATCAAATGGTTCTCAGCCCCTATGGAAAGGCTATAGGTTGCAGGTAAGGTTGTGCCCCCATTGACTGGAATCATCAAAGAAATATCAGAATTTAAAGCCCTAAGAAAGTATAAGAAGGCACCTTCATTAGTGGGCTTTACTGTTGTTGGAATCCTATCCCAGGTGTCCACTGAAATATGAGGTTGAAATCCATCAACTACTCATTCGGGGCTCTCTTGATTGTTGTTAGTTGCTCCAACAAAGATAAGTTATCACCTTTTTCTCCAAACTAGTTGAAAGAGATGTGCACAACTGGTTCCAATTTTGATAGAGCCTACTTCAAGGCTCTCTGAACCATTGTGAAGCTTTACCTTTGAGTGAAGAGGTGAGCAACTTGACTGCAATGTCCATCTCATGGATTTCATGGATTGTACAGACATTTGCAATATCTTGGACATGATCACCAGAGAAGTCTGGTTTTCCCTAGTGAAATATGGGATGCTCTTTAATGCTACTATCGGGACCAGATTTTGTGCATTCAGAGCGAGTGGGCTGCTGCCAGTGAAATTGACATAAGGATTTGGCTGAGCCATCCTGATCGCCCGAGCACCCCTCTTGATTGAAAGAATGGCCTACTTTGGGAGGAGGTGTCGATAAGGCTCTTGTTTGGTGGGGATAGAGACCTCTGGGCTCTTCTTCCTCCTCCTCTCCTCTCTTTGGGGATAAGTCTAGATAGACAAATAATCCCTCCTCTCTGGTTCTTGACCATGTTTGTATTCTTCTCATGAACTTGCTTGGACTACTGAAACCAGTGGATTTGTTTCTTTTGGAGTCACTAGATGTACAATTTTAAAACTTCTTAAAAGTTAGAATCACAACAAGTGCACATCAATCTTACTGTAATAAGATGGAGACTTCTCTAGTCCCACCGGCATGCCAAAACTATTAGTGCAAAATCACAACACCCCCAAATGAGTTCTATAGATCTACTTTTCTAAGGCAGAGTCATTTGGTGTGATCCACATAACATTGAACTTTCCCCAAGGTGTGGGACCTTGCAAATGGAAAAGCTCTCCAGATTAAAGGTTGGTTCCTATTCCTCTATTTAGGTGCATACGTGAGAACTTGCAGAGGATCTATCTCTATACCTAATCTAAAATTTTCCAAGGAGACAAGGATAAAAGGATATAAGAAATAAGAAATAACTAAACTACAAGGTGATGCACCAAAGGAATGATGAACACTAGTTTTGCTGATAGACACAAACCAACAAAATACATACAATAATCAAGCACACAATAACCAAATTTATAATGAAAGACCAGATGTGAGAAAAAGAGATAAAAAGGATCTAGAATCGATCACAAATGTGTTTTATTGCTCTACAGATTGATACAATGCATTACAAAAAACCAGAGGCAAGAAACATACTTGTAATTTTAATGGAAGGCCTGAACTCCATGAATTCCTTTGCTAGAAGGAAAGGGGAGCCTACAAAACAAAGAATGTCCAACCCTTTACAATGAATCCCCCCTTCATATTTATAGATTCAATCAGAGAGAAGAAAGAGAGAGAGAAGGAAAAAAAAAGGTCAAGCTCAACCACCACTATTTAATGCCTCCCTAAAAATCTTCCCCCAAATCCATCTTTACTACATCAATCACTTTGGTTCGACACCTCAAGGAGGAGAAAAAGGCGAATAGATCAAATCTGATCTGGTTGTTGAGGCAAGAAGATCCTGCATTAAAGGCCCAAAGATGTTTTCTCCATTTTTCACCTACCAGGCCTAAAAAATGATTTTTATCTTTCCATGGCATAGAGGACATCGAGACACTTCCAACGGTGTAAGATTTGTAATATTTCAGCCCTGAGTCGAAAGATATGCCCCTTCAAAGTTTGTATCGGTCCATACAAATGGGTGGGAAAATAGTTTGAAAAATGGGTCTCCTTTTTAATATGGGGCACGTGGCAGCCAGATTAGGGAAAAATCAGGTTTATGGGTCCGTGATTTATCTTTTTCCCCTTTCCAAAAAATGCAAAACTCAAAAACCCCGGCCCCAACGCCTCCACTTGACACGTGGCACCCTTTGGTTGGCTAGGGAGATGTGCTTCAATTTTTATCTCTGTGCCTTTTTGACAAAAGGAAAATTTTCACCTTTTCCTCCGACTCCCCACTTTGACCTTGACTCGCTCAAATGCTGACTTTTTCCTTTGGAGTTGCATGGCCCATTTTGTAACTTTTACACCTTTGGAATAACAAGGGCAAAAACCAACTTTCCCCCCGATGGCCCGCTTTAGCGCTGCTAGTTTAGGCTTGCCACATGGTGTTTCCTCCATTTCCTACCCAATTTCTATGTTTTTGGCTAAGTCTTTTTCTTGGCAGGGTCATATCTCTTGACCTGGGACACGCGGTAGTCTGCACTCATTTGGAAACCCTCTCTCTATTCAATCCTTGAATTAGCGCCATTTAGACACTTGGCACTCTCCGTCTCCGCCTTGCCTCCCATGCATTGACTATTCAACCGACTCTCTACCCCCTTTTGAGACTGGACACGTGGAGGCACCGCACTTGCTTGAAAGCCCGATTCAAAATTTTCCTTTGAAGGAGCATCGAGTTGACACTTGGCAGCCTCCACGTAGTCTGTGGACTTTTCAATGGTCCTTCTTACTTTTTTGGACTTTGGGCTACATGGAGAGCTCACGCTCATTTGGGTCTCTGCACCTTTGGACTAACTTTTGGAGATGCGCCACACTGACACTTGGCATTCTCTGCTTACACTTTTATACTTAGCCAATTTTGAGGCCCGCCCTGTCTTCGCCTTTTGAACTCTGTTTGACCATTTTCTACGTGGAGGGCTGGCACAAGTTTGAGTCTCCACCCTGGGCTCCCATTTCAGATTTACGCCGAGCCAACACCGCACCTTCTTTCTTAGTTGAAGACTTTTCAATGGCCCCACAAATTTTTTGGGGCTAGACGTGTGGAAGCCTCGCACTCATTTTGGCTTCCTCTTTTTGATTCACCTTTGAGAAGCACCGCATAGACACGTGGTTCTTTCCGCTTTGCTACCTCCTCCATACTTAGTCAATTTTGGACTCTTTCCTAAATGGGTCTCGAGCCCAAAAAACTTTGAAACTTCACCATTTTTTCCTTTCTCCATTGTTGAGTCCTTCTAACCCTATTTACAAGATCTAAATGAGTTTTCTCAGGTTCTTTCTATGTGGGGTCGTGGTCGATCCAATATATTTCCCGGGGGGAAATATGGATAACAGTGGTTAAGTGAGGCTATTAATTAATTTATTTAATATAATTAATTCAATTAACATGTGCACTAAGGATATGAATGGGTGGGATATGGTTGATTTAATTAACGGAGTTTTAAGGGGAGTATGACCCAATTTTGGTGTCTACATTTTGCCCCTTTTTGTCACGTAGCTTGTATTGATAAGTGACACTAATAAAAATAGGAAGTGGTTTCCCTAAATACAAGTGAGAGTGGTATTTCCCAAGTAGGACAAAAGGTGAGGTTACCCCAAGTGTGTATGGAGGTGATCCCCTTAAACCAGAACCGATGAGGTTTGAGACGAGTCGGTGATTGGTTTGATAAATATGTAGGTGATGAAAGGTAATGTAGGTGGTTATGGGAACATGGGGTAATGGGTAATGGTCAAATCAAAATAGGTAATGACAGAATTCAAATAGTAGTAGGTAATGGGTCGGGATCAAATCGGGAATAGGTAATGGGCCATCGAATGCACACACATATATAGACTGTGACACAATACCAGGTTGAATAGCTTGCAAAATCTACATCGTCCAAGGTTGATAGGTTAAGCCAAACAAGGTTGAAGTGATTCGGTATCCGGGGTATAGGATATGGTCCGAAACACAACGTAGGTTAGGTGCAGAAACGTTTAGGTATGTTCTCGGTACACCATAGGTTTGGTCGATAAATGGCACAACAATATGTAAGGTATGGTTGGTAAGCTAAAACAACATCGGGAACAACATTGCACGGTATAACGAGTACACAAGTTCAACAATCACAAAAAGTAGGTCGGGCAAGGTAGATAAGTCGTGGCCTAGGTAAGGCCATGGTATAGGTCAAATCTCTAAATGTAATCAAGGAAATGTATGGGTAGTTTAGGTGTGTAGGTAGGGTGCTTTGGATGTTGGTACTGGAAAAGGTATTTGGTAGGAATCGGTTTCGATCAAAATGGAAAAAATGTGAGGTAAATGGTAATGGCAGGTAACCGATGTCGGTTAAGGTTTGACCGATGTCAGTTTAGTAGGGCACGACATGACCGATGTTAGTTAGGTCGATTTGGGTTTATAAGGTAGAAATGTTTTATTTTACGGAATCATTGTTGTCTTGTGACGTGGAGAAAACTATAGAGCACGGTGAATTTTGCATTTTCTCGGAGAAAAGGACAAGGCATTGGAGTGTGGGCTGAGGTGGAGGTGTCTAACTGATGAGAGAATCTAGGTAGATGGATCCACGAGATCGGTTGGAGACGTGTGATTGGTGGAGAAATTTGAGGAAGTGGTTTCCCCAAATACAAGTGATCAGGTGGGGTGACGATTAGTCATATGATATGACCAGTGTATTGATTTTTGGTATATACCGGCCTGCATGCATGTGATGATAGTGAGGATTTAAATGAGAGTGTTTGATATTTTGATTTTATATCAGCCTGTGTGTCGAAGATAGTGAGGATGTATCTGAGCAATTTGAGATACTTGTATGTATTTGTATCGGTGTATATTTGTATTGATACAAATAATTTTGTTTATTATAGATGATGATATTTATGGTATGGATGATGTACTTGTGTTTTTAATTTTTAGTGTTATTGTATATGTGATGGAAACTAGGTGAATTAGGCATGATGGAGTCGAGGTCATGTAGGCATGGTTGAGTTAGGTTGGTTAGGTATGGTCATGTTTAAGTGAGTTAGGCATGGTGCAATTAAGGTCATGTAGGCATGGTTGAGTTAGGTTGGTTAGCCATGGTTGTGTTTAAGTGAGTTAGGCATGGTGTAATTAAGGTCATGTAGGTATGGTTGCGTTAGGTCAGTTAGGCATGGTGGAGTTATGTTAGTTAGGCATGGTTGAGTTAGGTCAGTTGGGCATGGTGGAGTCAAGGTCATGTAGGCATGGTTGAGTTAGGTCAGTTAGGCATGGTGGATTCAAGGTCATGTAGGCATGGTTGAGTTAGGTTTTTGGTTTTGATTTAATTTTCAAGTTATTGGTAACATGGAAAAATAAATGATGATGAATATGTATGTTATGGTGTAAATTTCCAAAATATTTGATATCATGGAAATGTGAAATGATGGATGTATGATATGATGATGTAAGAAAATAGGTAAGTATACATGTTTATATACTTGTATGTTTGTTTAATTTCCAAGTAGTGTATAAGATGGAAACTAACTAAGGTAGAATGTAAATAGACAAAGTGGTGGAAAATTGATTAGGAAAGAGTGTCCGAGCTAACCTCTAAGGGCCCCATTCCCTCGTAGTGTTGCCTACATAGCCGCAGTGAAAAGGGGCCTCAGGCCGATGTATTTCTCCCCGTAAGCTAGGGAAGAATATGACGAGGTAGAGGAATAGGTGGATAGATATTTAGGCATCATTGAGTTTTTAGGTCATATCGGCTTGGTTGAGTTTAAATGTCAAAGGCTTAGTCCTGTATAGGAGAATCAACAAGTAATGAAGAAGGTGAATGGTAAGAGGTGACAAAAAGAGTCACCTAATTGATAAGAACCATAACAAGTCGATAATAACAAAGATGGGTGTATGAGTGTAAGACCCTAAAAGGCATTGCATAATGGACTATTCTAAGGTAGAATAAAGTCACATGATCATGAAATATCGCATTTGTGACACATCCCTTAATCAAGTAGGAAATCAAGGTGAAAATGAGATGAGGTAAAAATGGTTGGTTTTAGCGTAACCTTATGTGAGACAATATACTTACTTGGCAAGAGACCCAAGATAAACATAGGAAGTCCATAACAAAAAAGTATTTATTTTCTTCTTTTTGCTTTTATTTTTGATAGAATGATCGATGTGGGAAGTCTATGTGGGATGAGTGGATTTTCTCCTTGAGGTTTTCATGAAGTTGATCGATGCGGGAAGCTTTAGAATAGTTTTATTTTGTTTTGCAAGAATAGTCTTCTTTTAATGAGAGACTAAGTACTATATGGCTAGCTTGTTATAGTTGTCCTTTGAGGGTAGCATTCTATTTATAGCAGATGAGGATAGAGAGAATAGATGTCCTTTTGAGGGAGTCATGTATTTTGCTAGAAGTTTGACTCAAGGATTTGAATCCCATTGTGCTTTTGAAATTATTTTTCTTTTTGAATTTTAAGTCACAGACAAGACTATAGAGAAAAATATGCTCCTATGTTGAAGACAAAACTATAGCACACAGAGATCAACTATGATGAAGAGGTTTTAAGTGATGAACTACCATCGGATTCCATCATGAAAAAGATGAAAAGTATCCATGAGAATCATGCCATGAGTAGAGTCGTGGTACTCATATTGAAGATAAGGTTGAAAACGTAATGGGTAATCACATGATTCCAGTCATCCTTAAAATAGGTGAGCGGAAGGTGGATGGTGCTCAAGGGATGATCATTTTAAATAGACAAAGGGTGATATAGGACTTGATTCAACAATAGAATGGTCAAGATGTAAGGCATTGAGGGCTCAAGTTTTAGGTTTTCTATCGAGTGAAGACAAATGATAAGCACCTCGATCCATAGGTATGAGTAATGATATAACATCCAAGCCAATTAGGAGAAAATTTACCCATTTACTTTTCTCCTCTTTGGTTACAATTTTATTTTCCTTCAAGATGAGTTCACTGACCTGGAAGGTTCATTCATGGACATGTTTTTCATAGGCATGTTTGATATGTTTTTGGTAGATTTGAAGATGATCAAGAGCATTAAGACGATGTTCATCTAATAACTCAAGTTGTGCCAAACGGTCCTGGCAAAAGTCATCATCGTTAAGCATCTCTTTGAGTGAGATACAAAGAGATGAATCTAGACTTCAAGAGGCAAGATGGCCTCTGCATGCCGTAGACTAGAGAGAAAAAGGTGTAGCTGCAGTTTAAGTATGAATACTAGTACGGTAAGCCCATAAGGAAAAAGGAATGTGCGTGTGCCAATCCTTTCCAATATCGCCAACTACTTTCATAAGAATTTTTTTCAAGGTTTTGTTGGTTGATTCAGCTTGGCCATTTGTTTGAGGGTAGTAAGGTGAAGTAAAGCGAGTTAAATTTTAAAGGCATAACAAAGTTACCGTAGGGTTTTATTTTGAATTGTTTTCTATTATCAGTGATGAGGCTTTGAGGGACACCAAAGCGAAAAATAATGTGATGGTTGATGAATTCACATATTTTCTCAGATTTTGTAGAGATGATGGGTATGGATTTAACCCATTTATTGTAATGTCATCGAGCAATAATAATCCATTGATGGAATTATGAAGAATGAGGGTTGATCTCTCCAACAAGATCCAAACCCCATTGTGAGAAAGGCCAAAGGTCTTGTGTTACTTGTATAATGCATGACTAGGTGTGTGATGAAGATTATCATGTTGCTGGTATTTCACACAATGTTTGACATAATCACAAAAATCGATTGAGGGTTAGTGAAGCTCGGGCGAAGGATGCATTTAGCGACGGCTAAGCCATTGAAGTGACCTCAAAAACTCCGTTGTGAACTTCCGTAATGGTATAAGGAATTTCAAAACTTGTAAGGAATCATAAGAGGATACCATCAAATCCACGTTTATAAAGAAGGACACCTATGATGACATAGTGATAGATGCCTTTGAGAAGGCGCATTGTCCATTACAAGTAAGATCGGGAGGTAGAATTGAAAGGGAAAGGTAGTTCACAATTGCTTATACCAAAGGTCACGTGGGTCATGTTCAATGGTTCCAAGAGGTTCATGTCTTTAAATAGATAAGAAGGTATTTGCAACATGTGTACTATGACAAATATTTTTGAGTCGGAAGATGAAGCGGGTATTTTAGATGTAAGACAAGTCCATGGTATCCATAAATTTGTTAGTGGAATGTGGGGTAGTTTGAAGTTCATAATGGTGAAAGGTAATTCAAAAGTATGTCCACGTGATGCTTATGCTTTTAGATTATTTCATTATGACAACTTTGGTATATAACATTGACTTAGTTTACAACCAGCTAAGAGTCCAAAGATATTAATTTATTTAACGTCTAAGGCATGGGAACTTGAAGACATAATGCGAATGCTTCATATTCGGCGATATTATTAGTACATTTGAAATATAGTTTGAAGGATAATGGCATAGGTTCACTATCAAGAGGTATGAGGATAACACCTGCACCACCCCCATGCTGACATTTGGAATCGTCGAATAATAAGGTCATCTAGTAAATGGTATCATCCAAAGAGAGGGTAGCGATGGATTCGTTTGGGAAATCAAAGTCGGATGGTTGATCTCCAAAGAGAGGTGCGTATGTAAGTTGGTCGGTGATAGTTTTTCCTTTGATATGTTTTTATGAGTGAATTCGAGGTTTATGTCTACAAGAAGCATGAGCCAACGTGTAACATGTTGATGTTGGTAGGGCTTAGGTGTACATGTAATGTAAGAGGTCAGTATTGGTGACGACAAAGGTTTTGTGGTTAAGTAGGTAATGGTGAAGTTTAGTGGAAACAAAAACTAAGGCTAAGAAAAAAATTGGTGTGGGTATATCTAGTTTCATAGTTCTAAGAGCGTACGACTTATATAATAAACCACTTGCTCCCTATGTTTCTCATCGCGATGAGCAAGCATGGAACCCAAGGAATGATCAGTAAGAAAATATAAAGGTAAAATGGTTGGTCATCCTTAGGAGGAATGAGCACATGTGGTTGGAGGAGGTATTTTTAAGGCATCAAAGGCTTTGTGGCATTCATCATCCCATTTGAAGGAGACATCCTTTTTGAGGAGATGATGAAAGGGGTGGCAACAGTCGAAAGCTGCAAAATAAAATGACGAATAGATTGTAACTTGCCTTTCAAACTAAAAGTTGATGAAGGTTATTAAGTGGAGGCATTTCGAGAATAGCCTTGATTTTAGAGGGATCGCTTCTATGCCATGAAAAAAACAATAAAACCAAGGAGCTTACTCGAGATAACAACGAAGACACACTTCTTAGGCTGAAGGTGAACACAATACTTGATGAGACGGTCAAAGATGACCTTAAGGACTGTAAGGTGTTCGTCCCGATGTTTGGATTTGGCAAGAAGATCATCAAAAAAATTTCCAATATGAAATGCATGATGTCATAAAAGATATAGGTCATGGCCCGTTGATATGTAGCACTAGCATTTTTAAGGCCAAAGGGCATGACACGATAGTAGAAGGTCCCCAAGGAGTGATGAAGGTGGTTTTGTGTTGATCTTACGGTGTGAGTAATATTTGGTTATAACCCAAAAACCATCCATGAGTGAGAGCATCTCATGGCCAATGGTAAGATCAACTAACTGGTAAATACTAGGTAGAGGAAAGTTATCTTTGGCGCAAGCTAAGTTTAGGTGAAAGAAATATGTGCAAATGAAGAGTCCCCTATCAATTTTGTGAGAGAAACGATGTTAGAGATCCATTGGGGATAATCAATGGGTAGGATGAAGGAAACCAAAAGAAGATGTTAAAGTTCTTCTTTGAAAAGAAGGCCAATACGAGGATGCATTTTCCGCGCACTTTTGTTTTACTGGTTTGGCTTTAGGGATGATGACGATATTTTGGACCACAATGTTTGGGTCAATACTGGGCATATCACCTTAGGACCAAGAAAAATCATTGCTATAATCCTGAAGGAAAGAATTTAAAGCTTCATGTTCAACAACATCTAAAGATTGACCTATCTTTAGAATGTGCGGGTCATCCTGAGTGTTAATATTGATTTCGATGGTCGATTCATTTAACATGGTTTGTGTCTCGGAAGGCAACGACTGATGAATATAATAATATTCCACACAAACATAGGTGAGGATAGACTCATCATCCTGAAATTGAATGATGTTAATGGATGGTGTATCATCATCATTACATCGTCGATACATGAAGGGGAAGATAAGAGGAGCCTCGTCATCGCATTGATAAGTGAGAGGTCCTAGGGAAATGGTGTTCATGAAAAAAAAGTTAGGAGGAATGGATTCAAGATCTATAGACTCCGTGGGTGAAGGTGGTGACATTGGTGAATGGGGTGGAGAAGGTTTTTCATCCTCGATGAGGTCGATGCGGGCCTTCTTGGAAGATGGTTCTTTAAATCTAATACCACTATGTTCTTTGTGTTTACAAGTGGTACACGGGATGACAGATGGATGCCTTATTCATAGAACCCAAATCCAAATCCTTTCCATGCATAACGGTGGAGGAAGGTGTGGGAAAAGAAAAAAATTGAGTGATTGGAGGTCGATGAAAATGGTCACGTTTGGGAAGGTAGCTCGGGTGAATAGGTGGAAGTGTCAAGTCCCCATATGTGAAATTAGTACGAAGGTGGAGTACGACCATAAGAAAACCTCGCCTATGCGAGGATCATAGCAAGATGTTGGCGCAAGTTACCATACTCTTATGGAGTAAGGAATGTGTTAACGTTATACAGATGGTACTCCCCTAGAGTGAGATGTTAGAAAACACCTTCTAAAGGATCGGTAGTAGATATGTGGGTGGCGGGTATAGATGCATCGAGTAAGCATTGAGAAGAGGAAGCATTGGTTTGTTGGGAAGTGGATGGGTTGGCGAATGGGTCACCGCATAGGCTACAACGATAGTGGGAATAGAGGGGTTAAGTGCGGGAGAAGTATCGGTAGCATTGGTGGATGGGGTTGTGGGAGAAGGAGAAGTGGCAACAATGGTAGATGACTTAACTGGTATGAGAACATCATTAGGTCGGTCTGACAACATGTTGTAGGTTTTAAATGGTGAAAGGTCAACTGGGATGGTGTAGTTATGTCCTTCATGTTCAAATTTAACACAAAGATGTAAAGTTGAAGGAACACAAGCCATGACACGGATCCAAGGTCGGCCAAGCAATAGGTTATAATGTAACTCCCCTCTAAAATGTAGAATAATTCCAAAACAATACGGGGCCCACACTAACGCGGCGAATAATGTTGCTAAGGGTGGAAGTGATGTCGTTCTTGAAGGAGCACAACATAAATGGGTTATTATGCATGTAATTTACAGGGATGCGCATTTGGTTGTATGCATGGGAGGATATGATGTTGATGTTGGCACCACCATTGATCATAACACATCAAATGCGTATATTATCAATATAGATAGAGATGAAAAGAGCGGGATCGGGATCATCCGATTGAGAGGTATAATCTCTTCATCGGAGAAGGCTGAAGGTAATTATTTGATGAGTGGTAGCGAGGGTAGAGGAAGGAAATGACTTGGTGAGAGAGGTTATGGTGATGGGTGATAATGGAGGCGATAGGTGTGGGGTCATTAGGGAGAACCTAGATGGAATGTAGAACCTCCATGAGGGCCTGTTGATGTGATTCGAGAGGTTTAGATGAGGTCATACAAAGACATTTTTAGGTGTGATTGGTGAATTATTTTATCATTGTACGGTGGGTGACCCGCAAATCGAAATAGGGTATGTGGTTCCCTAAATGATGATTTTTGGCGCTGTGCGCAGATGGTATGTTAGGCACGAGATTGGTAGATGGGTTGGTTTCTTTCTCTTTTCATTTTCCTTTCTGGCATGAGTGATGACTTGTATCATGTTAATCTAAGGAAGAGAGGTAGATAGAGAAGGTGTAACATCATGAGGGATAAAAAAATAGTGTGGGATAAGAGCCTTGTGAAATGAGTAGGGTGTATTGGTATTTTGGTGGGGTTTTGGCTAACTCTCTTATCCATACCATATTAATCTCAAATCGTGGAGGAGGGTAAAATGGTTGTGGAGGTGGAGATGTGGGTCATTGAATAGGAAAGGGGTGAGAATGTGTGGTGATAGGTGAAGATGGAATAGGGTCCTCGTCAAGAAGATCATTTCATCAAAATTTTCTTCAGGAGGACATAGTTGGAGAAGAACGGTTTTTAGAGCCTTATAATTTTCTACATCTTATCCTGGCACACAATAGTAGGCATAAATTTTGGTCTCATCAAACCCTTTTGGTTTGGGTTTGAGTGGGTCGTAAGGTCTAAGCAGCGGTAATGTGATGACAGAGGTCTCTAAAAGGTTGGCTAAAATGTTGGCATAAGACCCTGCCAATAGATCACAGTGTGAAGTGAGTGTGGTTTTGGATGAAGGTGTGGATGATTGTGGTGGAAAAGGTGTTATAGGAGGTGGAATTAGAGGTGGGATAGGTTTGACCACTTTGTTTTGGTAGGTTTTACTTGTTTTAGGTGTTAATGGTACTGCTTGGGTAGAGGTGTGGTAGATGAACTAGCAATGGAAGGCGTTGTAGGCTTAACTACCTCTTTGGAGGGTAGTGGGTTTTTCAATTTTAGTTGCACCTTCTTGGGTAAAGGTGAGGGAGGAGTACATGATGTAGAAATAAAGGAAGATGGCGAAGAGGACGGGTTAGCCATGGTGATAATGGAGGTGCGGTAAAGGTTTCTGGCAGAGGTAAGGTGGAAGGTACGGTTGAAGAGAAGGAAGTCTCATAGGTAGTGATGAGGTTATTGTAGTTGGTGGGGGTATAGGTGGTAAGAAAGATACAGATGATGGAGAGGGTTATGTCAGTCAATTGGGTGTAATAAAGGATCATGATGAAATGGCGGGCTGCTTTTGCACTTTTGATTTGCTTGGGGTGAGGGGTTGGTTGACCAAGGTAAACAAGTGAGGTCTCAGGATAGACGGAAGGGGAAAAGGTGATGATAGATGCGTGGTGGGTGAAACGGTGTATGCGGCCTAGAATGTTGGGTTTTCCTTTTAGGTGGAGGAATAGTTTTGGTGTGGGCTTGGAAGATGTAGATAAATCAAATTTAATAGGTGGATGGACAAGGCTTGATGTCAGCATGACACCCAAGGTAGTGATGGGTCTAGATATGGGAGAAGTTGTAGGTGTAGGTAGGTTCTTATGCGTAGGAATGGGTTTGGTTGTGGGTAAAGTTTCGGATGCAAGGAAGGGCGATGAATAAGAGGTAGTTTCAATAGCGCATGGTCATGGTTGATTTGGTTTCCTAAATATCTTTGGATAAATCATGGAGCTATCTATAGGTGACATTTGCATTTGGGTTTAAAAGGGAGTGAAGACGTTCCCAAAGCATGGAATTATCAACGTAATCTAAATAATCATCTAGGCGTGAAAATGACACTCTTGTGAGAGGATCCGATGTTGGTTTAGTGGTAATCCTTGTAAAGTATGTATGTGAGATAGGAAGTGATTGGCCTCGAGACTGCATGGGTAAGAGAGATGAGAGCAGATAAACGGGATCTGGAATGCTAATGGGAAATTGTCACCAACAGCGGTGGCGCAGTAAAAGGATTCCCCATGAGTAGGGAAGATGGCGGGTGGGATGAAGTAGGGTCCTCTTTCGATGGAGAGGAGGGTGAGCATGACTCTCCCATGGGTAGATAGTTAACACCACAGTCGTTCGCTAGGTTGTGAGGTGGATGGTGAAATGACATCAACGAGATACTTTGGAATCCTCCTTGGGTGAAGGGGGAGCTGAAGGGGACTCCTATGCGTGGAGGAGTAGATGAGGTAGGCTCCTTCGTGGGTAAAGGAGGTCGTGTCGATGTCCTCAATAGAGATTGGAGGAAGGGAATTGAGGAATGGTCGGTATAATGTCAGAACACAACATGAACCTCATGGACTTTGTTGACATTGGTTGAAGGCTCACCACTTTGATTAGATGACGGAATATGATTAGGGAATGGCTTATTGAATATATGTAAATTTTTATTTTCCAGTGCATTTGGTTGTCTAGGACAAGCTCTCCATTATCATACATTTCTGAACAATGTTCTTGAAAGTTATGCAATTACCATCGCTATGGGATTTTACTGCGATGATAGTTAGAATAATAATGTTCCTTATATCATGCGAGGCATAGGACGAGCGGGGTTAAAAACTAGTATGTGGTTTGACAGGTGGAAGAGGAATAGCTCCGGCTTTAAGTATTTTTCTAATACTAAATAATAAGCTCCCCTATTAGAGTGAACTTTCGTTGCTCCCATCTAAACTCGAAAAGTTTGAATAGGAGAAAGATTAGAGGAAGGTTTTTCTTCGTTAGATGGTTTGAGGTGCACCGGCAGATTTGTGAACTATTGCATTGGCAAATCCTTTGGTTGTTGAATACTTATTTTGGGGCTTTTAAGATGAAAAGGCATCATTTGATTTAAAGGCAACATTTTGTTACGCAATTGAAGTTTTTCTCTTCAACCGCACAAATTTCTAGTTTTTCAAACCATGGTAAATGCTTTGTCGAAGGTACATAAGGTTTGCACTTGCAGATTTGGTGAGATGTTCTTGGTACAAGCCCAGTAAACAACTTTATAAGCTCAATTTGAGGTAACTAGAATGTTAGTTGGTTGATAAGGCCTCGCCAATGAGTGATGAAATATGTGATAGATTCATCACCATACTATCGTGTTGAGTGATGAAATAATGCATCAAGCTAACAAAACAATGGACAACTAACCCTACTTTTGATAAAATTTTCGGTGAGCTACAATAAATATTCATATGAATATGTTGACAAGTTCACATATCAAAAAGGATATTCTAAATAAGAAACTCAACAAAAAAGGCAGGTCATATAATATAATCATCGAATCCTCCAAAACAATAAGTCTAGATTCAAGAACACCTTATGAATTTACATTCAACATTTCTTTAAAAAATAACCCTCTAGCAAATTAACACTTGCAACTCAGATTCCAATCTTGAGAAAACATTGCAGATGCATAAAGCTATAAGTGTAATAGTAAATCATCCAAATATAATTAAATAAACCCCTTAAACAAACCTTTGAAATTCATGTTTTTCATAAAATCCCAATCATAAACAAAAAAATAAAGATAGGAAAACTCTTATATGAAATGAAAAATGTTAGCATCCATTCATTAGACAATTTTTTATAACAAAAGCCAACAACGAGGAGGAAACAAGGTCAATATGGAAAATAGTTGCCAAAAGGTAAGCATAAATAAGAGACATCACCATTATTTTCACATCACATGAGTTTGGTGGAAGTTCAACGCTCTAACTTAATTTTCTTTTATTTTAAAAAGTAATGATAATAATACAATTGTTACTTGTACTAGTTAAAGGAAAAGAATCCAACATTCAAAAATAAAATCAAAAGGGCACAATGTCTATTAAAAAGGTCAACACCGAGGAAAAAATGCTTTTACAACTCTGGCACAAAAACCGACATCCGATTTTCTATGATTTTTCCTATGCAACAGTCATACCACGACCTTCTCGGGCTCTCATGGGAAATTATTGCTATAGTTTCTCCTAGGGTTTCTCACCCTCTAGGCGTCCCCTATATAATGTCATCGCCATATTCAAACCCCATTGTTTCAACCATGGTAGGAGATACCGGAGCAAGTGATGGCACCACCGATGTAGCGCCCCAGGAAATTCATCCCAAAAGTATTCCACGAGGTAATATTTCTCCTCCTGATGTGTTCTTACCCATTCCTAAATTTAATGTTGTTTGTGAATGGTTAGAGTAATTTTTCCTCATTGGGTATTTTCTGGGTCGAATCCCCTATGAAAGCATGCTCAAATCCTAGGTTAACATAGTCTGGAATCCTCATGGAGTCCGTCTAGAGAGCGTTCAAAACATGACCAAGGGTTTCTTTCTTTTTCATTTTTTTGACCCTACCAATGCACCCAATATTTTGGCTAAGCAAGCCACTTGGTATGTTTGCAACTCGCTATTTGTGCTAACACCCTGGCACAAGGACTTTGTGGTATCTGAATATACCACCCTTAAAGTTCTGTTTGGGTCAAATTTCTTGGTTTGCCTCTACCATGCGTGCCTTTTCTTCCACAAATTGTTGCCTCGCTTGGACGGGTAGTTTTTTTAGAAGCTAAGAATTTCTATCACGCTTATCCATAGAAGTGAGTATGTGTTGAGATTGACCTCTCACATGATCTCAAAGAATTTTGGATATCCAAATGGGCGATAAGCGCTACTCCCAGAGGGTCATGTACATAAATTTACCAAACACGTGCTTCAGTTGTTAGGCGTATGATCACAAGATTAAGGATTGTCTGCTCTATGTACCTCGTAATCATCCTGTGGCCAGAGCTACCCTAAGCCAGTTAAACCTCAACAAGAGGAAGGTTGGAAAGTTTTGGAGGCCGGTTAAAAAAGAACAAACCCCAACAATCCAAAGCTTCTGGCTCCCATGGTCATCAAGAACCAACTGTTAAGGAACATGTCCTCAGTATCCCCGCTAAGGAGCCTACATCTTCTACTAAAGAACCAATTGTTGTTGTCATCTCGATTACTTTGGTGCCAAATTACTCCAGCACACCCCTTGCGGCATCGGTTCTCATGGACCAGACAAATTATGTTTCCCTCTTTCCTCTCTTGCACTCTATACCCTTGTTGTTGCCAAGCAACTCATAAGGGCCATCAAAATGACCTCGAAGACCTTCCCGCATCTCTCGGGACCATATCCCGGCACGCATCGTGGACTCCACTAAAGCAGAATACAATATTGAGTACGCCAACTGGAAAAAAGTGATTTGCAGGATTTTTGCAACATAATGTTGCTCATTTCCTACACAATCAATATGATGCCCTTGATGGCTTGGAGGATGGGGATATGGCTCTGGATCAACGTTTCCCATGAATTGGTTATCTTGGAATGTTTGGGGTCTTACAGACTCCTGTCGCAAGTATGTTGTGCATGAAACTTGACAATGATGTGTAACTTTGGACGTTTGTTTTTGCGAAATAAAAATTAAAGATTTTTCAGATTCTGTATGGTATGCAAATCCATTTGGCCTAACAGCTTGGCTTTCTATAACAATCATGAAGCAGGGCATGGGGATTAATTTATACATATGATAAAATTATCCTTGCATAATAATTTTCTTAGAATGTTAATCATTACTAAAATGTAATCATGGTGATGATGTGTTGTGGGTTCGCCAATCCTCGGGTTCCTTTTTCTTGTGGTTGGGTCATTGTTAGCATTTGTTCATTGGGGAAAGTGTGGCATCAACATGTATGGGGTTTTTCATGTGTCTATGTGAGTCGATGACTTATGTAAGTGTCTTATGCGTTGTTGAGGTTCTCTACCTAGAGTCCTTGTGGTGTTGTGTAGTGAGCAATGTAAGTCAAAAAAATTATTATGGTATTTTTACTTGTTGTATTTGTGTGTGTAAAAATGTGGGCGTTACATAAACCATAAACCAAATAAGGCTAGAGTTGTTTAAGACCTTTGTGGACAATAAGTTGATCACAAGGCAAAAAGGAAGAGGTAGATCAAGTTTCTTGAATTTAGAGGTAATGATAAATGAGAGGGCTTGGAAACGAGATGAAAGATCATGGGAACATAGTGCTTGGAGGAACCAAAATTGCTTTCTAAGGTCAATTTGATACTTTGCAAAACTTTTATAAACAAGATAGTCAATAAGTAAAGGGATTGATTTGTAATTATGTTTTGATGTTAGATGAAATTGACATGATCCTTTGCATCAAGACATAATCATGCACTTTGATGGAAACTTATTGTAATTTTAGTGAGTTTTTCCTCATACTATAAACATGAATGTCCAACATGTTTGTATTCATCCCCACAATGTTATAGTATTATGCAATGCTCACGCTATTAGGGATGAATAAATTAAACTGGGGGCACAAATAAGGTATGATTTATTTTGCGTTTCCACTAACAATTTTATAACCACAACCATTTGGGTGTATTTTCCATGTAAAATGATCCATATTATAATACAAATATGGAAAAATTTCCTAGAAGTCATTTTTCTATTAAACTCTGAAAATGGATGTTTCATACATAACATTCTCAGTTTTAATAACCACTGCAAGATATGATATAACCAAGTAGTGGATTAGATTCATTTGTTTTTCTGGAGTAAAATATTTCAGCTTGATTTATTTTTACACAAGTGTTTAGTAAAGACAACGATCATAACAATATTTCATTCACAAAGGGATAACCCCATGGGAAAAGGAATGGAGCAAAGGCAAAAGTCTTTCCTTCACTCACTAAACAAAACATGAAGATGCACATACAAAGTAAAGGAAGAGAAATAACCCATCAAGTTAACAAAACAGTGGAAAACTAACCCTTCTTTCGATGACATTTACACTCGAGCTACAATAAAGATTCATATGAATATGTTGACAAGTTCACATATCAAACAAGGATATTCTAAATAAGAAACTCAACAAAACAAGGTGGTCATATAATATAATCATCAAATCCTCCAAAACAATAAATCTAAATTCAAGCACACCTTATGAATTTGCTTTCAACATTTCTTACAAAATCAACCCTCTAGTAAATTAACACTTACAACTCATATTCCAATCTTGAACAAACAATGCAAATACATAGAACAATAAGTTTAGTAATAATTCATCCAAATATAATTAAATTTACCCCCTCCCCCGCACAAAAAAAAATCATGCATGATCATAAAATCCCAATCATAAACAAACAAAAACCAAAACAAAATAAGGAGAAACTTATATCAAATGGAAAACGTTAACATTTTTTTATTAAACGATTTTTCATAAGAGAAGCCAAAGGAAAGGAGGACATATGGGAAATAGTTTCCAAAAAGTAACCATAAATAAGACACATCACCATTCTTTTCAGGATGACATGAATTTGGTGGAAGTTTAACGCTCTAACTCACTTTTTTAATTTTGAAAAGTAATTATAATAATACAAATGTTACTTGTACTAATTACGGAAAAGAATCCAACATTCAAAAATAAAATCAAACATGGCGTTTGAAAAAGTGAAAGCGAAAGTATGTGGGGCTCACATATTCCACATGAAATTTCAGCTCCCTTTCATTTCATTTCTTTCGGTGGCATTGTTTATTTGTGTCGAATCTTATAAGTCCCACCGTTTTTGTTTTTACAATCAATCGGGAATATAATTATCATAGCCATCGGTTCTCATGGACCGGACAAATTATGTTTCCCTCTTTCCTATCCTACACTCTGTACCCTTTTTGCTTGCGCCAAGTAACTCATAAGGGCCCTCAAAATGACCCCGAAGACCTTCCCGCATCTCTCGGGACCATAACTCGTCACGCATCATGGACTCCACTAAAGAAGAATACAATATTGAGTACACCAACCGAAAAAAATTGATTTGCGAGGATTTTTTGCAACATAATGTTGCTTTCGTTCCTACACAATCAATATGATGCCCTTGATGGCTTGGAGGATGGGGATATGGCTCTGGATCAAAATTTCCAATGAATTGGTTATCTTGGAATGTTTGGGGTCTTACACAGACTCTGTCGTCAAGTATGTTTTGCGAGAAGTAAAAATTACTGATTTTTCGATTCAGATGGTATGCAAATCCATTTGGCTTGACAGCTTGGCTTTACCTTGCAATCATGAAGCGGGGCATGGGGATTAATTTATACATATGATAAAATTATCCTTGCATAATAATTTTCTTAGAATTTTAATCATTACTAAAATGTAATCATGGTGATGATGTGTTGTGGGTTCACCATCCTTGGGTTCCTTTTTCTTGTGGTTGGGTCATTGTTAGCTTTCGCTCATTGGGGAAAGTGCGGCATCGCGACATGTATATGGTTTTTTCATGTGTCTATGTGAGTCGATGACTTATGTATGTGTATTTGTGTGTGTAAAAATGTGGGCGTTACATAAACCATAAACCAAATAAGGCTAGAGTTGTTTAAGACCTTTGTGGACAATAAGTTGATTACAAGGCAAAAGGAAGAGGTAGATCAAGTTTCTTGAATTCGAGGTAATGATAAATGAGAGGGCTTGGAAACGAGATGAAAGATCGAGAGAACATAGTGCTTGGAGGAACCCAAATTGCTTTCTAAGGTCAATTTGATACTTTGAAAACTTTTATAAACAAGATAGTCAATAAGTAAAGGGATTGATTTGTAATTGTTTTGATGTTAGATGAAATTGACATGATCCTTTGCATCAAGACATAATCATGCACTTTGATGGAAACTTATTGTAATTTTAGTGAGTTTTTCCTCATACTATAAACTCGAATGTCAACATGTTTGTATTCATCCCCACAATGTTATAGTATTATACGATACTCACGCTTATTAGGATGATGAATATATTAAACTGGGGCACAAATAAGGTATGATTTATTTTGCGTTTCCACTAACGCTTTTATAACCACAACCATTTGGGTGTATTTTCCATGTAAAATGATCCATATTATAATACAAACATGGAAAAATTTCCTAGAAGTCATTTTTCTATTAAACTCACGAAAATGGATGTTTCATACATAACATTCTTAGTTTTAGTAACCACTTTGCAAAGATATGATATAACCAAGTAGTGGATTAGATTCATTTTTTTTCGGAGTAAAATATTTCAATTTGATTTATTTTTACACAAGTGTTTAGTAAAGACAACGATCATAACAATATTTCATTCGAAAAGGGATAACCCCTATGGGAAAAGGAATGCAAATAAGTGGCATAACAATTTAGCATTTATATTGAATATGTAAAATGAATGTCCAAGCATTTATGTAGTTACATTAAGGACATTTGAATTCGTATCCCAGAGTAATGAAGAGTCGAAATGGCATGAAAACAAGGTTAGAAACAGATTCAAATTTGCACAAGAACGAAAAGTAAAAATCTTGTATTAGACACAAATTTATTCTACAGTAAGAAACTATCCTTGCATAGATAAATTGATGGCAGAAAATCTGGTCTTTTCTCACTTTCTTACATGGGATTTATGGCATCTAGCTGACTTTAAATAAGAGAAATTATAAATAGACAAAAAGTCACTGGACTTATAATAAAAAAACCAATGTCTACAAGTATTTCTTTACAATAATCCCGTAGAAGCAATGCCTTCCGGGTAGGTTTTCCATGGAAAAAAAGAATCGTAGTATCTAAAATATAGCCACCCTAAATGGTGAATGTAAAAAAAACAATATGACCTATTCAATGAAATATTTATATTCGCCAAGAAAAACATAGCATGAATATGGATGACAAATTGACAAAAACTAGAAGTGCTTATTAAAGCTATGTGTATATTGTCAAACAAATGGCGCGCCTCCTCTATGCTTCCACATTTTGCATACATATCCATCATGGCGGTCATAACTACACCATGTACATCTAAACTGAAGAAAAGAAAATCTGGTAAGTTTGGAGAATTTGGAGTAAACGCATCACAGTAGAATCCATTACAAGTGTTTATCTGCAAATTGAAAAGCTCAAAACATTACTTGATTTCCCATACAACTCCTACAAAGAAATCTGTAGCAGAACATTTTTGCATACACATTTTCTTTGTTTAAAGTGTTGTCGTCTTCAAAAAGTGTATTTCAAGGTGTAGATTTCACAAGTTCAGGTAAAGACATAATCTTGCTATGATCACAATAACATGTGAATAAGATAAAAGTAGCTTCAGTCTAGCACGGTCCAAAGAGGTTAAATAGATACTCACAACTGAAACAGGAGCATCGCTTGACACATCACCCAAGTGATCTGTCGTGCTTCAGACCAATGGCCATGATGCGCCCCATTTTACGCTTGCCTGCTTCTCCATATGGTCCAGCAATGTTGCCATACTCATTCTCTATCTACAATATGATATAAAATAGAATGAAAACTAGCTCGTCTTCTTTCTTATAGGTTCCCTCAAGTACGGTAATGTATCAGGCATGCCCATTTTACTAAATGGGCGCTGTTGCAAAAGAAACCCTATTAATCTACAGGCATACTAAAAGCATGCATCATATATGGGAATATAGTGCATTCTTATTTTTTCAGAAAGAGTAAATAGAGGCAAATAAAAATAAAACATTTCTTTGTGAATCTATGCTCGTGAAAATACAGGTCTGAAAAATGAAGATATGTAGACATGTATGCAAAATGATGGAAGCATAGCCACACAAGCATGTTAAGCTGTTTGACAAAATGCCTCAAAGAGATGTGGTCTCACGCTTATGGAAAAGTGACAAACAATGATCATAACTACAATGATATGCAAAAATGGCACAAAATGGGTTTTAAGCCAGGAGGTTAAGTGCATATGTTGTAAGCTTTAATCAATTAATAAAAATTTTCAAGAACAATTTCCATGGTACGTAGTGGCATGATAATTTCACTATTGTTAAATTATATCTAATTTTTGAAACCACTTGCAGATAAATATTAAAATTTGGGTAAATGTAAGCAAAATGGGGCATTCTGAGCTGTTAACTCGCACAAAATGCTTCAAAGAGATGTGAGTTGTGTCATTTTGGAAAAGGAAACAGGTACGCACATCCAGTTACAATAGCTACTCCTAAGATCACAGTACAAGGAAGAATTACAAATAATTCATAGCAATGTATACCAAAACTGCAACTGCATGCCATGTCCAAAAGATACAGAGAAATGCAAAAGAACAGATGCTGGTAAAATTCCAAATCAAATTTGTACGCAGAAAATTCAATGGACAGTTCATTAATTAAATGCACTGGTCGCTAGCATCTATACGTGGCTAAGTTGATTCTTTAGATCTATTTAAGTTAAATAAGTTAAAGACACAAAATTACCTCAAGCTCGTCCGAATTAATCAAATCTGTCAAGAAATTCAAGAAAAATGAAAGCTGTTGCGGCAAAATTTTAAGCAAAAGAACGCAAACAATGACCGAAACCACAGATTTTTGCACAGAGCAATATCCATTTAATCTATATATTGTGGTAAACGGGAGAAGTTTGACAAAAAAATATATACCAAAATTTAGATGGGAAAAACACAGATGCGATCAGTACATATTTTTTTACATGTTTTGCCTGAACATGGGAGGCCTTTACATAGCTTGAAATTCTATACAACAGTACCAAGCTCTGTAATGCGGGATGCAGAAAGGCATATACAGCAGTCTGCGAGTTCAAAATGTGATAACATGTGGAAGAGGTATGTGCCAAGTTCAAAATATTATGGTTGTATACAATGGGTGGTTTGTTGGAGTAGTAGATTTTTTGTAATATGTAAGCTGCTTTTCTCTATTCCTGCTGGAAAAGCAAGGAAAGAGTATGAGTGACAAGAAATTGAAAGCAGAGGAGATTGCATGAAACTTGTTATGCAAAGAGTAGTTGAAAGAGTCACCTTAGTTGTTTTCCAGTTGGAGCGCCATAATGGCATTTGTCTGGTTCAGAGTGAATGTCCCTGTTGCTTGAAATCCCCACAGCAAATAAATGACAGCAGTCTTATTCTTAAAGTATTCCTCATGTGAAACTCTTGTCAGTGCAGGAAGCAACATTTGCAGCGGTTCACTGGTCAGTATGCATTGGATATTTTTGTTTTTGCTGGATTTGAGGTTGCAAATAAGCCGGTGTTTGAAGCTATAAGGACATTGTTGTTGGCAGAAGCGGCATTGCGAAAGTTGTTTGTCTATTGTTTGGAAGGTTTCTAGTGACGAGCCACATTTATTGCAAATGATCTCAAATGGTATTGAGTAGATGTTGGCGATAGTCAATGTACCTTGCACCTGGATGATAAGAAATTGTAAATGAGCAAACGTAGAGGTAGAATATTTGAAAGAAAAGATGATATAAAAGGATGACGTTGCAAATTGTTATGTATTGCTCAATATAGAACTCACCTCTATAGTTGTGTTTAACATTTCTTTTAAGTCTTGCAATGCTTTTTCCATCCTCAGGGGTGTGATGAATGTTGACTGAGTAGTCTTCAAGGCCTTGTCATTATCATTTCCAGCACGCTTTGCAACATTTTTGAACAAATAAAATGTGTGTTTTTGTTTTTGTAGTTGTTCCTCTATTGCTGTAAATAGAGGTTGAAATGTTCCAAATAGGTATAGCTGCAGTTAGAGAAGAAAATGTTTAGTATTATGCAATGAAGAGCACCTAGAATATGAAATTTGTGCAATACTAGGAGTTTACCCTTGTTGTGTCTTCTTCTGTTGGCCCGTCTTTAATTTCTAGGATAAGTTGGAGGCCAATCTGTTTAGCAGAGGTTACAATTGCAGCAATTGTTCCAATTGCATATGGCTCTGTGCTGTTTAACAATTGCTTAACAGTTGTGTCTGGAATGAATTTATATTCTATTGAGAGTGGCGGAGTGCTTTCTACGGTGCTGGATTCATTGAGGAGTAAGATCACATCACAGTCTCCACGGTCATAACTGGTTTTAGGTGCAATGCTGAAATTTGTGATTTGTATGCCTTTTCCAGCCACAACTTTGTCTTCATGCATTGGGATAAATTTGTGGGCAACATTTAGAGTAACTGTTAGTTCAGCTTTTTCATCAGTAAGATCTGCTCGCAGGAGCTGTTTTCCTTGATCTTTTTGCACAGTAGTTTTATACACCACGAGCACATTGCCTTGGAAAATGTTGCCAATTGTGAAAGTGTTAAGGTCATCAATGGATGTGAGGGATGGAGTTGATGTTGCTTGCCTGCAGAGAATGTAGAATATTTCAATGTATGTCGATGAAATCATATTTAAAGTTAATGTAGTTTGTTTTGTACATACCTTTTTGGCTGGCTCTTGTCTTCTTCTTGTCCTTCTATGTTGTCAAAGGCTCGTTTCATGGTTCCTGCGATAACAAGGTATATAGTGCAATATGAGAAAACTTAGTTTGTTGTTATTATTGGACAAATACTGTAAATTTGTTATGGAAGAAACAATAGTATTGAATTGATTATAATTGTAGTTTTGTATGTTAATATTGCATACCTTATAGCAGTGTATAGTTTCAGGGAGAGAAGTGCATTGACAAGGTGTTGTTGACATTGTGTAGTATTTTGATTTTGATTTAACAGAAATTGGTTACTGAAAAGTATAATGTATCGTGGTCGCTCCAATACGTATCTGTTCTAACAATGCAATGCCTTTGGGGATTTGTTTTAGACCATATGTGGTCGATAATTGGCATCGAAGATGAAATTTGGTTTTGTTTGATGAAGTGCATTTGGTGAGTTCGCATATGATGAATGAGTGTTGTCTCGTTCGCTGATTTCTTATTGATGTCAATATTGAAATCACCTATAATGTGCACGTTGTTTCGTGCTTGTGTATCCGCCAAGGCTTTGTCAATTGCACGAAGAATATCTGAAATAGATGCAGTTGGCGCTGCATAAAAGTTTACTATGGATATTTCTTTGTTATGAATGGTAACGGTTGCAAGTAGCGCTTCTACCTTATTTTCTCGGTATTCAATAGTTTCAATATTTGAAATATGTTTTTTGATGCAAATCATTATTCCATGTACGTGTTGCATAGAAATGCAATTGAAATGTTGTTGTAGTGTGTGTGTTTGTGTGGTCGGGGTATGCGTTTCTTGTAAACATAGGATGTCTACTTGCATTAAATCATAGTCATTGAGTATGTCTTCAGCATGTGCTTTGAGGCTTCTTGTGTTCAAAGATGCAATGAGGAGCTCAGATTGGGATATCATTGTTTGCAAATCATTTTGCAATTGCCATGTCGAATTTTCCGTGAGACGCATCATCTCTGCTGTTATCTCTTCTCTTACCTTAAAATTCTTCATTTTCAACGGTGTTAGTAAGTACAAAGACTCAATATTTGTAACTCGAGATAGTGCTGTGTATGTTAGTCCATGTTGTGTGACACCAGCCGGGTTGAAGGCAAGTCCTTGCATTGTGAGGCCTTGGGATCTATGTATTGTTCATGCACATGCTAATTGTATTGGAAATTGTTTCCGCATTGTTAGGCGTGTCCGAGTTTGGGAATTTGGTGCTGGTCTAGTAATACGTAGGATTGGTATCCAACTCCTTTCTATCATATTGTCGTACAAGTGAGCGAGTTTTTTTGTTTGCATATGCCCAATATGAGGGTCATTAAATTTTATCCATACTATGTCCATTTCGTTTAGAAGCGTGTACGATTTGAATATTCCATCAGATCCATTGACTAACCCGTCTTGAATGTCATAATTACCAGCGAATATTTCTACAAGCATATCAGTTTTCAGTACAATAGTTGATGGTAGGGTGGCGGTGTGTCGATGTGGATGGTGTACATTGTACTCGTCGTCCTCTTGGTCTATAGCATGTAGCGTAAATTGTTGTCCAGGACAAATGGATAACATTTGATTGTTGTGTTTTTTGACATCGTCATTTTTGTAGAAGAGATATGGAAATTTTGGATCGATAGGAGGTGTTCGCAAGCATGATTCATTTACATAACATAAGTCAGATTCTATTTGTTTTCCTATGCGCATACGATTTAGGACAGAAATGAATTTTTCATTTTTTTGACGCATTGTTTTGTTTAGTTGGTAGATTTTCACATTGTCTTTCCAAAAACAATATGGAATTTGTTGATCGTTGAATGTAGGATAATGAAATATGAGGGAGTCATGTACGGGTTGTGCTTGGTAAAAGTCTCCACAAAAGAGCATATCGATGTTGCCAAAGTGTTCCGTGGGAGTATGCATTATATCTCGTAGTCGTTTGTCTATAAAATACAAGGATCTACAACCGACCAATGATATTTCATCAATAAGAATGATTCGTATTTGTTGATATTGCTTTGATAATGTGTCTAATGATTCAGAAGTTAACGGTATCAAGTTTGTTCGATTGAATGGTAGTAGGAATGCGAGTGTATCACTCCACCAAAGATTGTATGCAGCCTTTCCTGTGTATGCTAGTATCAATCCTTTTGGTTTGAGTGGATCGCTGTCTATGAAATTGTCGTAGAAGCGTACAAGTGTCTCGTATATCAATTTTGCTGTAAATGTTTTCCCCTACTGCGCACCTCCTGTTAGAAAGAGGTAGAATGGATTTGATGGGTTGAGTCGCTTTTTTTGCTATGTCTTTAATGATTGCTTGTTGTTCTCTCTGTTTAGCATTCTTCTCTTTTTATAATAGTCAATGGTTGAGGATATGAAGGGATGCTTCCCAATTTCAAATCTGTTTTTCGTGTTTTTGTTTTTGTTGAAATGATATGTAAATTGCAAATCAGATTTTAAGTCATATTGTTCATTGACATAATCATTTTCTGCAGGTTTTTTCGTGTTGTCAGGAACATCATTGTTTATCTCTTGTTCTCTAGTCGTGTCATCGATGTCACCCCATGTAGGATTAAGTTGGAAAGTGAATTTAGATTCGTTGTGTTTGATAGTTTGTTCATGATATGCATATGCTTGTTTCCAAGTTGGAAATCCTTGTTGCAACGATGTCTCATCGATGACAAAGGGTACATATAGCAACAACTTTTCACGATAGTAGTTTTCATTATCAACTTCTTTGTTGTATTTGATATATCGTATGATGTTTTGCTTTCTTTTTTTTTTTTTAATTTTTCGTTGTTTCTTTGGTATTCTGAAACAAATTCAGATAGGCAAATGTGTGTTAGTGCAGCTGGACGCTTGATGTAGTGATCTATAATCGATTGGCACATTATGTTATCTGATTCATCAGGCTCTTTACTCAAAAGCATTGGCGGCTTGAGGACAAGTGTGCGTTGATTTGATGGACTCGTGTCTATGAAGACACATTTTCTAGAGCAACTATGCAATGGCAATGACAGAACAATATGAACTGCTTGCTGAGAAGAAATTTGTTGGGTGTTGAGCAGTGTGTTGCCTAGTTGTCGCACCATTTCAATTGCATCGATATTTTTTTCTTGGTGGTCTTTTCTAATTTTTTGAAATGATTTTGTTGTTGACTTGTCGAGTTTAGTCATATACGATGTACAATAATGTGTTGTGCATGTGCATTGAGCACATATTGGGCATCCGTGTTAGCTCTCCATAGTTGAGGAACTTTTTTAGAAAAGCTATTGGTCCATGTATGTGAAGGTTTTCGTGTCAAAAAAATCCTTGGTTGTTTTAGTGTGCTTTTTATTGCCTGTATATATTCAGGCTCATTGATTTTTAATTCTGCCAGGAACATGTCAAAGGTGTCTTTTTTTTTATATTGTTTTTTCTCTAATACATCAAAAATGTCCTTTGCATTTTGAATTTCCAATTCTGTTGGTTGGTTGGAAGGCTCAAGGATCATGGTCCTTCTCATCGGAGGTATAGGGAAATTATATCTGCAATTTAATTTCGACTTTCTATAGCATCTTTTGGTGTGGTGATGTTCATGTATTCTTGCAATATCAGCTTCTAGGTTGTCCGTGTTGCAAGATATGTATTTGTTTACAAAAGATTCAATTTCATTATTCTCGTTTTGTCCATAAATTGGTGCGTATTTGATCCATACCAAGAAGTGTGTATGTTGATTTCCTCGGTTTTGGAATTCTGTTATGGAGAAGTGATCTTGTATTGGTCCAAAAATGATTCATCTTTGTATATCATCTCGTACTCAATGCTTTCAATCTGTAGTTGTAGTACCGTGTACAAGTGACAGGGTCCTTTCTTATAAGGAAGTTGTTGTCTACAAAGGAGAAAGTGATGGCTTTGAGTAGATTTACATTTCTTTTCTTGTCTATGATACTGATTGCATAATGTTAATGTGAGTGGTTTCCAATTGTGCTCGGCACTTGTAAATGTCAAAAAGAAGGTTGGTGGACCTAACTGTCGTATCATTGCAAATGTGTTTCTTCGTAATTGCTGTAAATAATCTGGAGATGTGCGTATTTGTTTGAAGTCCATGTATCCAATATTTGATTCCAACAATTTTTCCAAGTTTGGTTTGTATTTGACATCTCTTGCAACTAACTTTCTACCTTTCAATTGTGCTTTTCTTATCCTTACCCACATGGTTCTTGACACTTGGCCTATGATAATTTTAAGCGCTTTGAAGAAAATGTTTGTTATATGATAAGCAAAAGCACGATTTGCATGTTGCAATTCCCAATGTGCAATTTGAAGATATGAAAATGAATTCGTTATATTCTCAAGTCGAGGATCACCATAAAAAAGTGTTGGGAAATTCATTTCTTCAAAATTTGTCTTTGAAAATACCAAGTGGATGTTGTCCTTCTGCAGGTGCAACTTGTATTAATTTATTTTGCAAATCACGAATGCAATGTGACTCTGTGAATCCATGCACCATGGTTTCATTTGGTGCGTCTTCTTCGTCTTCGCTGCTTGTGCTATCAGTGTCTTGGAGCTCATCTTGAGTGTGGTTTTTTGTGTCAATATCATGAAATAGTCTCTTCCAATCCTTTTTGACATGTATTTTTTCCATTTGATATAAGTTTCTCTTGCATAATTGTTGCAAAGCACGCATGATAATGTATGCTCGTACTTTTCCTTCTTTGAAAGGGTTTTTGTATTGAAGTCTTCTTTTAAGTTCCACTCCAATTGTATGTGTCTCGTCTAAGGATCGTGGCAAGGCCTTTTGTATTATATTGGTATTGGAAGGGACATTGATGATTGCGCTAGTCATTCCTATTTGTGGTTTTTTGTATCCTAGCTCTCTTATTTGTGCAAATGCAATTCGAAGTGAAACAAGTCGCTCTTCAAGTTCAGTAAGCATTTTGACACATGACAAGGACTTGTTCAGTTTGATGTTGTCTGGTGATGCAAATTTTGGCATCTTTCCAATTTTCAATGACTGTTTACACTTCTTGCATATTTGCTTACACATTATAGCTTTGTCCTTTTTAGCTAAAGTCATGTATGTTTGTTTTTCTAATTGAGTAAATTGCACCATATTATAGCTGAAATGCAATTGCTTATAGATGGGACATGCATGTTTTGGTGTGTCTTGGATTTTTTGGTTAAATTTGGCAATGGGTGTATTTACATTGCGTCGTGTGCTTATTTTTGTAGTTTTTTTGTTTCTAGCAATAGACTTCAAATGACGAAGTGATGGTTTAGTTGTGCCCGGAATTAGACATTGTAGTTGATTATATGGTTTTGAATTTGCTTGTTGTGATTGTTCTTTGATTATTGTTGGATTACTACATCGAGCAATAGACTTCATGTAGCGGATGGATGTTTTACTTGGTGGTGTTGTCAAAGACAATTGTTGAGTATTTTGTTTAGTAATTGAGTCTTTTTGACGATTCATAGTTAGCGGTTCAAAGTGGACGTGTGTTGTTTCTGTTTCAAAATATATTATATTAAAAGTGCTTTGGGTTGTGCGCAATTGGAATATGTGGTTAGAATTAATTTTTCATTCGATGACCACAAATTAATTGTTACATTGAGTAATAGAGATACCCATTCCACGCAGAATTCTTTCCCCTCGATTTGCCCTTGTTCAAAAAATGTTGCCAAGTTCACAATGTAATCTTGCCAATTTGAAATTTTTGGTATCTTTCGAATCAAGTCGACTGTTAAGTGTTTTTCCAAGAGATGAAATGCTATAGGATTTGTAGAAAGTATTGCATTGCAAAATGATTGAGCGATGTAACGGCGTAAGCATTGTATGTCATATTCTCCATTCGTTAACAGACAAATTGAGCTCAATAAGCTCTCACCACAATCACAGGGGTGTGTAACTAGTCTAGACAATCCATAGTTATTTAATTGATTTGAAATGGCAGACCAATTCAATTCGTTGTTGCCACAAGAGCGCGATAGTTGCACATGTGTCATTCGAAAATTGTAGTTGTCATTTTTTTGCAATATAATGGTTCATAGTGACCTGCTAATGGATTTGTGTCATGGAATAAGATGTAGTATGGAAGATGAGGACTATTTACATTAAATCGAAGGTAATTCATTTTTGTTGTAAAAGACCAAACACATATTTGTATATTCAACCATCTAGATAGCCAATTAATGCAAAAAGTGTCACCCCATAGTCCTGTTTCAGTTGTTTCGGAAAAAGGCAATGCAGATAATCGCATTCTCATGGAAATATGTTTCTATGTCATGTATTCCATGCATAATCTGCAATTGCGTTGGGTCTAATTCCAGTTGATAAGAATTTAGTGCATTAGGTTCGCCTCTTTTTAAACAATTCAAAAAATGGTCAATGATGCCATTACGCAGTTCTAAAGATGTATATTTAAAGTGCAGAAGCACTTGAAATGCATCGAATAGGCAATCTCCCACATGGTAAGAAAATGTTGGTTCTCTTAATAAGTTTTCTGCACTTAAAGCGTCATCGATGGAAGCATATTGGACTCTATGCATTCGTTTGTAGTCTTCTACAACTATTGGTTCGTCGCATGTTTGATTGGTTGTGTATTGATCTATTGTTCGTTTACGTTTTTTGTTTACAAACTCCATTGACCGCAGAAAGCAATAAACAAGTAATGTTTCAAATCTGTACCTTTGTGTAAGGTCTGCAAGTATTTTGTTTGTAATAAAACACTTAGTTGTGAACACCTGCAACATAGACAACACAATAAGACAAGATAAGATATTTAAAAATAACAGAATTTTATAAGATTCAGTTTCAATTAAGATTGAAAAAGACAATACACTTGATTGTAAATTTAAATGGGAAAAAGAAGTATAATTTTGATTCTATAAAATTCCATATGTACAATTTATAAAGAAAAACAAGTACTTATTATACACATTGAAAAAAGCATTTATGTCAATATATAATAAGTGCAATAATGAATGTACTTTTTTAGTATCAGTGCATAAACAATGTAGCAAAAACAAGGCAAGGTAACTGGGGCTGTGATCGAATCCTCGTAGTTGCTGATTTTCCAGTGACCAATAAGCTTAGCGTTTACAACCTAGTTAATGTACAAATTTTATTTGAGTTCAATGAATTGCTCAAATGGTATGTCATAGTTGTGAAATAGTTTTAATTAGTAAAAATATTGCTCCTCCATGCAAATTCTTGCATCTGGCACTGATCTCTATCAAATATTTCTGAAATATGTTAACAGTTTCATGTGTCAATGTGTTATCAGCTTTGTTGTTTTCTCAGCCACTTAATCCATATGATGTGGCTGAAATTGGTTTCATGTGCAAATTTCAGGTATGGACAAGAAATTTCATGTCTCGTGAGAAAATTGTGAACGTGGTTGTGAATGGCGTAGAAGTGGATTTTCATATGTATTTTCTTGATAACGGATAGGCTTATTTCTTGAGGAAAGAGGATTCTGATGAAGAAGACAGAAGTTCGCATGCATCAGAAGATGAAGCAGTTGTTAAGAGCCGTAGAAAAAGTTTCAAGTCTGCTGCATCCCGTGTAGGCATAGAAGAGCATGGTAATATCAATATTCGTGTATTGGTGGTTATGAAGATGATGAAATGGAAGAGGAAAAATTAGGACATCATTAGATGTGGGTGGCATTTCAATGGTTAGTCAAAGCAATGGGGAGATATTGATTTCATTTCACTGGTCACATGGTTACATACCGATAAATCATTCAAGAAAGGGTTATGAATGGTTTTCCAAAAAAGGAAAATGAAAATCATGTCAAATGAACCAAATTTAGAGTGACATTGAAACTCATCAATTCGGTTGTTCATTTTTAAAAGTTGGATTTGCCCTGAAATGCAGCTGTCATTCACCATAGAATTTTCAAAATGAAAGAATTTTAAGAGTACTTTCCTTTGGAGAACCAAGGGAGAATTCCATAATATGGGAGGAAGCAACGTGGCTTGATGAAAAAGGGAAATTCTTCGGAATGCTATTCAAGTGAAAGCTGGAGCTTCGATACATGTCAAGCATTGCATCAATATGGCTTAAACATTTAGACACTATTCGAAAGAGAGTGTAAACAAAGAGGGCAGCTTATGATCGTCAAGTTGCATAACATGGAATTTGAGGCCCATACCGAGAATCATTCCAGAGAATCGATGATTGCTGCCTCAAATCAAAGGTAGAAACTTGTCAAATGCCAAGAACTGAAAGTGAAATTGAGCTCACATTCATGACGAAGACATTTTTAAAAGTTACCTTGCCCTTTATGAGCAGTCTTCTCCCATAGGCGAAGAAGAGAAAGAATATAGTTAGTCTTGTCCTTTGGAGAAAAAGGGAGAATATAACTTGGGAGGAAGCAACGTTGATGCAAAAAGGCTTTTATAATTTTTTCCATTAGAAGCATCAAGCATTGCATGCTCAAAGTTTAGACATATTAGACACTAATATGATAAATTGAAGAAGTCTGATTTGCAATATTTAGGTGGCGATTACATGTCCAAATTTATTAGATAAGAGATTGAACTTAATTATCTAGTTTTGACATATCTAGTGGAGTTGATTGAAATATTCAAGTTTCAAGTGAAAAGTGGTTAACTCATGGTTGAATCTCGAGTTAAGATGTTATTTAATCATATGTATTTAATATCAATGACTAAATTTTTATTAATCTTATTTTTAATAACTTGACAATGACAAGTTAAATAACATGAAGATAATAAATGATGAATTTTATAATTTTGTAATAAATTAGATGGTCTATTAGTTGACTAAAAACAATATAATATATATAACATAATATGATAAATTGATAATTTGTGTTGGTACACAAGACAAATCAATCAATTGATCAATTACATGTTAAATTTATTAGATAATAGATGGTAAATGACTTTGGGCACCACAAGTGGTAGGGAATAGTATCAAATTATCATCCATAGGGTGTCTTGGTTGGGAAGACGTATCTTAAATTCCTTTACCACGACTAACTTCTACAAACCTCATATGTATGTAAAGTTTTGTGACTATCCCCAAAACATCACGACATATCGTGGCATGCCACAAAAATATATGAAACCCGCACCTAATCTTTGACTACCACAAATACCCATAAGATTCTACTTATTATCTTATACTTACCAGAAAATATTTATAGACATACTTATCTATACACACAACTAGTTGTAACTTCTGCATTTTGTAGATAATTAGAAACATTCTCTCTACATGGAGCAATCTCCACATACTGTAATCAATGCTAAATACTAACATCATTATGTCATTTTATTCAGGAAAAGGATCTCGTTTAGCTATTCATCAATTATTTTTACCCATTAGTAAACCTATGAATAGGTAATAACTATTGATTTTATAACATACTTGATTGGGGACCATTCCTTATTTATAAAGGATATGAAAGGAGATATTATTGATTGCTGATATCTATTATGAATTCATTTAATTGAGAATATCCGTGTTCTTCAAAATGTATATAAAAATATATATATTATTATAAATTAGTGTAATGTAAATCTGAATTGCATCTGCCACGTGCGACCTGAAGGCAGCGCTGTCAACAGGTAGAGACGCCAACGATGTGGAGCTGGTAGCAGTGGAAAACGCTGTCAAGTTTAACAGACGAGTTGTGCTGTGCGTGGCCTACTTATCCAGAACCCACTTTGTGTAAAATATAATCTCACTTTCCAGTTGGTGTGTTCTACAAGCTCTCAAACAGAGACATCAAATCTAATTTCGTGATAAAACTCAGCCTCACTATTTTTCCAACACCCACGCCAACAGGTATAAATGCCCATTACAGGTATATACTCAAGCGAATTGTCTGATGATGCTTAGTTTGAAAGAAATCATGTTTTAGTGATTCAATCTCAGGTGGGTTCTCATGTATAATTGGGTTTTTTGAGGCCCTTTTTCATTTTATGGTGTTTATCATTGCAGGTGTTTTTATATGGGTGAAAGAATTCATTTTAGATACTGAAGTTGCTGAAGGAAGTTGGAATCGATGTCCAGGTGAATCTGCCTGCGTCAACTCAATCTATTGACTTTATCTCCAAGGTTTTTTACTGAGATGTTTGGACATGTCCATGCTTTAGACATTGATGTTATGCATCGGGTGTTTGAATTTTCAATCAATGAGCAAACTTTCAGGTTAACTAATCGCACGCTATTGAAACCGTCGATGTTGCAGCCTGTACTAGTCATTCCTAATTATGATTATTAGGAGGTCCGACTTCAAAGCCTGGCTACTCAGAAATTCTGCAGCAGGGGATACAGAATGGTAGCTGCCTAAGGCTAGGTAATCCTGATGACACAGAGATTATACCTGATTGACAAAATTGCTTTGCCTGTATTGGTGAGCAATTAATTGTGTGTTGATGGTTTTTCCTAAGAATTCGAACAGTTCCGAGGACGAAGTCAAAGATTTGAGTAATAGTGCAGAGGAAATTGTTGTGGCATTGGTTCCAAACCCTTGAAGACTATTTTATATCGAATTAGTGGTTTCAATCTCCCTGCCTGGGTACAATTCATTTGTAATGAAATGAGTTCATCTGTGGTGTTTGAGGATGTTGTTCTTGGGAGGAGGCTTTTGGTCCATGTAGCCAAAAATGGGTGCAGCATTGAGGTTAATTGCAATGGGGCAACCTCTGTAGAAATGCAGCGTCGTTTGCCACCTGTAACCGGAGTGCATATTAATGAGATTTGGGGACATGAGACTGGAGCCTCAGAGATCACTTGCTTCTTAGTGACTGGCCAACCATATCCTCCAAGCCATCCAAGAACAGAGTGTTGATTCTTATCAACTAAAAATAAGCACTCTCAGCATTGGGGCTTTTATTGTATGTTGCATGTGCACATGATGTTTTCAACTTGGGTTAAATAGGCACACATACTATTGACAACCCACCTTATCTAGCAGCAGGTTTCAAGCAATGGTTGGTGAAATCATGATTGTTGTTTCAACTTGATACAGAGGTTTTCCGGTTTGGTTGCATTTTGTTCCTGGAATCCAGTTCCGAACTGACAACGAGCCCTTCAAGGTTGATCACTGTCTTCTTTGTGCTATTCAAAATACTGTATATATAATTAATTAAATTTTTGGTTCCATTTTGTAATTTAGTACTCTTGTAAATGATTAAGGCGAACTTTTGTTAATTCTGTGGTACTTCATCAAATACTAAATTGGATCCCTATTTCCTTTTTTCTGTTGTTTACTTTCTTCTGTAGACTGAGATGGAACGTTTCACCAGAAAAATTGTGGATATGATGAAGCAGGAGCAACTCTTTGCCTCTCAAGGGGGACCTATTATCTTATCTCAGGTCATTTTTTTATCTGTATGAATAGCAACTGTTTCTCAGGATGTCTATGTTTTATTTTTATTTGCCTCTATTTATTATTGGATATGCTTTGAAATAAAATAAGAATGCACTATATTCCCATATATGATGCATGCTTTTAGTATGCAGCCTGTAGATTAATAGGGTTTCTTTGCAACAGCGCCCATTTAGTAAAATGGGCATGCCTGATACATTACCGTACTTGAGGGAACCTATAAGAAAGAAGACGAGCTAGTTTTCATTCTATTTTATATCATATTGTAGATAGAGAATGAGTATGGCAACATTGCTGGACCATATGGAGAAGCAGGCAAGCGATACGTAAAATGGGCGGCATCTATGGCCGTTGGTCTAGGCACAGGAGTCCCTTGGGTGATGTGTCAACAAGCAGATGCTCCTGTTTCAGTTGTGAGTATCTATTTAACCTCTTTGGACCGTGCTAGACTCAAGCTACTTTTATCTTATTCACATGTTATTGTGATCATAGCAAGATTATGTCTTTACCTTGTTGAACTTGTGAAATCTACACCTTGAAATACACTTTTTGAATTTGGTACAACATGCAGAAGACGACAACACTTTAAACAAAGAAAATGTGTATGCAAAAATGTTCTGCTACAGATTTCTTTGTAGGAGTTGTATGGGAAATCAAGTAATGTTTTGAGCTTTTCAATTTGCAGATAAACACTTGTAATGGATTCTACTGTGATGCGTTTACTCCAAATTCTCCAAACAAGCCCAAAATGTGGACAGAAAACTGGAGTGGCTGGTAGCACTCTCATCCCATTTGAACTCTGTATAAGAAATCACAAAAGTTCAGAATATTTCAAGATCTTCCATTAGTGCACAGCAGCAGCATCTATATTTAAGTTGGCCATGTCCACAGCATACATGTATGTATTCAATTCCTTTTTATTGGGATTGAAGCTCTATATATTTCTTCATCTACCTATTGGCAGGTTTCTATCTTTCGGGGGTCGTGTGCCTTATAGGCCCACAGAGGACCTTGCCTTTTCTGTTGCACGCTTCTACCAAAGAGGGGGGTACATTTCAGAATTATTATATGGTATGCTTGCTTCATAAGTTCATATAATGTATTTATACGCTTTAACACTGCAGCTTTATTTCATATTTCTATTAGCCTATCGAAACATTCTAGATAAACTATAATAGATTCTAGACGGAGAAGGTATTACAGGAGAAAAATAACATAGATGCTTGTTTCTGTACTCACAGTATCACGGAGGAGGAACAAACTTTGGTCGCACAGCAGGAGGCCCTTTTATTGCTACAAGCTATGATTATGATGCTCCTATTGATGAATATGGTAAAATATTGAAGTATACGTCTATATCATTCAGCTGTTGCAAAAAAGGAAAACTTGTTTTTCTAGGATATATGCTTCTGCTTTGTGATGAGCAAGATGTGTTTCTGTACAATAGGACTCGATTATAGTAACAGATCCATCACAGAGAAACAAAGTTTGGTCTGTTTTTGAAGAAGCTGCAGGTCCTGATGTTTATGATGAGAAAGTCTTTCAGGTATGTTCCCCATAGAGCCTTGCCTTGCATATTTGTTTGTGGTTTCTAAAGCCAAGAAACACAACATCAAGCTCATTTTTAGCTTAGGAAACAACTATCTTAACTTCGGAGGAAAGACCAGTATCTATTACAAAAATCATGTGAAGATATTTACATTGCTGGAAAATCACTTTCTGCAACAACAATAGTAGCACTAGCAGAATAAGAAATATGGAAGAAATGAAAACGTACCAATGACATCCACCCCTCGTAGAAGGACCTGTTATCACCGAATCACAGCACCCCTGTGCATGTATTTGAACCCACACGGTGTGATTGGATAACATGGGTACTATCTCCAAGTTGTGGACTTGCTAGTTGAGATAGACCTCCAGAGAAAGCCGGTTCTTGCTCCTAAACTACACCGCCACAATCTACTCTAATGGAGGGTAAGCTAACTATTCTAATCTAAATTTCCAAGGGACCAGGAAAGAGAATGCATAAAATGAAAGCCTACACTAAAGCGGTGATACACTTAAAAGGAGGGTGGGAGAGTAATCTCAAATGTGTGAAATACGAGATGCAAAAATGCACATTAGAAGAGGTGATGACAGATTCACTATAATCTAGCAAAATGCATTCACAACAACATTCCAAGCATACACAATGTTAATGAATCCTGCAGAACATAATAAAAGACACAATATTCTTGTGGAAGATAAAAGGGGCAAGAAGAATGCAAGAAAACACACAGCAGGGGAAGATACGTCCACAAACTTGTATTTTATTGCTCTGTATGCACAGCTCGATCTATTACAAGATAAGGGCCCGGATCACCATGCGAGGAGTCCACTACAAGGGCCTGCAACACACTGCAGCTTCACAAAGCAATTTTGGCGAGCTTTGCCCAAAAACTCTCTCCCTTTACAATGAGCCCAACACTCCAATTTATAGAAAAATGAGAAGGAAAAGAGAGGAAAATGGAAATCCCGAAATCTGTCCTTGAACCACCTGTAAGAGGCATTAAATTGAGTGGAATGGGTATACATTACTTGCAAAGGCTCCCATCTTGTCCCATGTCTTTGCAGCCCAGAGAAGGAATGATGACCATGCCTGCTTAATTGCACTCCCAAATACCAAATAAAACACCATTACGAACCCGCCACGTTTCCTTAAAAACTCAATCAATTTCGATCAAATCTGGAATTTCTTGATTGTTGTGCATCGGGCTCGGAACCACGATTCCAACGGTACCAATTTTGTGCGATTTCGTTGAGAAATGCGAAAGTTATGGCCTTCCGAGTGCGCAAATAGCCTATTTTGGGCCATGGCATTGTTTTCTGTCATTTACGGGAATGAGCATTAACCCGATCTGGAGCCGAACACGTTTCCCTTATTTAAATATATCTACCCTCATTAAAAATAAGAAATCCAGTTTCTGTGGCGTAGAGGACGTCGTGCTCGTTCCAGAAAGTCCAATTTTATCAAAATCGGAGCTCGGAGTCAAAAGTTATGGCCGTTTGAAGTTTCCGGACCAAACGTTGACTTTTCCTCCTGTGACACGTGGCAGCTTCTGATTGGTCCTCGGCTGATTCGGCTCCTTCGCGTACTTCGCCTCCATTTGTCCCGGATGTCCCATTTGATTAGTGCTGTCTGTGCTCATTTCGGCCGGTTAAGGCCAGGTTCGCGCATTTTGTTCCACTCTGCCCACTTTGTTTTTTTGCCTTGATCGCTTGACTGATTTCGCCGGTTCGGCCGGTTCGCGCATTTTGTCCCAAACGTCCCGAAAGCAACACAACCCAATTTTTCTCCTTCTACGGATCGGATTTTCGCCATGCCGCCGCGTGCACTTTTGGCCTGATTGTCCCAAATGCAATTTGGATTTGCTTGATTCGCCGATTTCACGGTTCGCGCTTTTGTCCCCACACGTCCCGGAGGGTGACCTTGAGCGAGACTTAGCCAATTTCACGATTTTTCTGATCAACCTATTTGCCTTCTCGCAACCCCTTTTTTTTCGCATTTTCTCGTAACTTACTCTCTTCCACTGGACAGGGAGTTAGACAAATATGAGGGACCACTAGAATTATGACTTTTCGCTCTGAATCAATATAATTGCTTGCATGTTATCAAAATTACCTTGGGGGTGAATTTTGGATAACAGACCTTCCACGTTAAAGATCTTTGTTTGACACAACTCCACAACTTAAGCACCGAGCTCCAATGTTCAAGATGAAGTTTTGAGCATACAGCAACAAAAAGTTTCAAGTGACAGTGTATGGCGCCGCACTCCAATGCCAAGTACAATAAACAATATTTAATAATGTTCAATCTTTTCATGTCAACACTGATTTTTCTCGAATTGTATTAACGAGGAGACAGAATATATATCATGCCGAATTTTAAGATTTTTTGTATTAAAAATTAGTATTTCATCAACCAGATTTGGTCCAGCATTAAATACTTGATAGGAAGGCGCATTTTCCCAGCCTCTGTGATCTGCAATCATAAATTTGGTCCTCCAGCTGTTGTTATTCAAGTGGCCGTGTATTTACTTTTCAAGAATTCTGTCAAATGTAATTTTGTTATTAATATTCAGTCATTTCAATTTAAAAGTTGGACACATGTCTAGTTAAGAGTTTTAGTTTTAAAATTTATATAAACATGTACTTGTAATAAGGGAGAAAAATAGTCATTTCAAACTTATAAACCAATAAAAAAGTTAATAAATGAATTTGAATAGATTTATTAAATAATTTAAATAACAAACATTAGAGATGAAAATAAAATTAAAGTATTTCTCATTGGTTTGGAAGCAAAAATTATTGAAATGAAGTGAAAGGTATAGTATTCCTGCCATAAGCGAGAACTAATAAGAAACATCACCATTCTTTTCGGATGACACGAATTTGGTGGAAGTTTAACGCTCTAACTCACTTTTTTTTAATTTTGAAAAGTAATGATAATAATACAAATGTTACTTGTACTAATTAAAGGAAAAGAATCCAACATTCAAAAATAAAATCAAACATGGCGTATGAAAAAGTGAAAGCGAAAGTATGTGGGTCTCACATATTCCACACGAAAGTTCAGTTCTCCCTTTCATTTCATTTCTTTCGGTGGCATTGTTTATTTGTGTCAAATAAACAATCGGGAATATAATTATCATAGCCATTATAATTATCATAGCCATTATTTAATTTAAAGTTGTTGGGACCCTACTGTCAACATGATCTTCATCCCCATGCAAAGTTGATTCCCACTCACTCCCATTTGATTTTTAATTTTACTCTAGTACCTACTCATATAGTGCCTCACCCATGTGCCATAATGTAAATGACAGGTCTTTGATGTTTTCTCTTTTCTAATCATGACAACATTGTCTTGTTATTTATTATTTTTTAATAATGTTGTCGATTATCCCTTCCTCAATTACGTCTTAACAATACGATTATTGTAGTTTTGTTTGGGCCTACCCTAATGCTTAGTTCTCACCCCAAAAATAAATAATATTCTCTCATATTTATCATCTCATATATATATATATATATATATATATATATATATATATATATATATATATATATATATATATATATATATATATATATATATATATAAACAAAATGAACTTATTAAAGTTATAATATAAAAAAGTGTCTCATTTTTAGGTACGTTGGAAATTGTTCTAACCTTTTGTAAAACATGGAAACATCATCTTATCCATTCACATATAAATTATTTCTTCATTTGGAAAGTAGTGTGACACCCTTTGCTTACCGTGAAAATACCAATGCCCAACATTAATACATTACCCACATTGAGTTTTTTAATCTTTTCCATCTCATATTCTAACTTGTGTGACCAATGCAGGTGAGATCAAGATGAAAAATTGGAGCATAGATAGACATTATTATTTAGGTTGGAACAATCTAAATATATTATCGATATACCTCTTTTGATTTGGTGTGTGTGTGTCTTCATCTTTTCTGCATTCAAACTTGTCTCACATGAGATATCAAGTCTCCACAACATGTCCCTATCTCAACAACTACTTGCATAAGGCACAAGCGAATTCCCCCCAAATGGGCTTGGGTCTAACTTCTTCACCACCTCTATATCCGACAACATGACGAAAAATAGGGA